>CM047805.1:168255771-168714012 GCA_026214975.1 Gentiana macrophylla | reverse complement strand
GGGTTTATGTTCAAAGAACTCGGTTTTGAAATTAAAGATCAAGAAGATAAAGTGTATAGACTTAAAAGGCACTTTATGGTTTGAAACAAGCACCAAGAGCATGGTATTAAACCCTATCTCGCCGGACAATGGTTTACCAAAGGTACCATTGACAAGACTCTTTTCGTAATCAATGAGGGACAACATCACTGTACAAATTTATGAATAACATAATTTTTGGTTCTCAAAATGACTTGCTATGTGAAAAGTTTGCTAATCTAATGAAAAGAAAGTTCCAAATGAGTATGATAGAGAAATGAACTACTTTTGGGATTACAAGTCAAACAAATGAAGATGGAATCTTCATTCATCAAAATAAATATACCAAGGAGCTACTAAAGAAGTTTGGAATGAAAATTGCACCAAGGTATCACTCCTATGAGTACAAGCATCGACTGTATGAAGATAAAGAAGGCAAAGATGTTGATCGATTTTATACGTATGATGATAGGCATCATTTGCACTAAACCGCCAAACAGACTGATATATCCTTTGTTGTAGGTGTTTGTGCAAGATTTTGATCTAAACCTAAGGAAAGTCACTTAGCTGCGCAAGGCATTCTCAAGTATCTAAAAGAGACTTTGGGGAAGGATATGGCATTCAAATGATGTAACCTTCAAAGTTATATCCTACTCATTCTCGATTATGTCGATGCAAGATTGATAGAAAAAGCACCACAGAACTTGTCAGTTGATAGGAAATAGACTTGTTTCCTGGTTCAACAAGAAACAGAATTCCATGTCTACTGTTGAAGCTGAATACATTGTCGAAGTTGCAGTGCACAAGTACCATGGTTAAGACATCAATTGCGGATTATGGAATTGAAGAAAGAGAAATTCCTATAATGCGTGACAACACAAGTGCAATTGCAATCATAGAAAATCCTGTTTTGCACTCAAGAACCAAGCATATTGATGTGAGACATCATTTTATAAGAGATCATGTTGAGAAGAAAGATGTGATGGTTCTTACATCCCTATCAAGATCAACTTGATATCTTTACAAAACCTTTGATAGTGAAAGATTTGCTAAGTTAAGGATCGAACTGGAATTATAAAAGTTGGATCAAACATCAATGATCGGCAAGTAATCGAATTCACCAAGGGATTAGTCTTTGCTATGTTGGACGAGCTCACTTAGCGACTAGTCATTGGTATCATTGATAGCAAAATAACTAACCGCTAACTTTAACCGGCGTAGTATCGGGTCAACGGTAGTATAGTGGTCTCAAGGTCGAATCCACATGGATTAATGTTCAAGTACCAAAGTCAAATTAGAACTTAGTTCAGTCAAAATAATGGTGAGAGTATTATACTAATGCAAAAGTAAAGATTGTACTAACGAGTTTACTTCAGGTATTAAAGGGTATAGTCGAACTATGATCCCACGAGCTACTTTTACCCCTAAGAAAGGACTTAACAGGAGCGTGTCTTAACCGACCTACTTATCCAATGTAGTTTAACGACATCCACGGGTGCCAACTCCTAATTCTAGCGATTAGATCAATAATGATCTAACCACCCTATGTGAAGTTAATTAATTCTCTCTTTAGAAACCGATTAACCTAACATGATTACGCGTAGAGTTGCTCAACAACGATGAAAAACCTCTATACCGAAACGGACCTAACAACTAGGCCGAATCTACGCAACGATCCTAAAACCCCTTATCCCACATCTCACCGCAAATACATCTATAGGTTCGATGTGTGTGATGCTGAACTAGGTGATCAATCTAATTCAAAGACGCCAAAATAAGTTTTAGGACGTGGATTAATCATTTAAACAATAATTTACGACTACACAACTCCCAATCTCATCCCCTAGGGTTTTTGCTCGCTTTCACATAATTCGACACACATGAATTTAGCTACTCATAATTATGCTAATAACGGAATAAAAACGGAAATTGAAACCAATCCAATAGCAACAAATAAGAGAGATATCATTACCATATAACTTGTAGAAAATCGATCCAAAAATACCGACAAGAAAACAATCCCAAAGTCGAATATTTTGTTCTTGTAAAGTAAATCTAAGCTAGAAAAGTTGTATAGAATCAAAGGATGTTATCTAGGGATCAAAGGATCAAATGGGTGTTTAAAATACTCAAACCGCACACAAATCGCCTAAGAAAAGTCTAAAGTCGGAAAACATGATATGGGGTGAATGAGTCATGATTTATAGTAGGTCGAAATTATGCTACCGCCGGTCCCGAACGCCCGCCCGTGTCATGTCGTGATGCCCGCCTTCCTGAGAACATGAAGATATTAGTGTTTCGTTCACGGGACGGCTCACATTCCTTCAACGCCCGATCGGGAATCATGACTGAGGCCAAACGCCTGCCTGGAAACCCTATACGCCGTCCGTGTTGTATGAGCTCTTTGAATCGGCTCAACTCTACTCAAACGGCCGCCTGGGGTCATTTGATGCCCGCCCACTGAAAACATAACTTTCGAATGATGTATTAACTCGTGAAAGCCCGCCTGATTTGCCAAACGCCGCTCAAGGTGGCCTTCGCGGACGCCCGCTCTGAGTATGGCCAAACGCCTGCCTGGCTTGATTCCACTCCAAACTTGGCTTTTCTTCCACTTTCATCCAACTCTCATGCCACTAACATGTCTCATAGTTCAAAACATCGCTTCCGGTCCTCGAGTCACCTAAGCCCCTGCAATAAACACACTAACAAAACACCACGATAATTCGCAAGACAAAAGTGCTCGAAAAGAGTCAAATATCGCAAAGGTGGAGTTTATGTCAATGTGACAGCTTAACTCCCGTGCATATAAATCTCGATATTACTCTTAAACAGTCTAAATGTACCCAAAACATGCCAATAAAGTGATAAACGGGGTTAAATCGCACACGAAGTACAAGAAAGTTTACTCCCATCAACCACCCCACACTTAGCCTTTGCTCGCCTCGAGTAAATTAGGCGCCTAAAACATCATGGGATCAACTTACGACACATGCATAGCGCCACGACATCAAGGCAAAAGTAAAGTAGACACCGAACGACACCGCTTGACTCTATCTTACCATGAAAATGAAGTGTGTGATATGACCGAGGGTGCGACTCAAACCGATCACCGCTTCAATACCGCCAAATGACTACACACAACTCATACCGACTAATTCCACTAATCGAGGCAACAAGCTAAATATCGCCAAGTAGGACTTGAAGGGTTATAATGTCAAGCTCGGACGGGTTAATCGAAGGAAATTTTAGATCGAGAAAGAGAAAACACGAGTGAACCTAATCATTTCATGTATTCTTGCTTTGGAAACATACCACATCACACCAAAACTCTTTCGATTCTTTGTATACTCATTGATAAACAACCACAACTTAACATCATACTTTCATCTTCTCAATACATCCTCCATTGACCTTATTTCCAAATTTATTCAAACTTTCTTTCTTTTTTTCTTCTTTTTCATTGTTTTTCATTTTTTCTTTTGTCTTTTTTTTTCTTTTCAACTTTATATTTTCTTTTTCTCAACCACAAGCCCTAGACATTCCTCAGCTCCCCTTCATCATATTAGCTCATACTAATTAACTCCTTCCTCAAGCACGACTATCTTCCCCACCCTACACTTGCTTCAAGCAAGGTGTCTAAAGCAGAACGACTAAGTCCACCATAGTAAGGGATCAAAAGAAACGTGACCAATAATAAAGCCTTGTGGTCAGATAATACAGCATGAACTAAAGCGGCTCATTTTAAATGGTCGACCATCCCATCAAGGCTTGTAGGGTTATTAGGGTATAATGTTAGAATTTTGGCTTATTTGCTCGCAGGTCAGAAGTTACCATGACCTCATCCCGTGATCCGGCCTTTCTATTTCGCCAAACTAGGTGGGCAGTGTATAAGAACTGTAATAAGTGCAACCAAGGTCTACGCTCATTAAGGGTTCAGATCGTGACAAAATAAATCACCCGTATACATTACTCGATCGCTAAGACATCCACCAAATCCATCATGAGAACATGATATAACGCGCTGTCAAACCGTGAAAGTTTTAAAATTTTAAGCCACGAATCGACTTTAAAACGACATTAACTAAGCATATCACAATTAATGGCATATCTATCAATCTAAAACAATAAAGCTAAGTCGATCCACCCCACTTCGAATGAAGCACCGCCTCGGGCGGTGAGTGAGATAGAAGTGCAAGACATAGCTTTAGACCCGCGTAAAGGCGCTATCGAACTCGTAATGTAAATGGCGAAAACATGACCAATCCCTATACCCAAACAAAACAACCTAAAGCAATGAATGCACGGGACATGGTCCTCATGCCAAAATATCGAGTGAGGGGTTGAATAACAAGAAACGGCCCTGCCACGCCGTAAAACTCGACATGCAAGTGTAAAGCATGTAGGTTTGACATATGGATCGCTATGATGGATAAATGACCAAACGGTAAAGATAGAATATCTACGCCAAAAGAAAACCACATAGGTTTTAACAAGTGAAATGATCCAAAATGTGTACATAGAAACCAAAATCCAAACGAAGTATGAATGTGCTCTTAAGGCTTACAAACCCATCATAAAAGTATCAACTCAAAATCGATAAAAGAGCATCAAATAAAATACGATGTATCAAATGGAATCAACAGCCCCTAAACAACCCTAACACCGAGACAGATCATGAAAGGAACAACATAAAACAAATAAAATCACGCCTGGGTGCCACATCATCACTAGCAGCGGTGGCACCGCCTCAGAGCATTAGTGATCTCCGGTCTCGCCTCTCGCCTCCGCCATCTCCTCGCCGCACGATGATGCATCCTCGCCACGATCTATGGATGGCCCGCCAATAACATCCGGAAATTAGTAATCCACGTGGGCTCGCCCAAATGTCGCTGGATCTTCAGTCGACCACCATCAAGAGAGAGTCGGCTGTCTTGTGTCCGCCAGATCCTCCATCCAGCCTCAAATCTAGGCCATATTTCAACTCATCCCTCACGAGAGGAGAAATAAGGAACCGTGGTGCCTGAGTCGGGCCGAAGATGAACCGGGTCTGTGGCCGCCATATGCTCTAGTCTGGCCGGGTCCTAACGCTCTCTCTTGAACCAAACGACTTAGGCCTGTGATCCTCCTTATACTCCGGGACCCTAGCCCCCGACATAAGCTATAAATCGATGAGGGCAAATCGCACATCGGGCGCACTTCCGGTTCATGGCCAACTCGTCATAAATGGCCGACCTACATCCACATTTAACTTAAAATTGATGGCATACATCATCCCGAGATCGCCAATGTGGAAATGAGTGAGGTTGTTCCTGGCAGCAACCGGCTCGATAAATCGGCATAGAACTTTCCAATCCTCCGCCCACGCCGTCGTGACGTAACTCTTTTCACCCCACCGCCTCCAAGAGTCCAAGGTACATCCGGGCATACCAACAACCGGAGATCCTCTAACGGGTCCTCACCCACATCTTGTCTCGCCTTGATCGCCTACTTATAATCCAAACCTCGACGGTGCCAAACCATACTTAGCATTGATAACCTTGGCACTAAACGGACCTGGACCCCAACCTTAACCATCTCTCGCTTCTAAGCTCGTCAAAATTTATGCGAAACTCACGCACCAAAGTTGCATTCACTTTCACCTCCGGGTTGTCATCAACGCTTTCCACTTCCTATCGCTGGTTTCACCAAGTTCTTGTCCACATTATACTCATGGAAGGCTCGGCCCGTCAAGCATCGTATGGTCGTGCAGTGTTTGTTATAAACCTCTAAAGCCTTGAATTTACTTATCTCCTTGCAAACGGGATCGGGTCCTCCGGGCCTCGCCTTCTCTGGTTCTAACAGTTCACAATCGGCTCACCTCCTTCAATCCTAACCTCCGTGTAGCCCTAGGCTCCTTATCGGTTGCTCAACCCAGGTCCCGGCTCAACCTGCTTTCTTTCTCACTAACGCTCATCATCCGCTCCCGCACTCAACCGCTTGCTCAACCCTAGGTCCCGGCAACGGGCGCCAAATTTCTTTGATAGCAAAATAACCGCTAACTTTAACCGACAGTAGTATCGGGTCAACGGTAGTATAGGGTCTCAAGGTCTAATCCACAGGAGAAATGTTCATACCAAAGTCGACTTAGAACTTAGTTCATGTCAAAATAATGGTGGAGAGTATTATACTAATGCAGAAGTAAAGATTGTACTAACGAAGTTTACTTTCTAGGTATTAAAGGGTATAGTCGAACTATGATCCCACGAGCCTTTTACCCTAAGGAAGACTTAACAGGAGCATGTCTTAACCGACCTACCTATCCAATGTAGTTTGACGACATCCATGGGTGCCAACTCCTAATTCCCAGCGATTAGACTCGAACAACTCGATCTAACCACCCTATGTGAAGTTAATTAATTCTCCTTTAAAACTGGGATTAACCTAACATGATTACGTACAGTTGCTCGAACAACGATGACAAACCTCTATTTTAAATGTACCTAACAACTACTAGAGCCGAATCCTACATGGCGATCCACAAAACCACTTATCAATATCTCCGCGACAAAATGCTATCTATAAGATTCGATGTATTGTGATGTTGAAACTAGGTGATCAATCCCCTACAATTCAAGAGAGCGTTAAAAACAAGTTTTAGGACATGGATTAATCGGTTCAACAATAATTCGCCTTTACACAACTCCGATCTCATCCCTTACGGTTTTAGCTAACTCACGCATAGTTGACTACACATGAATTTAGCTACTCATAATTATTCTAATAGCGGAATGAATAAACGGAAGTAGACCAAACCAATAGCAACCAAATAAGAGAGATATCATTACCATATAACACAAAAGTGCAGTCGAGAAAATACCGAAACAAGAAAAGCAATCCCCAAAGTCGAGATCTTTTGTTCTTGGAAAATGTAAATCTAAGCATAGAAAAAGTTGTATAGAGATCAAAGAGATGTTATCTAGGGGATCAAAAGGATCAAAGGGGTGTTTAAAATACTCAAAACAGCCACTGAAATCGCCTAGAAAAGTCTAAAGTCGGCAAAAGATGATATGAAATTTGAATGAAGTGCGTATTTATAGGGTAGAGTCGAGAGATTACCACTTCTTGTCGGTCCCGAGCAGCCGTGCAGAGTCATGTCGGACACCCGTGCACAGAGAACATGAAGATGCTAGGGTTTTGATCTTCCGATTGGACGGTGTTCACATTCCCTCTGAGCAGCGGTCTGCAGGAATCGTGAGCTTGAGGCCCAAGCGCCACGTCACAGAAACCTGGACTCTGATCCGATGTTGTATGAGCTCTTTGAATCGGGTGAACCTACTCAAGCGGCATGATGGCGGTCCATTTAGGCAGCCCGTCGACTGAAAACATAACTTCCCGAATGATGTATTAACTCTGTGGGCGCCCGTCGACTTTTGCCAAACACCCGTTCAAAGTGGCCTTCTGCGGATAGCCCGTGCGGAGTATGGCTTAAGCTTGGACCCGTCGAGCTTGATTCCCTCAAACTTGCTGCTTTTCTTCCTTTCATCAACTCTCGAGACCGCGAACTGTGTGTCATAGTCGAAACATAAGCGCTTCCGGATTCTTGAGTCACTAAGCCTGCAATAAACACATTGACAAAACACACGCATAATTACGCAAGACAAAAGTGCTCGGAAAAGAGACAAAAGATGCTCGAAAAGAGTCAAATATCGCTAAAAAAGCGAGTTTACTATCGATGTGGCGGGTTTTACTCCACGTGTGCATAAATCCTCGATATTACTCTCAAGCAGTTCTAAATCTACCCAAAACATGCCAATAAAGTGATAAGCGAGGGGTTAAACTACACGCAAGAAATACATTAAAGTTGACTCCATCAATCATCAATTCCGTATACTTAAATAGTTTGTGCAATTGAGCAAATGAAGTTACTTAAGAGGATTGAGTCTTTGTCACGATGGGTGAGCTCACTTGACGAGATCGATCATTGGTATTAAATTCACTTCATATTATCAGGTTGGATAAAACTAATCTTTTGAAAGATCAAATTTGAAGTAACCTTGTCATTAAATTTGTTGAGCCATCTTTATTAATGAAATGCTTGTGAGACAACTCTTGAAGACCAAGTCTCTTGATTTATACGTTACAAGGCAGTCAAACTTAAATGAAAGTCAACGATGCAGCGACTATTATTCTTATCGCCTTTATAACTATCAGTTACAATATCCAGCGATTTACAACTCTTTAAAGGATAAGTTAGTGGGACACGTGGCAACATCACATTTATTCCAACCATGTCATTGGATTTAAATGCTCACAATCTGAGTCTGAGTGCTTTCGACAATTACTACCACTTTCTTTCCTATTTATCACGAGACATATACACGGAGAAGATGCTTACAAGTTGATTGATTTCTCACGAGAATATCTGATGTGAACACAGATTTGCAGGTTTTCCTCTTCATCTTTCTTAATCTATAAAATGGCAGGATAAAAAGTGATGTTACACATTGAACTTGACCAAAGTGTTTGAGGGTTCGTTGTTGATGCTAACAAAGGCGGAGTTAGCTATCAATATTGAGTAGAAGAATGTGAGAAGATATGAAGGACTAGAGGATGTTCTAAATCGAGGGTTGGAAAGCATCTCTTATACAAATGTTGTAAATTTACGGAAGAATATAGTGATTAGAGATGATAGAGAGGCATTTACCACCATTGTTAATGCCGGGGGAGATTGAAATCTCTTAACCTACTAAGAGAGGTATTTGGGTTTGGACACGGAAATGGTGCTCCTACAAATCCTATATCTATCGACTAACAAGGTGGACTTTGTTAATGCAATAAAGACCAACAAGTCCATACAATCATCTCCAGGTATCAATGTGAAGCATATCAGATTGGAGTACAACCTGCTGAGCAAGATAATTGCCAAGAACAGTCTTGGATTTAGTAGAAGTCTTGATACTCTCTCTGGAACAAACCTTGACATCTTTGATAATCAAAAGTATGAGATTTGATTGGGCGGATTCTTTGTTCAATATATGAAGAAGGTAATGGCGAGATTAGAGATGGAACAAGGAAGTCAAGACCAAGCCTGCAGGTTTTGATAGTACATGCCTGTTGACTCATTTGAAGATTCTTGATATTGTACACGCAAAGATAAACAAGTCAAGATATAAGCCCGGAAAAATCAGTTATCTAAATCCCTGGTTTTGATGATGATGAAGATGTAGATGTTGAAAGGGCAGTGACAATGATGGAGATGATGATAATGGCGGTGGGCGAGGCTAAACAAGTTACACAACCTCTTTGCACCAAAAGAAAGCGCATAGAAGAAGAATTAGCGATACAAGAAAGATCCTTTGAGAACTTAAAGCCTAAGAAGACAAGGCGACAATCGGTAAACAACTCTTGAGTCTCTTGAAGTTCGATTCTGGTTTGAGGCTTGAGGCCTCACTGAGATTACAAGGGAAAAGCTGCTTTGTTGAGGATCTTGAAAGAACAACTAAAGAAGATCAAAGAAGGAGGAAAGGCTGTGAAATTGAAGAACAACTTTGCAAAAGAAGAAAGCAGGTTGTAAGAATAAAGTTTATGGTAAAGGCAAGGAATTAAGGTTCTGGAGGACCAAAGGAAGTAGAAGAAGAGAATTTGTTGAGCCCTCTACTAAGGATGCTAATGTTGTTGTTGAGCAGCAGTTGAAGAACCACACCACAACTGCTTTGTACACAGAGCTCTTTGTGGAAATTATTGAATTTGTTCAAGACCTGTTGTGAATGCTACAACTTCGAGGGAAGAACAAACTATTCAGAACCTCTTGATGTGCACGTAAGTCGAGGGGAACCTAGTGTGGAGCAGTTGGAGGTAATGAGGCAAATATAAAACTGATGAACCCTCTTGACCTATTTATATCTCATATAGATACATTGACTCACCTTGTTGAAACATTTAAGGAACAACAATTTGAGAAATCTGCAACCAAGAAGGCCCTGATGCCTTTTGAGAGAAAGGAAAGAAGTCAAGAAGGAAAGGTAGATCAAACTTCAAGAAAATTCAAGATTACTTTGCTTGGAAGTTTGGTTTATAATATCAAAAAATCAAATGCGAGTAATCTTGAATTTTCTTGAAGTTTGGATCTACCTTTTCCTTCTTGGACTTCTTTCTATCTCTCAAAAGGCATTAATGGGCTTTACTGAAAGTTTGGTTTACTGTAAGAATCAAAAATCAATTCACCGAGTGATCAATGGTGATTTTGAGAATGGTCATTCAATCGGTTGGGAGTATAGAGGCTTGATTGAGTGATTGATACATCAGAGCTACAAGTGAAGGTGTTAGATATTATTGAAAGGGAGAAGCGAAAGGAAGCGTCGTGTTTAGAGAACCACAAGATGCACGACAATGATGATTCCTCATCCTCGGTTACGATGATGGTCACCGCTTCCTTTCTAGACAAACCCGGTGGCTTTGCATTGGATGAACCTCTCTTGAGGAGGTAGGGCGAGGATCTACCCACAAAAACCTCTACATAATTGATCCATTTTAATCTTTACACTTCCAATGATAGGGTAAATACCTAGCCAAAAGCATTATACACCTTGAATGAATGATTTCACATTTGTAACCTACCGACATAAGACAAGGTGGCACCTTCCAATTACAAAAGTAATTCCTCAAAGTAGTGAATAAGGGATCATAATGCACCACATTTAAACCTGACACACAAGGAATACCAAGATACTATACAGGCATCACACCTTCTTTCAAACCAGAGATGTCTAATAAAACCTGCTTGTTATACTCATCCAGTCCAGCACAAAAAATTTCAGACTTATGCAAATTAACCACAAGGCCAGAACACATACCAAATTGATTAAGGCAGGTTCATCATTAAGGAGGCAGATATAGGATCTCCACAGTGAAAAGCATCAAGTCATCTGCAAAGGCAAGATGATTAATCTTCAAAGTCGGCACCCGTTGTGAAAGTTAAACTCTGAGTCCTACTAGAATCTAAGAGATCAAACTTAGTATTTAAAGTCAAGGATATGGAATCGGGAATTTAGGGAAATGCTGTGATGACTAAGCGATTACATATACCTTGTGTACAAGGTCTAAGTTCCATATGTGAAGTGGTGATTGGAACTTAGTTATGATTAAAATGGTGTATTCTAACTTCACAATAAAAGGTTAGATGAAAAGAAGTCAGTTGAAATGTTTTGCAAACACAGCAGACTTAAGACAGCTGATTGAAATGTACATCACCAGACCAATATACACAAGTATCTGCTGAGTATAAATCTTGATTTATTCAAAGGTTACATTGGATGATTACATGGATAAGGATGAATTACAAGCCTTGATATTGTCAACAAATAAATGGCCAAGATTAAAGAAGCGTTGGAAAGATTGGAGGATTAACCAATGGATACAAGTCAAAGGGTGGAGCCAGTGAAGCTGTCAAAAAAGTAAAGCCCAGCGATTGTCGATTACTATGTACATAGACCGAGAATGCAAGTCGAGAATGGGGACAAATCTGAACCGGCTATGTTTGAATTTCAAACATAAGTCACGAGATTCTCACTATAAATAGAAGACTCTGATTGGATACAAGTGATGAAAAGTGGTAAAATAGCAATCTATCTTAAGCTATCAAGTATCATATCAAGAAATCACCTATTGACATACATAGAACTTATTTGGTGATCGAGAAAATTCTTCAAGTGTAACATGCTATCAAGTTACATCAAGTATACACACTTGAAGACTTCAAAGGCTGTGATCATTTCATCTAATCAAGCTTACATTTGTTGAATCATTCACTTGATTCAAACTTTCTTTTACAAGAAACACTGCTAAAAGCAGTGAAGCACTTAGGTGTCAAGAAGCTGTTGTTTGTGGTGGAGGGTGGTGAAGAGGCAATCTACCCTCAAGGACCAGTGGAATACTTTGGGCGACAATCTACTGTTTCAAATATTCGGTTTGTGAAGCCATAGTTATTGGTGAAGGGACCAGACAACTTAGGGACTTTTGTAACTACAACCTCAAAGATCTACAGTGAATTTCCTCCAACATCACGGAGAAGAGTGGAATGACATGATTACACCTGGAACCACTATAAAATTTGCCTACTTACTTTACGCATTTAGTTTCTTGTCACATCAACCTACGAAACTAACATTGAACTACACACACTTACACTACTAGGTATATAATACTTAGTATCATCTATTTAAACAACAAGTAATAAAACTTAACTTGAATATATTACGTTGCAACAAATTGATAATATCTACTTTACAATGAGACTCTTGAGTGGTCGACAAACTACCGGCGGTCGGTGAGCTCACGACCTTCTTTGAGTTGTTAACTCCAAAAAGTTTTAAGTGTTAATTTTATTCACCTCCCTCTAAACTTAACCAATGCCTTTTCAAGGGACCAACAATTGGTATTGGAGCATTGCTTCTATTCCGAAGTAATCCTACTTGTTGTGCTTGTGAAAATACTTTGAAAACATTTTCAAGTTTCTGATTTTCAAAGCTTTGCATCATGGATAACAACCAGTATGCTAGAACTATGTTGATGTGCTCTTTAGATCGTTTTGATGAATATAAACATCGTATGTAGGCTTATCTAGCTGCAACACATTATGAGATGATGGATGTATTGAGTGATGGACCACTGGAAATCACAAAATCCATAACTGTGGATGGTCAAGCTCAGTATGTTCCAAAACCAAAAAGAGAGTGGAATGCTGAAGATAGAAAAAGAGCAAACCTCTACAATATTTCTATTGATATCATATACTGAACTTTGGATAGCAATATGTACCTAAAAGTGAAGGATTGCAAGACTGCAAAGGAACTTTGGGATAAGTTACAATTAATCAGTGAAAGCACTGATGCTATCAAGAAAAACAAGATCAGTGTAGCCAAAAAGAAGTTCCAAGATTTCAAAATGAAACCAAATGAAACTATTGAACAAATGGAGTCAAGATTCAATGCTATCATGGAATCACCCTAGTGAGTGTAGACTACTCAAAGAAGAAATCAATACAAAAATCTTAGAAACCTACCCGACCAAAGAAGTTTGGGAAATGAAGGTTCTTGCCATAGAAGAAATTAGAAGACTACATGAAGAGGACACCTTCAAGTTATTTTGGATCTCAAGCCTTATGAATTCAATAAGAAACTTGCACCTGAGATTGAAAAGGAAGAGCCAAAGACTACTGCATTGGCTGCAACACATCAAGAAGAATCATCAGGAGCTCAATATGATCTACATGATGAGATGCAGAAACAAATTGCCCTCTTGAGCAAGAAAATCGAGAATGATGCAAAATGGAAGGGGTTCTCTAGGAATTTCACAAAGAAATCAAGTGAAAAGAAGAAGGAAGAATCAAGAAAGATTATGATTATTTGTGTTTTCATTGCAAGAAACCAGGACACTTCATATCATTTGTCACGATCTAAAAGCAGAGAAAAGGAACTGATTTTACGTGCTTCAAGCTACAGAAACCTGGACATTCGGACTGATTGTCGGACCTCTTGAAGAACAAGAATAAGCAAAGAAGACACGGCAAGAAAGCAATGGTTCTTGATGATGAATCAAGTTATGAGTTGAATCGGAAAGGAAATGAATGCGTGATCTTGCACTTATTCTTTGATATGTATGATTATGCTTTAATGGAAAACATGGAAGAAACAGAGGAGGTATACAATTCTGTATCTATAAACACTCCTGCTGAAAGTGATTGTGAATCAACTTATGGTTCAAATCCTAAAAGTTCTGACAATGAAGAAACTTTGGATGCCATCCTTAATCAATTGAGGAAAATACAATCTGGTTATAAGATTGTGAAGGCTGAAAAAGAAGCTCTTCAAACAGAAGTTGAAAGGTTAAAAGCTGAATTAAGAACTCTTAAAGGTAAGGAAAAAGATTTTGAGCAAAATCAGCATAAGCCTGCTATACATTCAGTAGCTGCTGAATCTGCTAAATAATCTAGTTCCACTATTGCATTCAAATGTGGAAGCCTTATGGTGATAGAACAGGCCTTGGATTTGGAACTCAGCAATCTACTAAGAGTGGATTGATGGAGATCTGAACTAGTACCAAAATTGGTCCTAAGTTTGTACTCTTTGAAGATCAAACTCCCAAAAGGTTCTTGAGGTAGTAAAGCCCTCTTGAGAAGTCTTCAAAAAGCAAAATCGAAGTTAAAAGGTCATGACACCAAACAAAGGGTAAATGCAAAAGTAGGATTTGCTTGACCTCTTGAACCTGTGATAATGGACTGCAACCTAAATCTGCTTTGGACCACAAAAAGGTAAAAATAAGAAATATTCCAAGGATAAGAATCCTAAACCAAAAAATGTTAATCATTCTAGGGATACTTATCTTAGGGGGAAAGGCGGATTGTTCCCTACTGATGTTGATTGGAATATTCCTGCCCCTACTGCTAGAAACAATAGACATAACCAGAATGCTAGGGTAAAACCTCAGCAATGGAATCAGCAGAGGACTCAGCAGAGGACTTATTCAAGAACTCATCAGAGACCTCTACAGACTAGATATTACAGGGCTGCTCCTAACAGACAGCAAACCTACGGTTATGCTAGTGCTTTAACAATATAAATAACTTTACTTGACATTATGTACCAAAGGCGAGAATGCATATGTGAATCTACACAACCAAATGTCGGATCTTATGGAAGTGTGGAATACACATATGAACAAAAGTATAACACTTTTCAAAGAAGACCTTATGGAAATATACCAAGGGTCATGCTTACCCATGACCACTATGGACTCAAACAATTTTGGGGTACCTAAAATGCATTAACTTTGTTTCATAGGGTATGCAGTACTTTGTGATAGATGTTTATGACAAAGAATAAGCCTTTGTTTGACAAATTATGTGGCAAATGATGGTCTTAGAGTCAATTTTCATTTGTGGAAGGATTGGACTACAACTTCTTGATCCTTGGGCAGTTTTATGACATAGGTTACAAGGTCACTTTTGACAAAGGCTCTTGTGTTGTCATTAGTGAAAGAGGTGAACATGTTGTGTTTCTTTGGAAGAAGACAACAGAACATGTATGTTGTAGATTGGTCTACTGATGTTCAAGAAACCTGCCTGATTGTGCATACTAAGTCAGAACTGAATTGGCTATGGCATAAGAAGTTCAATCTTCTTAACTTTGATGATATCAATCAGTTGGTGAAAAAGAAATTGGTGATTGGTTTGCCTGAAATGACATTCAAAAAGGATGCTATATGTGATGCATGTCAGCAAGGTAAACAAACAAAGTCAAGCTTCAAGTCAAAGACTAAGCAATCAACAAAAAGAGTTTTGGAGCTGATGCATATGGATTTATTTGGACCAGTAACACCAACAAGTGTGACAGGAAAGAAGTACACTCTGGTAGTTTTGGAAGACTATTCAAGATACACTTGGGTGGTATTAATGAACAAGAAAAGTGAAACACTTCAAAAGATGCCTGAACTTTTGAAGTGATTGCAAAATGAGAAAAGTTTGATAGTAGTGAAGATTAGAACAGACAAGGGTACTAAATTTCTTAATAAAGTCATAAGAGAATATTGTGAGCAAAATGGTGTCTTTGCACCAACTAGCTCTATTTGGTACACCTCGACAAAATGGGGTTCTTTGAGAAAAGCAGGACCTTGAAAGAAGCGAGGAAGGAATATGATTTATGAAGCATTATTACGAAAGATACTAGGTTGAAGCGAGTCAATCTGACATGCTATACACAAAAGCAGGACCTCGTTGAACAGAAGAAATGCTTTGAAGACACCATATGAGATTTGGAATGGAAGGAAACCAAATATATCTATTTCCATCCATTTGGAAGCAAATGTTTTGTTTTGAATCATAAGGAGCAATTGAAGACATTCAACCAAAATCAGTTAAGGAATCTTTTTTGGATATTCTTTATCGACAAGGCATTACAGAGTCTTGAATAAAGGACATTGAAACATGAAGAATCAATACATGTTGTATTTGATGAACCAAAGTTCATTGGAATGGAAGATGATGTTCTAGAACACTCTTTGAAAATCACTAAGTCAACGATCGAGAATGAATTGATGTTTTGGAAAAGTTAAATAACTTAAAAGTTTCTGACTCTGCCCCTGCTGAAGAACCTGCTGGTAACACTACTGATACAACAACTGAAGCAGTTCAATGATCTGTTGAACCCCCTACTGAAGCTACAGCAGAGCCTACTAAAGATGAAGTTCCTGTAAATCAAACTAATCATGATTTACAATGGTTAAGGGATCATCCTGCTGAGCAAGTTATTGGGAACATACAGCAAGGTGTAAGGACTAGAAGGCAATAGAAGCAATGTTTACTTGTTTTCTATCTCAAATGGAGCCTAAAGTCTTTGAAGAAGCTATATCTGATCCAGATTGGATAATTGCTATGGAAGAAGAATTGAATGAGTTTGAAATAAATCAAGTTTGGACACTAGTGGAAAGGCTACTCATGCAAATATAATTGGAACAAAATGGGTATCTGAAACAAATTGGATGAATTTGGTACCATTGTGAGAATAAAGCGGACTAGTAGCAAAAGGCTATTCTCAAGTGAAAGAATAGATGTTGATGAGACATATGCCCCATTTGCAAGATTGGAAGTTATAAGATTATTCTTGGCATATGCTGCTTACAAAACTTCAAGGTATACCAGATGGATGTCAAGATTGCTTTACTAAATGGCATTCTGAAAGAAGAGGTTTATGTTCAGCAACCTCCTGGGCTTGAAGTTAAAGATCAAGAAGATAAAGTGTACAGACTCAACAAGGCACTTTATGGTTTGAAACAAACACCAAGAGCATGGTATGAAACCCTATCTCAATTCTTGGTGGACAATGGTTTTACCAAAGGTACCATTGACAAGACTCTTTTTAGAATCAATGAAGGGGACAGCACCCTGCTGGTACAAATTTATGTTGATGATATAATTTTTGGTTCTGAAAATGAATTGCTATGTGTAAAGTTTGCTAATCTTATGAAAAGCAAGTTCCAAATGGGTATGATGGGAGAAATGAACTACTTCTTGGGATTACAGGTCAAACAAATGAAAGATGGAATCTTCATTCATCAAACTAAGTATACCAAGGAGCTACTGAAGAAGTTGGCAAGGAAAAGAACACCAAGGTATCAACTCCTATGAGTACTAACATCAGATTGGATGAAGATAAAGAAGGCAAAGATGTTGATCAGACTTTATACAGAAGGATGATAGGTAGTCTGATGTACCTCACTGCCAGCAGACCTGATATATCCTTTCCTGTAGGTGTCACTTAGCTACAGTCAAAAGGATTCTCAAGTATCTAAAAGAGACTTTGGGAGTAGGGATATGGTATTCAAAGGATGGAAGCTTCAAAGTCATATCCTACTCAGTTACGATTATCTTTGGATGCAAGATTGATAGAAAAAGCACCACGAGGAACTTTGTAAGTTGATGGGAAATAAGTGGTTTCTGGTTTGATAAGAAACATAATTCAATATCAACTTCCGCTCTTGATTTGAATATATTACTCTCTTTGGAAGTTGTTGTGCACAAATACTTTGGTTAAGACAACGATTAAGTGATTATGGAATTAAGGAAAGAAATTCTTATAATGTGTGACAACACAAGTGCAATAGCAACCACGAGAAAATCGGTTTGCACTCAAGAACCAAGCATATTGATATGAGACATCATTTTATAAGGATCATGTTGAAAATAAAGATGTGGTGGTTCTCTACATCCTCTTGAAGATCAACTTGGCGATATATTTACCAAACCAATGGATAGTGAAAGATTTGCTAAGTTAGGCCCGAACTTGGCATCATAAAAGTGGTGATATATCTTTAATAAATAGCAGTGTACTGGAATTCACCAAGGGGATTAGTCTTTGCTATGTTGGGTGAGCTCACTTAGCAGATTAGTCATTGGTATCAACAATTCCATGTACTTAAATATTTTGGAAATTTGAGCAAATGAAGTTGCCAAGGGGATTGGTCTTTGTCCTGTTGGGTGAGCTCACTTGACAGATCAGTCACTGGTATTAAACTTCATCTTGTATTATCAGTTGGACAAAACAAGGATATAAGAAGATCAGCAGAATGACCATGTCAGTAGGCTGATGTGCCATTCTTGTCATCCATTTCTTTGATCAAGTCTCTTGAAGAACAAGTCTACTGAGTTACAAGTTACAAGATAGTCAAACTTAGCGAAAGTCAGCGATGGTGGATATTATTCTTATCTTTATAACGGTGGTTACAAATATCCAACGGTTACAACTTTATGGGATCAATTAGTGGGACACGTGGCAACATCACATTCACTCCAACTTTAATCATGGTTAATGCCACTGTACGTGTACAGTACTTGATTATCAGTTTCTTACCCACTTTCTTTCTCTTTATATACAGACCTACACATGCAGAAGCTACATACAACTCTTAGATCGATATTTCTCTGAAGATATACAGTGTGAACACAGATTTGGAAGCTTTCTCTTCATCTTTTTCATTTACAATGGCAGATAAATGTGATATTCATATTGAAACGAGCCAAAGTGTTATAGGGTTCCTTGTTGATGCTAACAAGACTGAGCTAGCTATCAATATTGCTCGAAGAATTAGAAGGGTTGAAGGATTAAAGGATGTTCTTAATCTGAAATTGGAAAGCATCTCTTATACTAATGTTACAAATTTCCGGAGAAATATAGTGATTAGAGATTATAGAGAGGCATTTACTACCATTGTAAATGGCCAAGAGATTGAGATTTCTTCAAACCTCTTTGAGGAAGTGTTTGGATTTGGGCACAGTAATGGTTCTCTTACCAATCCACGAATCTATAGAAATTTGTCAAGATTGGAGTTTGTTGATACAATAAAGACCGACAATTCCATTAAGTCAACACTGAGAATCAACGTGAAGCACATCAAAATGGAGTATAATCTGCTGAGCAAGATTATTGGTAAAAACGATGCAGGATTCAATGGAAGCCTTGATACACTGTCTAGATCCAAGATTGACCTGCGGATAATCATATGCTAGAGTATGAAGTTTGATTGGGCAGGATTCTTCGTCCAATATATGAAGAAGGTGATAACAGAAGAGACAGAAAGGATCAGGAAGTCCAAGACACTGCCTTTGGGTTTGATGGTGTAGGCCCTGCTAAACCATTTGAAGATTGCTGATATGGCACTTGAAAAAATCAACAAGTCCATATACAAAAAGGAAATCAATTATCTAAATCCACTAGTTTGGATGATGATGAGGATTTGAATCTTGAAAGGACAAAGTGTGACAGTGATAGAGATGATGATGCTGGTGGTGAGCAGGTTAAACAAGTTACACAACCTATTGCACCCAAGAAGGCTGCTGAGAAGCGAAAGGCTGCTGATACAAGGAAGATTACTGAGTTGTTAAAGCCTAAGAAGACAATGCAGCAATCAGTAGATCCTGCTAAATCTACTGAAGTTCCAATTGATGCTAAGGCTACTGAACCTACTGGAGCCAAAAAGAAAACTGCTGCTGAAGTTTTGAGAGAGTAGTTAAAGGAAGATTCAAGAAAAAGAAAAGCTGCCAAGGATCTTGAAATTGAACAACCTACAAAGAGAATGAAGGAGGTTGTGCAAAAGAGGAAGCATCGAAAAAAGGAAAGGATTTAAGGGTTTTGGAGGCTAAAGGAGGAATTTGAAGGTCTTTGTTGAGGAAGCACCCGTACAAGTTGAAGATCAACCAAGGCGGAGAGATTATTGTTGAACCCGTTCACGACCTGCTATGGATATTACAACTCGGAGGAACAACACACTCGTAAGACCCTCTTGATACACATACAAGTCAGGGGGAACCTAGTGTTGAACAATTGGAGGTAGTATGGACAAATGTATCATCTGAAGAACCTACTAACCTATTTGTATCTGCTATAGATACATTGGCTCACCTTGTTGAAGCTTTTGGGGGGCAACAAACTGAGCAACCTTGTCAAAGGAAGCCCTCTATGCCCTTTGAAAGACAAGAAAAGAGATCAAAAAGAAAGAAGGTAGATCCCAACTTAAAAAAGGTGCAAAAATATTTTCAATGGAAGTTTGGATTCTACAAAAGATAGAAACATTTCTTTGTTCAATAGCGAGGATTTGAAGAATGGGCATTTGATCAGTTGGGTGTGGAAAGCCCTCTTTGGAATTAGTGGATACAATCCTGCTGTGAGACAAGGCTAAAGGGATCTCTTGGAAGAAGGAAGAAAAGTGCTAAAATTATGTTTAAGGATCCCAGTATACACCGGATAGTGATGACTCTTCATCATCGACTCGAGATGATGATCATCCTATGTTTTTAGGGAGTCCGTGGAGTAGCCAAGGAAACATCATTGAAGTAATTGCTCGAGGATCTACCGAGGAAACATCGGATCGAGTCTACGATCTTTGGTGAGTCTTTGAGGACAACAAACTGATCATGTGGATGAAGATATGGACGAATTGACCATAGATGAACTAGAAGCCTTAATCAATGATGGGATAACTCTTGGAGACAACAGGATGGTCAGTATGTCTGACACCTCACTGGTGGTTGAGTCTAATAATCAGTAGACATAAAATCTAGATGAGGAGATGGTAATTGGACATAGTGAGCCTGACATTAGTTCTAAGGACTCAGCTCAATATCAGGAGTGGTTTGACACTCAGGATATCTTAACTCAAGTTGGAGACCAACTGCAAAAGATTGCTGATGACAGAGGAGTGCTAGAGGAAAATTTATTGTTTTCCACTTTGTTTTTGTTGTAGAGAGGATCACGATCAGCGAGGAACAAGCAGTGATAGGGCAGAGTGGATTTGGTAATGGGTTTGGAGGAATCACCCACACATTACATTGAGCTGGTGGTTGAGTTCTTTGAGTTACAAACAACACCTAAATCTGAGGTTGGAGCAGTAGGTTCGAGGCTCTTGCGAGATCGAGACAACACCTGGACAAAGGTTGGAACCTACAATGGGTTTGAAGGAAACCCCTGCACAAGTTGAAAAGATTGTAATAGAACAGGTTGCTGAAACACCTATCAATGCAGTGAAGGCTACTGAAGTGGAGGCTACTGAAGGTAAGAATAGTCAGCAGACTATTGTTGATGATGTTGAACAGATATTGGATTATGACTTCGGTGATGAGGAATTCCATGTGCCTGAGGAAGAAGAAGTTGCTGATGAACCTCAACAGGCACATATACCAATATTTGAGGAAGCACATGTCTTGGAACCTTCACCTGCACAAGATCCTATTTTGGAAGACACCTTTGGAGATGTGATTGAAGAAGGTCCTGACCATGCTGGATGGGATAGGACTAGGGCCATGGTTGTCAGGACACAGAGGGCAAGCTACAATGTTGAAGAACCTGCTGATGATGCTACGGGACATATGGATGGAGATGTGGCTGGTGCAGTACCAGCACATGTTTTGAATGAATTGAAAGCTATGAGGATGATATCACACTGGTGAGAGCTCAATAGAATAGACAAACGAGAGATTTGAAGACATGGTTGTCTGGTGGAAAATAGAAGAAGAACCACTTAAGCGATTCAGCCAACATTACTTCCACTTAGTATGCACTTGTGACCTAACAAAATATGTGAGAGGCATAAAACAAAGCAATACCCATAGAGATAAACTTTTGAATGAGCAGTTTGCCTTATTACCCAAAAATCTTGACAAGCTTGCTTTGAGGCTCACAACTCTTGTGGCTAACCTTTGAAACACCTCAACTTTCTTTGCATTGGATCCTAAGGTCCTTTGAGAGGATCAATCTCTTTGGAGCAAACTCTTGGAAGGAAGGATCACTGCGAGTTGACAAAGGGCGAAAGTATGGAAGGTCACCTTGCTAATTTAGTGATCACCAGAGAGAGTGTTCATGGTCTAATGTCGGTTTGTTGATGATGTCAATAAGGGGAAGAGGGCCTTATAAGCGAGAAGCAAAGGAAGGCTGCAGGATCTTTTCAAAGAAGAAATGGGAGGATGATACTAATGAGTTCATGAACCACACTTTTTGGGAGTTGATTGACGGATGACCTCTTGAAGGAATATAAGCGGCTATACTATGGAAAGAAAAGACCTTCTGATCGCATGAGATATTTTGAAGTGCGGATTACTTTACAGGAATGAAGCTTTGGGAAACATGGGTCAAAGGTATGAGAGCTTCTACTAGAGGTGGAAGAGAGGCGGAGGTGGAAGAGGTATATTGGGAGCTGTTCAATCTGCAAGGAGTTCACTAGATGAATCGAACATACACATGGTCTGAGGGCTTGATTGTACATAACATAAGACCAACTTTACGAAGCTTTGGAAGTGGCGGAAAGATACGAATCATTGGGTTGACTTTTACCCAATTGAAAACTAGTGGATGCAAGATGTTGTAATAGAAATCAAGGAGTTATATGAGAAGAAAGAACAAGACAAAGACAGGAACTAGATCGGCATACTTACACAGTTTATTTCATACTGCTGACTCAAGTTTGTAATAATGTTGAACAAATATGATTATAATGAGAAATGACTGAATTTTTCTATTTTTTTTCTTTTTGCTTTGCTGTAAGGAGGGTATTGGCATCTTCTCTAAAAAGGGGGAAATTGTTGGACTTATTTTAAATTTTAATGATGAGTGCCAGACTAGCTGTTCTAGGGCAAAGGCAAAAAGATGTCTAGATCAAATGTGTAGGTTTATTAGAGTTTGATCTTTGTATAGGTTTGATCAAACAAGCATTGCAATTAGGTCAGCTGACTTTATCAGCAGACCTGTCTAGGTCAGTAAGGTGACTAGGTCAGTAGACTAGTTAGGGACTCTCTTGAAAATTTGAAAATTTGAGGTTCAAACTCAGTTATTGAAGGCTAAGGGATCAAACATAGTATTTAAAGTCAAGGTGGGAATCAGAATTTAGGGAATTCTGTGATGACCTAAACTGATTACATATACCTTGTGTACAAGGTCTAAGTTCCAAATGTGAAGTGGTTATTGGAACTTAATTACGATTAAAATGGTGTACTCACAACTTCACAATAAAGGTTAGATGAAAATAAGTTATCTTAAGTGTTTTGCAAACACATGAGACTTAAACTGACTAAGCGATATGTACATCAATGAGACCAATATACACGGTATCTACTAAGTATAAATCTCAATTTATTCAATTGTTACATTGGAAGATTACAAGGATAAGGATGAATTAAAAGCCTTGATATTGTCGACAAATCAATGGCCAAGATTAAGAACGTTGGAAAGATTCGGAGGATTAACTAATGGACACAAGTCAAAGGGTGGGCCATGATGGAATCATCAAAAAGTAAGCGGCGATGTCGATTACTATGTCTGAGGGACAGAATGCAAGTCAGAATGGGGACAAATCTGAAACGGCTATCTTTGAATTTCAAACATAAGTCACAGGATTCTCACCTATAAATAGAAGACTCCTGATTCAGATACAAGTGATGAAAAGTGATGAAAAATAGCAATCTATCTTAAGCTATCAAGTATCATATCAAGAAATCACCCTGTTGACATACACCGAACTTAACTGTCTGATCTAGAAAATTCTTCAAGTGTAACCTGCTATCAAGTTACATCAAGTATACACACTTGAAGACATCAATCTGCTGATCATTTCATCCTGATCAAGCTGCTGACTATTGAATCATTCACTGGATTCAAACTTTCTTTTACAAGAAACCTGCTGAAGGCAGTGAAGCAATTAGGTCTCAAGAACTGTTGTTTGTGGTGGAGCTAGTGAAGAGGCAATCCTACCCTTGAAGGACCAGTGGAATACATTGCGGCGACAATCTACATTTCAAATATTCGAGTTTGTGAAGCCATAGTTATTGGTGAGCAGCGGACAACTTAGGACTTTTATGCTTTGCAACCTCAAAGATCTACAGTGAATTTCCTCCAACATCATAGGAAGAGTGGGTGACGGGATTACACCACCTGGAACCACTATAAAATTTGCCTACTTTTACGCAATTAGTTTCTTTGTCACATCAACCTCACTGAAACTAGCATTTGAACTACACACTTACACTCTGAGTATCTAATAATTAGTATCATCTATTTAAACTACAAGTAATAAGGCTTAATTTGAATATATTCCCTTTGCAACAAATTCGGTAATATCTACTTGTCGTGAGACTCTTGAAGCGATCGGTGAGCTCTTGACCTATGATAAAGTTGTTAACTTCAAAAAGTTTTAAGTGTTAAGTTTATTCACCCCCCGTCTAAACTTAACCAAAGACTTTTCAATGGTCTAACAAAGGACAATATAACAAATCAATCTCACGATCTTTGGTAAGTCGGTGAGGGCGTGATTAGTAATATGGATGAAGATATGGAGAATTTGACTATGGATGATCTGAAAGCTCAAATTAATGCTGGAATAGCTCTTGAAGATAACAGGGTGGCCAATATGTCTGACACCTTACTTGTTGTGGAGTCAGATGTAAATTCTAAGGATCAGTAAACTGACAAGCTAAATGAAGAGCTAGGAACTGTTTTCAATGAAGATTTGGAAAGACAGTTTGCTGTAGCAACATCCCTGGAAGAGGCAACAATATCTACTATCTTTGATGTAGCTATGTTTGAAGAAGCTGATACAAGTTCAGAGGACTCAGCTCAGTATTAGGAGTGGTTTGACAACAAGGACACTTTATCAAAAACTGCTGATGCTTCACAGATGATAGCTGATGCTAGAGGAGTTTTAGAAGAAATATTGGCCACATTTCCTCAAATTTTTGTTGTACAGAGAGTCCTAATCACTGAGGAACAAACGGTGTTAGGACAAAGGCTGGATTTGTTGATGGGTTTGGAGGAATCACCCATACATTCTGAGGAAGTTCGAGTTCTTTGAGGAACAAGCGACACTGAATACAGTCGAGCAGGAGGAGGTTGCTAGGGATCAAACAGCACCTGGACAAAGGTTGGAACTATTGATGGGATTAGAGGAATCCCGTGTACATGTTGAAGAGATTGTTGTAGAATAGGCAACTGAAGAAGCTGTTATTGCAGTGCAGGCTACTTAAGTTAAGGCTATTGATGGAAAGGATAGTCAGCAGACTGTTGTTGATGAGGATGAACAGCTATTGGACTATGACTTTAGTTATTAAGAGTTCCAAATTCGAGGAAGAACAAGTTGCTAATGAGCCTCAGCGAGGCACATGTACCAATTTTGAGGAGGCACATGTTTTGGAACCTCAACTTTGCACAAGATCTATTTTGCAAATTTTTTTGGAGATGTGATTGAGGAGGTCTGAATCTCTTTGGAGGGGACATGACAAGAGACATAGTTATCGGCATACCAGAGCAAACTATAATGTTGAGAACTCTTGATAATTTTCTTTGGACAAATGGCTAGAGGCATCATTTGAGTGCAGTCCCGGCATTTGTTATGGAAGAGTTCGGGGTAGTAAGAGATGATATTACACGATTAAGGACTCAACTAAATAGACAAGAACAAAGATTTGAAGACTTGATGAATGCGGTGAAAAGCGAGAGGAAGAACTCTTTGAAGCAGTTGCTTCCAACATCGCCTCTACTCAATATGCTCTCTTGACCTAACCAAAGATGTAAGAGGATTGAAGATGAACCACGACACAAAGTGACAAGAAATTGCATGAGCAGTTGCCTCTCACTACACAGAAAATTTGGACAAGCTTGCTTTGAGGCACCCAAGTGCGATGTGGCTCACCTCTTTGAAGCACCTCAACTGCTTTGCTTTGGATCTAAGGTCTCTAAAAGGATCAATCTCTTTGGAACAAACTATGGAAGGATGGATTCTGCGGTTGACATGGGGCGAGAGATTATGGAAGGTCAACTTGCTAGCTTAGTGATCACACGGGAGAGTGTTGATGGTCTCTTGTCGGTTTATTGATGATGTCAATAAGGGGAAGAGGGCCTTTACAATGAGAAGCAAAGGAGGCTGCAGGATTTTTCAAGAAGAGATGGGAGAATGATATGAATGAGTTTAGGAAACACACTTTTTGGCGAGGATTGATTATTGATGACCTCCTGCAAGAATATAAGAAGTTATACTATGGAAAGAAGAGACCCTATCATCAAATGGGATTTCAAGAGGGACTGAATTCCTTTTTGGGACTGAAACTTTGGGAAATAAGGGTCAAATCATTGAAAGCTTCTAGTAGAGGTGGAAGATGAGGCATAAGTGGAAGAGGTCAAGAGTGGGAGCTTCCCAATCAGCAAGGGATTCACTAGAAGAATTTAAACACTTCTACATGGGACAAGGCATCAATGTTCACAACATAAGGTTAACTTTACAGAAGCTGGAAGTGGTGGAAAAAATTTGAATACTTGGGTTGACTTTTCCACAATTGAAAACCAATGGATGCTGGATATTATCAATGAAATCAAAGAATTCTACAAGAAGAAGGAACAAGACAAAGACAAAAACTAGATCATCACACTTACATTGTTTATTTCATTCTGCGGATCCTTGTTTGTAATAATTTCGAACAAATTTGATTATAATGAGAAATGGCTAAATTTGTTCTGTTTTTATTTTCATCTTTTTGCTTTCTTTGTAAGGGAGGTATTGGCATAAATCACTAAAATGGGAAATTGTTGGACATATTTTAAGTATTAATGATGAGTGCAGGACTATTTGTTATAGAGCAAAGGCAAAAGATGTCTAGATCAATGTATAGGTTTATTAAAGTTTGATCTTTGTATAGGTTTGATCAAACAAATCTTGTAAAAGGTCATTAACTTTAGCATTGAGGACACTGTCAGAGTCGATAGGGTAACTAGGTAAGTAGACTAGTTAGGAACCTCTTGAAGGCGAGAAAGTGAGGGGTCAAACTCGAGTTATTGAAGGCTAAGGGATAAAACATAGTATATAAAGTCAAGGATATGGAATCGAGAATTTAGGGAAATGCAGTGATGACCTAAATTGATTACATATACCTTGTAATACAAAGATCTAAGTTCCATATGTTAAATGGTGATTGGAACTTAGTTATAATCAAAATGGTGTACTCTAACTTCATATTAAAAAGTTAGATGAAAAGCAGTCAGCTGAAGTATTATTAAAACACAGAAGACTTAAGTCAGCTGACAGATATATGCATCAGCAGACTAAAATAAGTCCAACATCTGCTGAGTATAATTCTCGATTTAATCATGGATACATTGGAAGCTTAGATGGATAAGGATGGATTAAAAACCTTGATTTTGTCAACATATCAATGGTCAAGATAAAAGGAACGTTGGAAACATTCGGAGCTTTAACCAAGGGACACAAGTCAAAGGGTGGTGAATGGTGAAGCCCGACAAAAAGCGGTATGCGTATCGGTACTATGAATTTGTGACAAAAAGCAAGTCAAGATGGAGACAAGCCTGAAACGGCTATTTGAATTTCAAACACAAGTCACATGATTCCCACCTATGAATTGGGATATCCTGACTCAGTTTGAAGATGATGGACAACAATGCAATTCATACGAAGCTATCAATTTAAAGATCAAGAAAAACACCCGGATGACTTACTGATCTTAAATTTACTGATCAAGATATTTCTTCAAGTGTAACCTGCTACTAAGTTACATCAAGAATACACACTTGAAGACTTCAAGCTGCTGATCATTTCATCCTGATCAAGCTGCTGAAAGCTGAATCACTTACTTGATTCAAACTTTCTTTTACAAGAAACCTCTTGAAGGCAGTGAAGCATCTTTTGGAGTGTCAGAATTTGTTGTTTGTGGTGGGGTGGTGAAGAGGCAATCCTACCCTTCAGGACCAATGGAATACTTTGGGGCGACAATCTACTGTTTCAAGTGTTCGATTTGTGAAGCCATAGTCATTGGTGAAGGGCGAACAACTTAGGGATTTTGTATGACTACCTCAAAGATCTCTTGTGAATTTCCTCAACATCACATGAGAAGAGTGGGTAGCGGGATTACACCACACGGAACCATTTTAAAATCTTGCCTACTTATTTTCTGCACTTACTTTCTGCATTTAGTTTACTGATCACATCAACTTACTGAAACTAGCAATTGAATCACACACTTACACTACTAAGTATCAATACTTAGTATCATCCTTTAACAACAAGTAACAAGGCTTAATTTGAATATATTCCCTTTGCAACAAATCCGGTAACATCTACATCAGCAGACTCTTGAGTGGTCGGCGAGACTCACGACATTCTTGAGATTGTTAACTCCAAAAGTTTTAAGTGTTAAGTTTATTCACCCCCCTCTAAACTTAACCAAAGCCTTTTCAAGGGACCAACAGTTTCACATGCTTCTTAACTGACTCCTCATAGCATCTTTAGGGTCCTTAGTTAAGGGTTTATCCAATACATAGCTAATGTTTTCATGTCTCAAAACTATTTTGAGATTCCTTTCCCAGTCGAGAAAGTTTGTTTCATCAAGTTATGGTCAATAATAAACGAAGGTTCAATTTGTTTGACATATTCTACAACAATAAGTAAAGATAATATAAGTAAAAATTCATGTATACAAAACCATAAATTGCTCTTTATAATTTTAATTAGGTTTTGCTCCCACTAGCCAACTATTCTGATTAAGCTTTCAAATTTTTATTTAATTCTTTATTGGATGGAACCCCATCTAGTTGACTAAATCCCTGGCATGGGCCGATCGATTGGGTCAATTTCGAAAGGTTGGTACACTTACCGGTCACATCTCATGTGGCTTCCATTGGTTGACTAGTCAACTCTGTGATGATTCACATCATTATGTGATAGTCAACCCATTGTCTCTAAAATCAGACAGTCCTGATGTGAGCCAATCACATAAGATTCTTAGTCGAGTCACAACCCAAATATTAATGAGATCTCATGCGATCATATCTAGATAATGATGGTATTCCCGAAGTAAGTCAACTCGATGTGGAGTCGATCGGTTATATCGAACAATGGCTCTTCACCGTCATTATAATATTGGAAGACAAGTATAACTCGATTTTTGTAGTGGGAATAATTTTAAATTAATTTAATTGCGGATCGATCTAATACGTGTATATTTCCATGTTATCAACCTAAAGTAAAACATACACCATTCCGCACACAAAATAACAAGTATGATCATGGACTATCACTGAGTCTTTGTTTGAATACAAGCCCAGCGAAGCTGCGGCTCACAATCTAAGGTAACTGCAACCGGCAATAGGATATCTAATGCGCCACCACCAATGGGATTTCTTTTCGTCTTTCTTTGGTTTCCATCTTTTGCTATATTTTTGTTACATAAAATCTATCTAATAAATGTATACACCCACACTTTGCAGGGTGGGGGAGCTAATAGAATGTGATAAATCAGAAAATAAACTAGAGTCACGTTCGTCATATGACCTAGGACAATTTTAAAACCAAAGAAAATAAATCATTCACATTATCCTATTGGTGAGTCCATTATCAATCGGGGTCCATATAATCACATTATATCAACAGCATCTAATTCATACAATAATAAATCTTATGAAAAAGATTAAATTTTAATTATTCCAACTTGCGTCTTGTTTTATCAAACCAATTAATCAATCAACATTTAATTAATTAAACGAATTTAGTCGAAATAAAATTAACGATTAAATTTTAAATCAATTTTAATTTTAATATTAATCAATTGGAACAATTCAAATTAAATCAAAATTAAATTGGGTCTCTTTTGTTTCTTTCCTTTTATTCTAAATCAAAGGATGCCTTTAGTTTCGATTCCCACAGAGGCGAATTATTCCCTCTGTTAAAGGTAAGCCCATTAACTTTGAACTCTTGGGGATCTTGATTTACATCTCTCTCATCCCGTGGGGCGGGAGTGGGGACCCTCGAGGTAGGGTTTACCACTTTTTTAAAGGATGCCTTTGGTTTCCAAAACCAAAGGTATCTCCTTTGGCCACTTTCTAAAATCAAAATTTTGAAAAAAGGGCTGAGGCTATTCAAAACAAAGTTTGGAAGGGCCAATAATATTTAATGCCATGTGGCATCTAATCGCCCCAATTATTTGAACCATTAGTTAGCCAAATGATACTAACTAAACATAGAGATATCATTGCACAATAAAAGTATCACAAAACAAAAGCGAGATTGATAGCCCCTATGATAGAACCGGCGCCGCGCGGCGGTGCGCTTGATGGTGGGGCGCCTCTTCGACGAGCCATCTTTCATCGATACAATATTTGTATCTATCGATTAATTACGACGCAATTTAACTAGTGCTTATTGCTTAAGTTCGAAGTTTGCTCTGCTACCACTGTTAGGAAATCAACTAGTTTATGCGGTGAATTTAAAAATCGATTTCGATCCTAAATCGATTAAAACAATAAACACGTTAAGTAGTTGGCGGTGATTACCTCGGTTGATCTATAAGATCGGCGCTTTGACAAATCAAACAAGAGTAGTTGTCTTGGCGTAAATTTGTCACGTGTCCGACCTCTATCGATATCCACATGAGCACTTCGCCGGAATCCTCCTTGGATAGCTACTAGAAAAATCCAGTTGCTAGACTGACATTTTCTCTCTCTAAGAAGCTCTCAATTTATTAGAACTATTCTACTTGTCATGTACAAATGAGCTAGCCAACCCCTTGTTTATATAGGTATGACCTGCGCCCACTGTGTACCAATCTGATTGGGAAAAGCTTTTGTGTAGATTGATGAGAAAAAACACTTTTTACTAGTAAAATAAGGAAATTAAAAATTATAGATTTATCTCAGTTAATTTAATATCTCATATTAAATAAATACAAGATATTCCCAATATCTAATATTGAATATCTTTATCATATTACAATAAATCTATTAATATCCAATATTAATATATGATAATATCATTAATTAAATTGTACAATCCAAGTGTATCTTGATACATTATAGTCTGCGTCCTATATGCCAAATAATTGGCATTCGGAATATTGTTTAATTAATCAACATAATTAATATCTTGTATTTAATTTATTCATAATAAATAAATACCATAATATTAATTTAATCACTATAACACTTTCTAGTCGAGATAAATTTTACTTATTTGGTTATCACTATAACCGCATTTTAATCCGGCTAGATATTCTTACGTGTGTGACCCGATAGGCTTCCGAATATGTTGGCCGTCGACTCAAAGTGCAAATTACGAAAATGCCTTTCATACCTAACGATCACGGGATAACGTCTAGAAACACACCGTGACTCCCAATCATCGGAAGAGTCATAACCAAAGACTACTACCTTTCATGTGAAACAGTTACTGCGTAAATAGAATCTCATCGCTGTTACAATATCTATACAATCGTATATCGAGTGTCAGTACATCAACGATCGTATCTTATAATCTGGATATCATGCACTCTCGGAATAACTCATGTACTCCCATTTTGCAAAGATTCACGAGAGCTAGACATTCCTTATAAGAAGGCCATTTCACATATTCACTCCTACTAATAGGATCGCAATATCGGACGAACAAACATGTATCCTCGCATGCTTCAATGTTATACTCGAGCACTACCGCATGATCGCCCCGTGGTTAGAAACCTCAATAGTGTCGAGCATGAAATCCACACCGAGATGCCATGAAGACTACGGTCTCAGGATAATTACACAAGCTGGCACTTATTGCAACACTTAATGTAAGTGGGGACGGTCTAACGTCGCATTCTCCAATAAGACCAAGTGTCTACTACACTTAGATAGACAAGATCTATCACTATCTTCAATAAGATAGAAGTCATCAATACGTGCTAGTCTATTCACACTATAAACGTCCTGTTTGACAGCATATACTACTAGAGACATTTAAGTATCAAACTTATTAAAGCGATTAGATATCCCGTCAACCACAATCACTATCATGGTTTCTCTATCACACTTTAATACTAAGGACGTTACAATATTTACAATAACATAATTGGTTCATAAAAATAAATGAAATATATAATAACAAAAGTGCTTTTATTAATCATAATAAACTTATTACATGAACTAAATAGACTATAAACGACCTAACCCGGTCGGATCCGGTCCGACCTAATTAGGTTTAAGACACCTATTCCACACTATCTCGCTATGATGAAAAGTTATTCTGATGGTTTGACTGCTGCGGGATATCCTATTACTAAATCTCAGTTGATCTTAGCTGTCCTTGGTGGTTGAACAAAGATTACGAGTTTATTATTCTTAACATAACTTCTTGTACTGGATATTTGTCTTAGCAAGATGTTCAATCCCAGCTAATTACGGATTAACTTCTCCTGCTCGTTTCAATCCCTTTAGTGCATTAGATTTGTCCCAGGCCTCTGCTAATGTTGCTCTAAATAAGTTTGGAGGAACCAATGGTGGCCCTGCTATTGGACGTGACAGAGGCTCTAACTTTGATTCTATAAGAGGTAGGGGCAATAGATCGAGGTGGTTATAGGGGTGGACGTTCCCGTGGTAGGGGTTGTAGGTCTAATGGTAACAGCCCTAACCCATTTACTCCAATCCTCAAGGAAATCAATACATACCCACTTGTCAAGTCTTCTATAAGGTTGGATACACTGCTTTGAGAAGTGTTACTCTGATTTGATTAGAACTACATTCGGCTCCACCCAGAACAAGCCTAATCTTGCCTTTGTGGGCATACGAGTCATTCGGACTATAACTAGTATCTTGTGGTGGTGCTTCAAGTTGTTAGGAAATCTATGCAGGAACACAGTGGGATTCAAAATTTATTTCCTTTTCTTACAAAGGTCGACTTTGTTTAAGCAACAAACATAAAAGAAGTAGACGTAGAATATACCTTGGATGATCTAAAATAGATTGTTTCTTTATCTACGTTTGTAGTTTTACTTGAAAATTTGCCCATGTGTTCGGCCTCTACCGTTGGTCCATATGAACAACCCACGGAATCCTATCATGGATTGCTACTAGAAAAACTCGGTTGCTAGACCGACCTTTTCTCTATCTCAAAACTCTCTCTAGGAAGCTCTCTTATTTTCACAAGAACTATTAAGCTCTTGGAATTGTGATGTACAAAAGAGCTAGACAATCCCTCTCTTATACAGAGAGACCTGCACCCATATGTCTCCCAATCTGATTGGGAGAAGCCTCCTAGTAGATTGGGGAGAAATAAAACCTTTTACTTGTAAAATAAGTAAAATATCTTTGATTGATTTATCTCATTTAATTTAATATCTCATATTAAATATTTCCAAGATATTGTCAATATCTAATAATGATTACCTTTAACATATTACCATAAATCAATTTATGCAAATCTATTAACATCTAATATTATATATTAATATTAATTTATGGTAATACTTTTAATCAAATTGCACAATTCAAATGTATCTTGTACACTAGAAAGTGGCGCCCAATGTTGCCATAAATTGGCATCTGAAATATTCTTTAATTAATACAATAATATGATTAATTAATTTGAAAAATATACAGTATCAATATACACAATAAATTTAGCCACTTACATACATACAAATATATATTTAATTAATCAACATAATTAATATCTTGTATTTAATTTATTTATAATAAATAAATACCACCATATTAATTTACCACTATAACACTTTATAGTCAAGATAAAACTTTCCTTATTTAGTTATCACTATAACCGCATTTTAATCCGGCTAGATGTTCTTATGTGTGTGACCCGATACGCTTCCGAATATGTTGGCCATAGGCACAAAGTGCAAATTACAAAAATGCCCTTCACACCTAACGATCATGGATAGCATCTAGCAACACGTCCATGGCCCCCAATCATCAGAAGAGTCAAATGCAATGACTACTACCTTCAATGTAAAATGGTTACCGTGTTAATAGAATCCTATCTTTTTTACAATATCCATACGATGCGTACGTCGAGTGTCGAACATCAACGACCGTCTCCTATAATATAGATATCCTACTCTCTCAAAGTAACATATTACTTCCGATTCACAAAGACTTTGAGAATTAGACATTATTTATAAGAAGGCCATTTCGGATATTTACTCTTAATCATAGGATCGCAATTTCGGCGAGCGACATGAATCTACGCATGTTTCGATATCATACCCAATCACTTCCGCATGATCGCTCATGGCTGAGGAAACCTCAATAGTGTCAAGAATGACAATCCACACCGTGATGCCTTGAAGACTCGGTCTCGGGATAATTACACAACCGCCAAATAGTGTGACACTTAATAAAGTAAGTGGGTCAGTCTAACGTACGCATTCTCTAATACATGTCCACATACAGTCCAAATGTCACTACACTTTGATAGACGAGATCTATCCAATCTTCAATAAGATAGAAGACATCTAAACATGCTAGTCTAATCGTACTCTTAATGTTCTGTTTAATAGCACATATGACTAGAGACATTTAAGTATCAAACCTTTTAAAGTGAGTCGAGATCTCATCAACCATAATCACTATTATGATTTCTCTCTCCAGCATTTTGACATTAGGGACATTATCATATATACACAAATTGGTTCATATAGATAAACAGAATATACATAATAACATAAAAGACATTTATTAAATGTATAAACACAAAGAAATAGTTTAAATGACACGACCCGGTCGGATCTGGTCCAACCCGATTGGTTTTATGACACTATTTCATCACAAGTCATGTCACATATGATTTGAATAACATGCATCTGAATTTTGGTTATGATGGCTCAGACACCCTAACAGCAGTGGCGGACCTACAAAAATTTTCAAGTATGGGCCAAATTAAAAATATGATTTATTTTCCACTGAGGGCCAAATTTACATAAAAATGAAAAAAGACTAACAACCAAGTTTCGAACCCATGACCTTAAGATAAATAATAAAATTCTAACGAGTTGAACTAAATGGATAATTGCATTATAAATTGTCTGAAATATACATACACAGTTTGAATATTATTAGAGGGGTATATTAGTAATTTGGTCTGGAAATTTGAGTGAAGTCCACCCCACCCTTACCATGTTGGGTCCGCCCCTGCCTAACAGTAGGAAATGGTGAGTCGTTAGCTATTCTAAATATTGGCCAGTCTTTTATTCATACCTCTCATTCTCCCCTGATTTTAACCAATATCTTTCATGTTCCTGCAATTACGAAAAATCTGTTAAGTGTTTTAGATTAACTAATGATAACCCTATCTTTATGGAATTCCACTCACATAGATGCTTTGTGAAGGGTCATGCTACCAAGGAAGTTCTTTTGGAAGGGTATCTTAAGGAGGATTTTACCAGGTTACAACAACCCAAGAATATTGAGAACTCTGTTCACTTCGAATATCAACTTGCTCATAGTAGCCAGGTCAATAAATTTGTTTATGTTAAACCAAACCAGTTTGATTCTAATTCTGTTAGTTTCAAAGCCAACTTGTAGGATAGAAGGTTAGGTCACCCCTATCGTAGGGTTTTGAATCTTGTTTCTCAGTTATGTAATGATGTTCCTATGAATGTTTCTTGTGATTTCTGTGATGCTTGCCAGTGGCAAATTGTATAGTTTTCCTTATTCTGTTTCTATGTCTAATGCTCCTGCTGTTTCATTTTTATTTTTATGTATATGTCAGATTTGCATTTTGCAGATGTTCTCTAATATGTAGTGCAATAATTATTTATTTAAGATTTAGCTTTAAAAATAGCCTAGCATCACTTTTAGATAATTGTTAGTTGTTGGGGATAAAAAAGAGTCAGCACTATGTATAATTAGATTTGGCCAATCTGGTATTCATATTCGTAAACTAGCATGAAGGAGTGAATTGTTAGTTAGGACATAGTTTGAAGCGTACAGAGCTTTGAATCAAAGCTCTTGTTAAGATCAAGCACTTACCGTTGTTCTAAAATCAATTGGTGCCAGTAAAGGCGCTACTTTATTTCCTTATCATTTAAGAGTGTAGGCAATCTGTCCCCTGACACCCCCCCAGTCTTTGGCAATCTGTCCAACACTTGCACAATTTTTCAAGAGTGTGGGCAATCTGTCACAACACCCACTTCAAGTGTGGGCAATCTGTCCTAACACTTGCATAAATTTTTAAATAATGTTCCAACTTTGGTTTCGATCTCGTGACCTCACGGATGCGCTACCATGCTAAGAATAGCGCTTACCAATTGGTTTTAGTACAATGATAAGCGCTTGATCTTAACGTCCACTGAGACTAGTTGGTTTTCTTTTGAGTGCAATTTGAAGCATGGATCGGCGCTATTGAGAGTAGCAATGGGAAAGTGATAGATTGGGAATGTTTCAAGATTCTGTTCTATAATGAGTACTTTCCAGCAACAGTGCAGAGAGATAAGGCAAGCCAGTTTCTGAGCCATAAGCAAGGCATCCATATGACAGTTTCATAGTATTCCAACAAGTTCAATGAGTTGGGTAAGTTTTAACTTGAGGTTTAGACCTTCTAGAAGAAGCCTACCGTCGTTATCGGAACTAAGAGAAGTTTTGGAACGAGTCAAAGCTACAACCGAGGAGCACCGTAACAATACACAAAGAAAGGCAGCGACACCCGGCGACTACTCACCACCGGTGCACCATAGTGCCCGAAGTGCAAGAGGGTCCATACCGGTGAGTGTCAAGCTAAAGTAAATGGTTGTTTCCTCTGTGAAGAACCAGGACATTTTGCTAAGACATGCCCGACAGAGGGGTCTACAAGTAATCAGAAATAGGGAAGCGGAAAAGGTGGCCCAAGTCGCCTAGTTCGAGTTTTTGTAGTGGATCTTTGATCGTGGAACTGATGAAGTTTATAAAATTATAAACTGAAATTAAAATGCGGAATTCTTATTAATGAACTGAAAGTTACAAGTTAGACTACAATGTGGCTGATCATGGGGTATTTATAACTTCATACACCTCTTGAATCAGTTAGAAGAAGTTACAAACAGTTATACCAAACTATAACTAAATAACCACTTTCTACATTACACTACACTAGATTATTCAGCAGGCTGGCGTGTCTCCATACTGTCAACACGTTGCCGTGTCTTTATACTATTAGCAGTATACTAGGTGTTGAACTCGGCATTCCCTTGACCTCTATCTTTGTAACACCCACTCAAAGTGAGGCGGTACATAAACAACTTGCACTCAGCATTCCCTTCAGTTACTTGAACTCTGGAAGATCGTTTAAATTCCTAATTTATCTAATAGATAGGAGAAAAAGGGTGTATCCAAGGCCTTGGTGAGGATGTCAGCTACTTGTTCTTTTGTGTTGATTGGAAGAAGTTTGACAAGTCCTGATTTGACTTTGTCTCGTACAACATGACAGTCAATTTCAATATGTTTTGTTCTTTTTTGAAAGACTGGGTTATGAGCAATGTTCCTTGCACTGGCGTTGTCACAAAATAACACATCAGGCAACTGAACTGGAACCTGCAAATCTTGTAGTATGTAAATCGACCTGCTGGATTTCTGCTTGCTTTTGCCATAGCCCGATGCTCGGTCTACGATGATCTTCTAGCTAGCTTGTTTGTTTCTTGGCCTTCAAGAGATTGGAGCATCTCTAGAAACATCATATAGCTTTGATACTAATATTCTTGTTTTAGGACAACCATTGATCCTTTATCTGTAAAACATTTAACTACAAGATTGTTGTCTGATGGGAATAAGATTCTTTAACCAGGATTAGTCTTCAAATACCTCGTGACCTATAAATTTGCCTTCATATGACTTTCGATAGGAGTGTCTAGAAATTGACTCAATTCTTTGAGCGCAAAGCAATATACAGTGCAGCGAAGGTAAGATAGATAAGTTTGCCCACTAAGGATACATGCGATGTTATCCTCAAAAGGGTGAATCACCATCTTTGTAAAGTTTGCTTAGACTCCATAGGTGACTTAGCATGTTTGCTCCAGAAATTCATCTTTTTCTATGAGATTAGGCGTATTTTCTTTGAGAAATTGATATGGCTGCGGGTGTCTAGTAGCTTCAATGCCTAGGAAATATCTCAATTTTCAAGGTCCTTAATAGTGAATTGTTGATGTAGGGCATCCTTGACTCTTTGGATTAACTTCTCATTGGGGCTTCTTTGCTATCATGTCATCTACATAGACCAGTAAAGCCATAAAATTTATTCTAACCACTTTTGTGCATAGGTGTGGTCATTTTGGATTTAATAAATCCTTGAGCCTCCAAAGATTCAGTCAACTTGCAATTCCACCGTCTGCTGGCTTGCTTGAGGCCATAAAATGACTTAGTAAGTCTTCAAACTTGATTTGGTTTAGTTCTTTGCACAACTTTGGGGAGTAGCTTGCATGTATACTTCTTCAAGCAAATCTCAAGTAGAAAGCGGTGTTGACATCCATCGATGTAGATGCCAATTATTAGTTCTTCTTATGCAAGTAAGGCTCTAAATTTAGTGATCTTGACAACAAGAGAAATTTTCTTGATAACCAATCCCACATGTTTTAGTGTAGCCTTTTGCTACTAGTCTAGGTTTATATCTCTCTACTGAACCATCAGGGTTTGTATTTGATTCTTTATACCCATTTGCACCCAATGGTGTTCTTGCATGGGGGCAAATAAACTATTTCCCACGTATGAGTCTTTTGTAGAGCTTCAATCTCTTTTTGCATTGCTTCTTTCCATTCATCATGCTTGATGGCTTGATTGTAAGTCTTAGGCTCTTTAACAACATCAACAGCATTAATGAATCTGGCATAATCTGTTGAGAGATTGTCCAGGCTCATGACTTCACTCAACAACTGTGGAGTCTGCTGAACAGTTTGAGCACCTCCTTTATAAAAGGTTGGTGATTTCCTTGTTCTTGTGGACCTTAGTAATTGTGTTGGCTCAGGTGCCTGATTAATAGGTGCATGCATTTCACTAGATGCCTCGGTTTGCAGTGATCTGTTTAGGTACAGTGCAGTGAGCCATTCAGCAGATCATCAAAGCGTCCATTCTTGGCAAAGGCGGGCATGTCGGACCAAGATATCTACCCTTCCTAATACCTATTGAAATAGAGGAAAATAAGTGTCATGGAATTGAGTATTTATAGCAACAAAGATGGCTTTGTTGGTAATATCTAAAAGAATAGAACCCTTGGGCGTATTTGAATTCCCAAGATAGACACAAGTCCTACATCTTGAGTCAAAGTTTGTCATGTACTCCTGAAGTGTGCAAGAGAAAACTAAGCAACCAAAAACCCTAAACATGGAATAGTCTGGTTTAGTGCCATAAAGAACCTCATGTGCAGTGCTTTCTTTCATCAGTGGTGTAGGTGTAGCATTAATTAATTTTACAGCATGTAAAAGACATAAACCCCAATATTCAATGGGTAAATTATTCAAGAACATCATTCTTCGGGCAACATTCAGCAGATGCTGATGTTTCCTCTCAACAATACCATTATGTTCAGGTGTGCTAACACATGATATCTGATGTATGATGCCCTGTTGAGCATAAAAATCAGTGAGTTGGAACTCAGCTCCATTGTCAGATCTAATAACATTAATAACTTTCTGGAACTGAGTAGAAACAAATTTAACAAAGGATTTAACAAAGTCAGAAGCTTTAGATTTATGCCTCATAAGAAAAACCCAGGTAAATCTAGAAAAGTCATGTACAACAGTTAAGAAATATTGTTGTCCATTGGTAGTATGTTGCCTTATTGGACCCCAAATATCCATATGAACAAGATCAAAAACAGCATTTACAGCAGTAGCACTTAAAGGAAAAGGATTTTTCTGTAGTTTTGCCATATGACAAACATAACAAAGGTCATGATTACAAAATTTGACATCAGTAGACTGTGAACTATTAACTTGCAGTCTCTTATCTGGCAAGTGTCCTAGTATGTAATGCCATAATATAGCATAATCTAATCTATCAGATAAGGTGTGATTTTCTATAGCATTGGCAACAAAAATCCTTATTCGTTGATCCATGACATAGAGTCTTCTGTGTAACTCAGCTGAACCAATCACTTTCTTGTTCTTGTCCTATAAAACACATTTGTTAGTAGAAAATACAGCTTCACCTTTGTATGTTTAATAAATGAAGGTAAAGACAAAATAATATACTTAAAACCAGGAATGCAAAACACATCATGTGGGACCAGCTGAGGGTTAACCCTTACTTGTCCTATATATGTGACAAAAACATTATTTCCATTAGGTAATCCCATTATTATACCGTATGAAGGTTTGGGATTGCTTAACAGATCTAATGATCCTACAATGTGATCTGTAGCACCAGAGTCCAAGATCCATTGTATAGATCTTACTAAATTTAGATCCACCTGTCCCTGTAGCAGGTGAGTAGTGTGTCACAATCTTAGAAAGATGACCAATAGCAAACCCTGCATGTCTTGGAGGATCAGAATTCAGCAGAGCCATCAACTTATCAAGTTGCTATCGATAAGATTTGGAAACCCGGTTACCATGAGACTGTTTTGGCCCGAACTTCTTCTGTGACTATTCTTCCTCTACCAAATTAGCCATTTTGACTTGAAACCAGGTTGATAGCCATGTTTCTTGTAACAAGTCTCCTCAATATGACCATTAAATCCATAAAAACTACATTGCATGTTCTTGGGATTTTTGATGCAGGATTCTGCGGTGAGATCTGAGTTAGGTATCTTTGACAATCGATTTTACCCACATCCACTTTTCTAAGACAATAGACCATAGAATCTTGATTCTTGGCCTATTTTCTACATACAACTTTGTCATTCAAATTTAATGGCCATGGCAATGGCATCATGGATTTACGGAAAGGGACCATCGACATTTCTTAAGAAACCATTGGCTCAAAATTATCCTTTAAACCTTTTTGGAATTTCATAACATGTTCAGACTTTATATGATCCATTAGTGTGCTGATTGCATTGCAGGGACATTGAAGATCACAAGAAGAAAGTGATACATGCCTAATAGTCTTGTTTTCTTCCCACAGAACCATCAATTTTGTGAAATATTGATGGACAGAGTCACTACCTTGTTTTAGCATATGCATCTCTTCAAGAAGATCTAAAAGCCTCAAGGCATCAACATTAGAAAATCTAGCTGCAAGATTCTTCCAAACTGCATGTGCACTCTTGAAGTAAATCAAACTTTGAGCAATGGTGTTCTCTACAGAATTCAAGATCCATGATCTAACCATTGTATCATATTGTCTCCATGCATGGATATCTGCTGAATCTGCTTATGGCCTTTTGATTGTGCCGTCTATGTATCCAATTTTATTCTTGGTAATTAGCATCATCTCCATAGACATTTTCCATGGATTATATTTGTCGCCATTCATCAGCGGCTCAACAAGAACCAAAGATGGATTCTCATTAGAATGAACATAAAATGAATTTGGAGGACTTATTTCTCTTTTCTTATTTGCCATGGCTATCAAGAACTCAAAAAATATCTCAAATCAATAATGAAATTGAGGTTATAGAAAAGCGATCAAGAAATGATCGAGAAAACTTAAGAAAGCGATGTGATTTACTCTCAAAAGCGAAATCACAGAAAAGATGAAGAACACTCTCAAGATTCCTCAAAGATTGGAGAGAAAAAGCAGGAAAGTATTCAGAAATTCTGAAATTTTGGCTCCGATACCATGATAAAGTTTATAGAATTATAAACTAAAAGTAAAAGCGGAATTATTATTGATGGTAGAAAGTTACAAGTTAGACTACAATGTGGTTGATCATGGGGTATTTAGAACTTTATACACTTCATGAATCAGTTAAAAGAAGTTACAAATGGTTATACCAAACTATAACTTAATAACCGCTTTCTACATTGCTCTACACTAGATTATTCAGATGGCTAGATTATTGGTGATTCTTTGTGTCTCCATACTTTCAACATCTTTGTTGTGTCTTTATACTATCGTGAGTATACGGTATTGCACTTAGCATTCCCTTGACCTCTATCTTTATTCTGAGAACCGGATGATAATGTTATTTTAGGTACCTTTATTTGGTCATTCTAATTTATTGAAGTACTTTTATAGCACGCTAAATCATGTTGTATTTGTATTTAAATAAATGAATTCACATCTTAGGTACAACCTAGCAGTCATGGTCTTGTTTGATACGGGAGCGTCTTACACGTTTGTGTGGTCTAAGATAGCTAAAAGGTTGAATCTACCTTCAGAGACCTTAAGAAACACTTTGGAGATAACTACATCACCAGGAAAGTTAACTAGGACAATACCTCAAGTGGATGTTCAAGTAGGATCATATCGGTGTAAGAGTGACTTTATAGTTTTGGACTTTTCGGATTTCGAAGTAATACTTGGAATAGATTGGCTATCGAGAATTTTTCATCTGGATTCTTTGAGAAAAAGTGACTTTTAAGGTACTTGGGAAATCATCTAAGACTTATCAAGGTAATGTTTACTAGCCAAGTGAGAAGCATCATCCGATAATTTTAGCGGTTAAGGCTATAAGAGCTTGTAAAAAGGGTTGTGAAGGCTACTTGTTATACACAATGGATGTAGAACCGGTGAAGCCTAAGTTAGAGGAACCCCCTATAGTAAAGGAGTACCTTGAAGTGTTCTATAAAGTTCTTGGGAAACATGCGGATAGAAATAGAGTTCGAGATCAAGTTGGTAACATGAGTGGTACTAGTTGCTAAGGCACCTATAGGATGGCACCATCTACGAAATGAAAGAGTTCAAAGCTCAACTTAAAGATATGCTTGAAAGAAACATAATTCAGCCTAGCACATCACCTTGGGGAGCCCCTGTTTTGTTCGTTAAGAAGAAAGATGGTAGCATGAGAATGTGCATTGACTCTAGAACCTTACCGTCAAGAATAAGTATCCCCTACAAAGGGTGATGATCTATTTAACTTGGTTGCAAGGTAAGAGAGTGTTCTCTAAGATTGATCTTAGAGTGCAGTTATCATCAGTTGAAGATCAATGTAGAATATGTACCGAAGACGGCTTTTAGTACTAGATATGGACATTATGAGTTCATGGTTATGCCTTTTGGACTCACTAATGCTCTATCTGCATTTATGGATTTAATGCAGCGGGTTTTCATGGCATACTTGGACAAATTCATGATAGTATTCATAGATGACATCCATGTATACTCAAAGGATGAGAAAGAACATGAATAACACCTAAGGATAGTGTTGAACATGCTAAAGGAGAAACAATATGATAAGTTTTTGAAGTGCGACTTTTGGTTGAATCAAAGTCGACTTCTTGTAATTTACTGTAGATGGCATTCAAGTTGATCCACGAAGATTGAAGCAATTGAGAAATGGTCGGACCAACTCTGATTTTAGAAGTGAGATGTTTTCTTGGTTTGGTGGCTATTATAGGAAGTTTGTACAGGACTTCTCAAAGATAGCTACACCACTCACCCGACACACACAAAATAACATGAAGTTTGAGTGGACTAGTGAATGTGAAGAGGCTCTCGGATGTTGAAGAAGAAGTTGACTACAACCCAAGTGTTGGCGGTTCTAGAGATCTTTGATAAATCTGGCGTCTATCTTGATGCTCGGGACAAGGTTTAGGATGTGGGTTGATGCAAGGAGGAAAAGTAATAGCTTACATGCATATATCTGATTAAAAGTGCATGAAAAGAATTACCAGCATACGACATAGAGTTGGCGGTAGTGTTTTCCTTAAAGATTTGGAGGCACTACTTGTATGGAGTTAAGGCTAGGATCTTTATAGACCACAAGAGCTTAAAGTATTTCTTCACTCAGGAAAATTTGAATATGAGACTGAGGAGATGGCTAGAATTCATAAAGGATTATGAATTAGATATTTAATACCATCCGGGTAAAGCAAAAGTGGTGGCAGATGCCTTAAGTAGAAAACCAGTGTTCTCAATTTTAAGCGTTGAAGATGTGGCAGAACGGTGAGATGGGCTGAAAATCTGGGGTTTTGAGCATATTGAAGATCGACAGTTTGTGACACTGTTGTTAGCAAGATCTGAGTGGTTGGATGATATTCGGGAAAAGCAAGATGATGGTCTAGTGTTGGTTGATTTGAAGCGGGTTGTAAGGGAAAAACCTATAGTGGGTTATGTGTTAGATAAAAATGGGAACCTTTGTTACCAGGATCGTTTGTGTGTGCCTAATGTCGGTGATTTAAGACAGAGAATTATGGAAGAGGCACATAGGATTGCTTTTGCAGTTCATCCAGGAGCTACCAAAATGTACAGAGATTTGAAGTAAATGTTTTGGTGGCCCTCCATGAGAGTGGAAATAGCTAAATACGTAGCAGAATATGATACATGCCAAAAAGTTAAAGCGGAGCATAGAAGACCAGAAGGAATGCTTAAGCCATTAGATATCCCTGAATGGAAATGAGATAAGATCATGATGGATTTCATCACCGGTTTACTAAAGACAAGGAGTGGACATGACGCGATTTTGGTGATTGTGGATAGATTGACCAAATCAGACCATTTCTTGCGAACAAAAGTTGATATGTCCTTGAAGAAGATAACAACACTATACTTGGATAATATAGTGAAGTTACACGGAGTTCCTATCTCGATAGTTTCGGACCATGACAGTCGGTTTGTCAGTCAATTCTGGAGGAGTTTGCAAAAGGCTTTAGGCACAAAGTTGGATTTGAGTACAGCCTTTCATCCTCAAACAGATGGGTAGTCAGAACAGACAATCCAAACACTTGAAGATATGCTAAGAGCTTTTATTTTGGAAGTAGGCGGATCATAGGATGACTACCGACCTGTAATAGAGTTCACCTACAACAACAGTTATCACACAAGCATAGGAATGCCACCATTTGAGGCCGTGTATGAGAGAAGTTGTCGGACGCCGCTGGTTTGGGATGAAGTCGGGGAAAGACAAGTCACCGGGCCGGAGTTGGTAGAACAAGCTAAAGAAAGGGTTCAGTTGGTTAAGAAGAATCTGAAGGCAACTCAAGATAGACTGAAGAGTTAGGCTGATGTTAGAAGAAGACCTCTTGAGTTTGATATTGGTGAGAGAGTTTATCTATGAGCTTCACCAATGAAAGGAGTTAAACATTTTAGATAGAAGGAAAGCTAAGTCAAGGTATGTTGGACCGTTTGAGTTCTGGAAAGAGTTGGACCTTTGGCTTATAAGCTCAATACCGGAATCAATGTCGAGAGTTGAGGCTCCTTTTGAGGGAGGAGATGGTGGGCGAGAAAGTGATGATGTTGAGGATAAAAGTAATGATGAGTGTGGAGATGATGATGAAACGGATGGTGCGAGAGGTGAGGATGAGGATCGAGAGGATAAAGGACCGAGGAAGCGATGATTGATCGGATGATGAAGGTGAATGAGGTGATAAGCGGGAAGGGCGAGGATGAGGATGATGTTGAAGAAGACAAAGAAACAATAATGGGAGATGTTTTTGATGATATAGATGCAGAAGAAAACATTTTATGAAGATGACATTGATCATGTTACAAAGCATCTATTACATAAGCCGGTAAACATAATAGTTGTTATTATTGACTTAAATTATAATTTAGACAGTTATACGAACACAAGAGTGACTAATTTTTGTATCAGGATTAAGGACCAATTAGTCACACATAGTCGAAATGGATGATTAAAAGATGGTATGTACACAGGAGAGTGAACAAGTGAAAAGTACGTAAAATGGACAGAAATTGAGTGTCATGTTCAAGCTTCATACCAAAGCGTTAGTAAGGTGATTTTTCCACGTTCGTAAATAGATGGTAGCTTAAGGAAACACATTCCACATGCCGTTAGAAATGACAATAACTCTCGAAGATGTCAAAAACACCTTTAGGTATTAAGCTTGTCGGAAAGGCATTGAAGGCCATGAATATGCCTTTACAAATCATTGAAAAGGTGGCATATCTAATTGGTATCCGTAAGAAAAGTGTGAAGAATGAGGTGGAATATTGTAATTCTTTTCATGTGAGGCACAGTGGATCATGGATCACCTATATATCTAACAAGCGTGAAGGTCGTATCAATGTGCAGAAGCGCAACAAAGAGAACATTGCAGAGGATACTTATTGGTGTTGTTAGGATGCACGCACCTTGTTCCAAGAGACAAAACCGAGGATAAGGTGATTCTTAAGTATCTCTTTTAATTGGAAGATGTATAGTGATGATCTTTGGATTTCGTCTATTAATTAATGGGCCAATTTACCTTTGTGACAACGATCCTAAATCAAGAACCCTAAATCGTATTAAGGGGAGGTGTTTTGGTGTATTTTAGGTGAGCTCTCGAGTTATTTCCCATGAGTTGCCCTCGTATCCAATAGTTGAAATGGAATCAAGTCTTTCGTAGTTCCTTAGGGTTGTTTATATAGTGGACGTCTCATCCCTCTTCTTTGTGCAAGGAATCACGTTTATTATTTTTAATATTTTCCTAAGGATATACACGCATAGATCCCTATAATTTAGAGATAATTATAGACATATTTAAATGCCAAAATCACAGTCTTTATGACTTAGAATTCTTTCATTATTTATCTTTCAATTATCCAGCGCGTTGAATAACGGCCGGGGTTGCTTTGTGCGTCTGCACCGAGCCCCCGAGGCCCTTGTGGCGGGTGGGCGCTCCTCTTCACCAAGCCTTGGCCGACTGCGGTGGCTAGAGGATGAGCTTACGCCGATCTCCACACAGGGTAAGGGACTCGAGATATGTCTTTAGGGCTCTGGCCCTTACTACCTTACATTTAGGGGCTAGTCATTTATTACACGTCCTACAAGGATGACAAATGGCGTAGTTCGGGTCGGGTATCATCATAAGCCCCTCATATCTGATCTTGCTTTGAGTCTGTCAGATCTGCACCCATGCTGTTTGGCTGAACTTATCTGACCTCGTTGAATTCCCTAGCTGTCAGATGGCAACTTATTAAGTAGGTTATTATTGCTTTTCCGGGAACCGAGGCATTTTTCCCTCTTTCCCATAACTGACATCGTTTACACGTTCGGGGGAGGGGGGTTATAACCCCTGTCTTTTCACATCAGACCTTCCCACTTCTCTATTCTTGCTATTAAATTGAAGATTTCAACTCCTCAAGACACTTTACGTTTTCTCAAGTAAGCATCCGTTTTTTTCGAGTTTATTCTTCTTCTTCTACGATTCTTCATATCTATCCTTCCAAGTTAATGAGGATAGAAGCCGGATCTAGTAGTTCAATCGAAGAATTTGAATCTAATCTGAGTGCGAGGTAGAAGTTCTTGATCTAGGGTTCAAATAGAGATCCTGCCTAATTCTATTACGATCGTTGTAAAACCGAGTAGTTAGTTGTAGATCCTCAGCCAGCTAATCCGTCTAGGCCTCGTTCCCATTTCAAGTTTACTTCTTTAAATCAAATTATTAGAGCACACATGACTGCTAGGTCAACCGTAGGTTGTTTTAGGGTTAGATCCAAGCTTACACAGAATGATATCATGCAGATCTGTAACCGATACGATATTGACATGGACCAATACTCTCCCCGTCTTCCTAGAGTGCGAACTTATATGCTCATCAGACCCTCGGGGGTGTTATCTTGTGTACAAGGAGCAATTCGCCTATGGCCTTAGGGTCCCATTCTGTATGGCCTTTTGGCCGTTTTGAGACATTACCAGCTAGGATCTGCCCATATCACCCCTAATAGGGTTAGGACGATCATCGGCTTCACAATCTTCCGTAGATGTATGGATACCAAGTTTTTTGTAGACTTGTTTAGGACCTTTTATCAGCACAAAAAGGTTAGGAACCACAGCGGGTGGCATTATATTCCCCACTGAACAGACCACCGAATGGGAATCCCCATCATTTCTAAAGGAAAAACCTCTATTCACGAGTGGAAAACCCACTTGTTTTTATCTGTCATGATGGGCACCCTGAATTACATGGTTCGAACTATCATCAACTTCCTGCTGATGTATGCCCCACTGGGGTTGATGAGCGTCTGTTGGAGGACATTGCCGGGTCGGGTGTCTCTCTGGATCATGAAGAGTGCCCTCCCGAGGCGATCAGCGGCTCGTCTACGACTCGAACTGCGCCTTACATGAGGCTTACTCGAGTGGAGTTTGACAATTGTAGGAACTTATCCTTGCCTTTGTTTCTTTTCAACTTTTCTTAGCATATGCTTGTTGCTTTTATGATCTGCCTGTTCGTATTTACGTTGTTCTTCCTTTTTTTTAGTGGCCGACTTTGCATCAATTTTTATGAAGCTTTTTGGGAAGATATTGTGCTGAGCTGTGAGCAGTTGTGAACCAGAGGCTCACTGGGACCAGCGGCAACTTTGAGCCTTTCTTGGTGAATCTGGAGCTAATCTCGGGGATCCTAAATCTTGAGGAAGGTCTTTAATGGGACAGGCCCCATTGCTCTGTGAGTGTCTGAGACCGGAAGGGAGAGAGCTTGATCATCTTGGATGATCCCGAGCCTCTATGGCGGAGAGACAACTTCAAGTGTCTTTGCCGATCTAGGGAAAGAGGAGCATGTTTGGTGAAGTGACCAGAGATATCTCTCGAGGGTTCCATTCCCCACGCCCGACTATATGTCGGGCGCGGAGACAAGTATCTAGCCACTATGGTATACTTTTCTTGATTTTTTATCTGCTACTTCCTTTTGTCATTATCCGTTCGCCGCCTTTGGCCCTTTTAGTGTTCTGTCAGGTTGTCAAGGTTGGGAAGGAAGTTCTGAACAGACAAAACAGTTTCTCTTCCCAAAATAGTTCTTTAGAGAAATGAATTGCTGACCTCTCAGCCAGCCATCAAAAGCATAAAGACGAGTCTCTATCAAAGATCGGCGGATCGGCGTCTGAATAAGATCATTACGGCCCGGCGGTGAGCTGCAGAACTCTGAGGCAGATCTTAGAGCATAAAGGCGTCCATGGCAAAACTCCGAGTTGAACATGAAGGACTTGAGTCTGTGATACCCGCGGATCACCCAAGCTATTCATGACTATATAAGCTCCGATCACTTCACTGGATCCTTGAAGGTTTTACTCTCCCCAATCATGGGTCATGAGTACACTATGGGCGTGGACCAAGCCAAGACACAGTGTCCCGAGCTAGTCATTGAGACTCTTCCCCATGAGGACTTCACAAACTGGCGGTGATATGAGTCTATGAAGCTAGACTTAGAGAGTTTCGAGGCTAGTGAAGATTTGGCAGCCAAGTATGCCCGTGAACCTCTCTTGTTCATCAAGCGGTGCCTCCTCAACTCGACCTATACATTATGCCTCTGGATCAGCCTTCTCCACAAGATCTTTCTGCTTGATTCTTAGGCTTAGGCATTTGTTTTGCTTTTGAAAAACTAGTAATACCTTCAACTTTTTATTGCCTTTTACTTTTGACAATATATGCCTTTTAAGCCCTTGTTATGCTTATTATTTTTGACTTTTAGCCTTTTGTTTTCATTCAAACATACTTTTTGTTTTTCATAACTCAGGGTCCTTTGCCCTCTAAAGTACGTCATTTACAGGCGTTGCCTTTTGAATGATGTACTTTTAGTGATGTCTCTGATCGTCTGTCCTACAGTGTTGGTCCCAGAGAAGGGTAAAACTATAGTCAGAGGGTAGGGGGGTGAATGACTATAGTGGAGTTTCAAAAACTTTTCTTATATTTAAAAGCTTTTGAGCAGCGGATAAGTCCACTTCTTAAAATGTTGGTTCAAGCGTAGATTATGCAATCACGGATATATAATAAGCAATGAAATAAAGTCTTTGTAAAGTAAATTCAAAGTAAATAGACACAAAGGTTTATCTTTGGTTATAGGCGGTGTAATCCCTTAATCCACTCTTCTCATGTGATGATTGGAGGAATTCAATATTGTTTTCACAGATACAATAGCATGATTGTCCTTGACTACACAAGCTTCACAATCTGCAAGACTATCACTCCCTTGCTTCAAAAACTTCAGTGATTCAGTCTCTATCACTGCTCCTTCAGAGCAAATCTTTCAGCAGCTATCACAAAGGTTGCAACTCATTCTCAGATTCCTCTGATTCAATTGCCTCAGTTGATGTGAATTGTATTCACAAACTTGTGATCAATCTCAGTGCTTGATGTGGAATTTGAGCTCTGATTTCTGAGTTGATCTCTAGATATTTCTTTTAAATCTGAGATGGAAGGATTTTCAAATTGTGAGTTTCTTCTTATACATCAATGCCTTCTATTTATAGCCTTGATAATCTTTGATTTGAATTTCCATCCATTGGCTATTTAATGTGGAGAATAATCCTTGATTTAATTCTTGATTCCACCTTAATTATATTCTCCTTGATTTCAGTGATCAGATTTTTCTTCAAACGTCTATCAGAAAATCCGTCCTTGATTGATCCTTAATTGATTGTGCATTTAATGCTTGATCTTCATCATTTGAAATCTGAATGAGTAAAGTTTACTAGGTCGTTCCTTGATCGGTTAAGTGATCCTTCTGACTTTTCTGTTTAGATCTTCCTTCACTGCTTTGTCTTTACTCAGCCGATAGTCAGTTTACTCTACAGGTTTACTGCTTTGTTATTTTCTTTGATCTTTCAGGTACATCTTGTACTTCACTGATCCTTTATTTGGGTGATATCAGTGTACACCACATATTATAATGTACTTCATCATTTGAATTATAACTTAGACTTATCCAAGGTCATCACAGACTTTCTTGGTTATAAGTCATACAATAATGTCTTTATGCTTCTCTGCTGGTACTTGGCTGGCTTCACTCTGCCGGATATCTTTTTAACTTTGCCTTCCTACCAACTAGTACAATACTTGTCTGACACATCTTACACAACATGTCAGACTCTAAGTAAAGACTTATACAGAGAATTCTATCTTATTTCGGGCTTGCTATAACAGCTAGTATGGCCATCATCAAAACATAATAAAATGTTCCTGTTGGTCCCTTGGAAAGGCTAACACAAGTTTAGAGGGGGGGTGAATAAACTTGTCCCTAAAAACTGGATTTAAAACAAATTACGGTTCAGTTAAAACTTGTGTGGAGTGAAGTTAACTCAACTGAGTTTAAGTCAAACCGACTTAAGCAAAAACTGAGTCAACTGGCAGCTAATATAATTTTAGCCTTTTTCTTGATCTTATTATTCTGTGTGAAAGCTAAGTGTGTTAAACTGAATTCTGATGAAACTGTGATATGTATAACAATCAATTATCAAAATGCTGTAGATAAATGCTAAGTGAATAAATAAATACGTAAGATAAATGTGGCAGATATTATAGAGGTTCCAGGAGGTGTAATCCTGTACGTCCTCTCTTCCCCTGTGGTGCGGAGGAAAATTCCACTGGAACTTCTTGAGGTGAACTGTTACAAAAAGTCCTAAACAATAGTCCTTGGCTAATCCACAGCTTCACTATCTAAGCGATTTGTAGAGCAGGTAGAATTGCTTTGCTCTTTAATTGCTTGAACCTTTGGTCCAAGAAGGGTTCGTATGCCTCTTCACGGCTACCACCACAAACACAGTCAACCCGACTACTTGTAACATGATCATTGGCAAAACCTTCGAGGTTTGCTTCACGATCTAAACCTTTGATGTAGAATCAAAGTTGGTGAGAATCAATAAATTGATTCTTGTTTGTGTTTCTTCAAAGTATACGAATCTAGATAAATTCTATGTAGCTTGAACACTTGAAGAAATTCTCGATATGATCTTGTTATAAGCGAGAGATGATAGCAATTCGAATAAAATGACTAATGCACAAAAATGCTTGTTAAAACTTCTTTTTAATCCTTGGTGCAAAGTCCTCTATTTATAGTCACGAGGTCAGCGTTCATCTTCTTTGGAATTCAAATTGTATCAACGTCTAACATAGCGGCTATATTTTCGGCCGTTATGATGTGTCGATATTTCATCAATAAATTGCTTCCTTTAAAGCGTTCAAGCTGTACTCTATCGGTTTGTTGGATGGATGACATATAAAGCGAGTTTCTTGATCGGTTTTATCTTGTGTTCATCGATTATCGATTTCTTGGTGACTTGAGCGATAGCGAGATTTTACTCTTCTCCAAATATCGGTACTCGGTTTATATCGATTATAATTGACTTAATCAGTACACCATAATAAAATTATCTAAGAATTCATTGTCTTTATGATTCTTAGGTCTTCATACAAGATCCATAAAGTTAGTTTGAGTCACCACAAACTTGCACGAAGTCAACTTTATAGTCTAGACTTGTAATCTTCATAGCGAGTATGAACCCTCGGTTCTTCAATCTTCAATTGAGTCTGTGACCCTCGGTTCTTCAATCTACCGTATAACCTAAGCGAGTTTGTATCCTCGTGAACTTGTCTTATTCAATTTGGTAGGTGTATTAAAGTCGGTTTGTTTATCTTGATGATTTCGAGTTTCTAAGTGACTTCGGTTTTGAGTTTCATGACACACTAACTATTACGATTGCATGCGATGTAACCTATATAAATATCAGACTCTCGTAAAACCTATACATTCAGTTCTAGACATCTTTTAGATTTTCACTATAACAGCTAGCTTCAGCACTTCATCAATGAGGTTAAGATAATACTTTGAATAAATATGATGAATTATCATCAAAACATAAATTTTATTTCCAACAATTTCCTCTTTTTGATGATGCCAAAATCTCCCTAAAAGAAAAGCTTAAAGATCAAAACAATGTAAAATAATGTAAAACTTGAAAGCTGGATTTCATTCGAATACACAAAAACTGGAATAGTTACACTTTGTTCAAATGAATTTTGACTAAGGACTAAGCCTTTTTCTGTGCTTTTTGTGTAACTAAAATAAACTTCATCTCTTTGTCGTGTAGATGATAATCATAATCTAGTTTGGAGTCTTCCTTAAAGCGGTCTTGTTGTAGTCTACTTGACTTCCTTCTTTCCATTTTCTCTATAAGATTAACTTTGGTAAAGCTGATTCATTCACGTAGTATTTCTCAAAGTCTGCTACATCGACTTTCATACATTGATTTGTCTTGATTCTTTTGATCTTTTTATATTGTGCCATTTTACGATTTGAGAATTCATCGGATAAGAAGTAGTTCAAGAGATTCTTCAAGCGTCTTATCCTTGTACTTGGGTTTGATAGGATTATGATCTTTGACAAACTTTAACCATAGATCCTTTGTAAAGTAGCTCTCCGATCTTGAGTTGACTATATTTCACAATGAAATTTGCTCATCAATTAGCTCTTTCTTTAAGAACTTTGGATCGATTTATATCTTCCAAATTCATCTTCAAGTTGCTTCATTTCCTTGAGTAACCCAGCTCTTCTTTTCGACTTCCCCACCGGCATCATACAATTGATCTACCAAAGCATGAGTTGCATGTTGGTGGTGAGATCGTTGCGAGAGAAGCAAGTACTTCTTAAAGGTGATTCATATGCTAGTGAGCTGGGCATGTGTTTCCCTATCTCTCTGCGGTTGAGTCTTCAAGTTTCTGTTTGAGTAACAAGATTTACGAGCGAACTTCGAACTTGACTTGTGGATCATTTCTAGTCTTGCATGAGCGAGACATCTATTCTCGTTCTATAATTAAGATATCGAAATATTTGATAGAATGCCGTTGTGTGCATCCCTTTGAGTGAGCACAATCTTCAAGTTCTCATGAACTTTGGCCAATTCATCCTTTGTTAGGATATTAGAAGGATCATTTGTAGCTTCTGTTTGATCCTTAGACTGAGTGATGTCTTCAATGATCATAAGTTGTTGATTATTGATTCCATCATTTGCTTCTTTGAGTGTCGGTTAATCGATTTCCAACTGGTAAATCTTCTTGCTGAGTTATAGTTTGCGTGGCTAGAGGTTGAGGTTGAGTTTCTGTCTACAAAACTATAGTCATATAAGCTTCTTTCCTTGAATGATCTTCTTCATCATCATCCTTCTTCTTTGAAATATCTCCGGGAATAGATGATGTGGCTGATTTTCTTCTTTGAGCTAGTTCAGTAAATCTATTGAAGCAATTTGCAAGAAACTCAGATATAGGAAATAGAGTGTATAGATCTCTAATTTCCAATTCTTCCAAAATAACGTTTCTTGATTGTAAAGTGGCTTCATGAAGATCTTACGGTTTAAGCTTCATCTTCATCAATCGATAATTCTATCGACTTAAAAAGCTGGGGTGATTCTTTGATCTCTTTGATCTTATGGCGAGAAGTACAATCAGCAGTGATATTTTCCTTTGTAACTTCAGTTGTCAATTGTTGTTGTTCCCCCTCAGTTTGTGCTTTCTTACTAGAGGTTTCTGGGTACAAACATTTTGCAATTGATCTTTCTTTCACTGATTCAGCTTTCTGCTTGATTCCTCGTGTTCGACTTCCGGATGAGACCACGGTTTCTATCAACCAGGTTGGGATGTTGTTCTAGTAGGCATTGCGATTTCCTCTGTAAATTCTTTGTTTGTCTTGCTTTCTTCCCTTCCTTGAGTTTTCCAAATAAAATTGAATGATTCCTTGAGTGTTTTCTTGATCGGAAATGCGATAGTTGCTTGACCTTGGCTTGAGCCTTTTATGCGCTTTCTAATTCGGCTAAGTGTTGCTTCTTTATCGATTGTGAAATAACTTGGCCCATTTGAATTCTATTTCGTCCCAAATTATGTTCATCGAGATAAACATTGTCATCGGATAATGTGTGCGATTCCTTTGGATTTTCAATAACATGTTTCTTTGAGCCATATCTTTGAGAGTCAAATTCTAGCTTGAGTTTATCAACATGAATACCAACTTCTCTTGGTTCTTTAGATAATTTAATCTGCCTAAGAAAGGCATCTCTTTTCAATGGTAGAGATGTCAAATCTATTGATGTCACAGATGAATTTGTGAAACCAAATAGTGACTTCATAACTTGTTCATTGACAATAATATCATCTCCTCGAACTGTAGTGAATAAAGAGGCTCTTACCAAACGCATATTTTCCAAGAACTGCAAAATACCTTCCACATCACGTTCTTCTTTGAAGGTAACCTCCAGAATATTCCTTAATCATGGTTGTTTTGGATCTTCTCATGAATATAACTTGCTAATAGAGTGTTGTTGCACATAGTCTCATAAATTTCGAAAGTATACACATCTAACTCTGTGATCAATCTTTCTTCTTGCGATTTCTTTGAAGTAGCCATTTCTAAATTTGGTGTGAAAGCAAAAGTTGAATTTGAGGAATAATAAAAATTTTATTTTCATTTTAGAAGTGTGAGCGGAGATTGAATATATAGGGGTGATGTCTTGGCGTTTGGTTAGTACAACCTTTCAAATTCCATGATGGTTTGGGTAACCAAGGCATGTCTGATTACGGCGGTAATGGGGTGTACGCGCAATGTAATCGACAAAAGAAGCATCGTTATTAAATGCGATATAACAATTTGTCGGTTTTGTCTTGTCAACCTTTGACTTAAGTTATTTGAGTAAAGCTTGTTTACGGATTCAATTTATCAGTTCCATTAAGTCTTTCGAGTTTTGATTGGTCGATTTGAGATTGTTGATGTCAATGACTAATCTTTTAAGTGGCGCACCCAACATAACAAAGATTAATCCCTTGGCGAATCTACGGCTTAGCGGCTTTGATTATCCCAATTCGATTTGAGATTGTTGATCTCTAGCTTAAGCGACTTTGATTATCCCAATTCGGTTCTCGATTTGGAAAATATTTCTTTGTCAATGGCTTTGTAAAGATATCAACCAAGCTGATCTTGATGGGTACATAAAAGCTGTAATAATCTTTTCTCCGCTTTGATCTCTTATAAAGTGGTGACACACATCTTGTGTTTGTCCTTGAGTGTAGAAGCTGGATTGTCGATAATTGCAATTGCACTTGTGTTATCATACATTATGGGAATCCCTCCTTCTTCTATCCTATAATCTCTTAATTCTTTGTCTAATCCATAAAACTTGAGCACAACAACTTCCGGTGCTATGTATTGACTTATTTGTTGAAGTTGAGATAGAGTTTTACTTTTTGCTAAACAAAGACACAAGTCTATTTCTAATGTGACAAGTGCAGAGGTGCTCTTTACTGTCACTTTGCATCTGCATAATCTGAGTCTGAGTAAGATATTAACTTGAATTCTCTTTCTTTTGAATACCCAATTCCAACTCCATCTGTATCTTTCAGATATTTGAGTCCTTTTACAAGCTGTGAGATGACTTTCTTTTGGTTTTGGTGAAATCTTGCACATACACCTGTGATAAATGATATATCGGCCTACTTTGTAAGATATAGTAAGCTTACAATCATTCTTACGTGAAGTGTTTGATCAACATCTTTGCCTTCTTTGTCTTCATCTAGCTGATGTTGGTCCCCATTCTTTGTAGAAATTCGGTGATTTTTCCATACCAAACTTCTTGATAAGTTCTCTTGTATACTTGGTTTGGTGGATGAAAATTCCATCATCTAGTTGTTTAACTTATAGTCAAGAAAGTAATTCAACTCTCCCATCATACTAAATACTGAAACTTGCTCTTCATTAAACTTGCAAATTTCTCACATAATTGTTCATTTATGATCCAAAAATAATGTCATCAACATAGATGCGAACAAGTAGAGTATTCTCTCCATTTTCATCTGAATAATGTTTTGTCGATTGTCCCTTTGATAAATCCATTATCCACTAGAAAGCGAGATAGAGTTTCATACCAAGCTCTTGGTGCTTGTTTAATTCCATAAAGAGCTTTCCTTAGTACGAAAACTTTATCGAAACTTGATCTTTGATTTCGAATCAAGTGGTTGTTGAACATATACTTCTTCTTCAAGAATTCCATTCAAAAATGCGCTTTTAACATCCATCAGTAAACTTTGATTTTCTTGTGAGTTGCAAAGGCAAGGAATAGCTGATTGCTTCTAATCTTGCAAGCTGGTGCATAAGTTTCATCAAAGTCTATGCATACCTTGAGAATCCTTTAGCTACAAGTTTAGCTTTGTTTACGATGATATTTCCATCTTCATCAAGTTTGTTTACGAAAACCCATTTGGTTCCAATGACATTCACATGAACATGTCTACCATTACTGTTGAGGTGTTGCGGTGGCGACAAGTTGATGTAAAACACCATTTTCTTCACAATATTCAATAATCACATTCTTGAGAATTCGGATCCTTTATCGATCTTATCTTCTGGCATTGATACTCCTTTACGATTAAAGTCTCTTGAGTAGTTCGGTAAGTCTTTGCTTAGTTTCACTTTTCTTGGTTAAAAGATAACCCAAGTTTATCTTGAAAAATCATCTACTAGCACCAATGTATATTTCTTTCCTTGATACTAATTGGTGTAATAGGTCCAAATAAATCCATATGTAGTAGTTCGAACTACGGTTGTTGAATGCTAAGATTTAGTCTTGAAACTTGCTTTTGTTTGCTTCCTGCTGACAAGCATCACATAAGCTATCCTTCTTATATGAGATTTCTGGTAATCCAATGACTAGCTGTTTCTTGAAAAAGGTGTTGATGTCATCAAAGTTTAGATGACTCAGGTTCTTGTGCCATAACCAGCTGATTTCTGATTTGGTATGCACAAGCAAGCGAGGTTTACCTGCAGTTTGTTGTCAATCTACAACATACAAATTCTCTTTTCTTCTTACGGCTAAGACAACTTGAAATCTTTGTTTTTTGCGACAACATAGAAATATTTGTCAAAAGTAACTTTGTATCCCATATCATAGAATTATTTGGTCTTTGAGTAGATTGTAATGTAATCCTTCTACATAAGATACATTCTTGATTGTGAGTCCATTTACGATTAGGGTGCCACATCCTTTGGTATATCCGAGGTTTGTCTTTACTTGAAAATTTACTTTTGGTCCATCTTTTGCAATAAAGTTATTGAGGCAGTCCTTGCTCTTCGTCATGTGCCTTGAGCAACCCTTTGTCAAAGTACCATACATCTGCAAAAGAAATTAATCATTTTTAAGTACACAACTCTGTTTGGGTCTATGAAGTCGATTAATGATTACAACTCTGGGAATATATCCTTTAGGTACTCTTGAGATATTGTTGCACTTATTTTCATATATATAAGCCACATTCCCATAGTATCTATGTTTGGGTGTGTCTTATTTATATGATTTCTCGAATCTTTTAGGCTGAAACTTATTTCCATGATTGAAACATGAAAAATAACCATAATTTCTTTTATCTTGAGAGTCTAGGTTGAAGCGTAATAAATCCTTTGTTGACCTTTGGGCTAAAACTTGTAATAAGTTTTCTACGAGATGATTGTTTTAATCAGTTTGAATATTGCATTTAGAGACATTCCAGTCATCATCAGTTGGAAATAATCTGCCTTTCCTCCCGACTTTGTGAATCTTTGAATAATTAATAATCTTGGATTTACTATGGTGAAGTTTCTTTGGTTCTTGGCTTTGATCGACTTTAGTAGATTTAGCGATAGATCTACTTTTTCTATTTTCATGATGTTGGTGATTCACCATTTTGGTTGAGCTTGTTGTTGTTCTGGTGACCTTTTTGAAAATTTTGTTTGAGTTTGACTTGATTCACGTTGTACTTGTTTTATTGGTTCAACATGCTTCTTATTACGAGGACATTGTTGATTTCTGAACTTAACACGGTTTTGGTATTAGGTTGATTCTTTAATTGTTCCTCTTTTTGAAGTTTCTTTGTGTATCTAATCTAAGCGAGTTCTATCTTCATATGGCTTACTAGATTTGAATCGATTCTTTGAGCTAGGCCCGAGCAAAGATGCGATGGCGACAGCGATTCTTTCTTTTGCTAGTTACCTTAGTTTCAGCGTGTTGATTCATCATTCAATCTTTTGACTTCTAGAATTAGAGATTCTTTCGACTTTAATTGATTCATAACCGACTTTTATGGTTACAAGTTGACTCATCAATTCATCAAGAGTTTCTTCTAATTACGAGGTTTTGTATTGGAATCAATTTGTTGAAGAACATGCATTATTCATGGAAATCTGAGGTGATCTATATTTAGAGTTTGAAACACATACCTCATTGGGATCTTCCATGTGTGCCATTAAAGTTGTGTCATCGATAGTCTTTTAGTACCCGGCTTCATAGGCGATTCATCTCGAAGCCAAGGAGTGCTCTTACTGCCATGTCTTCTTGTTTGAATCTTGTTAGTCGATTCTGGACATTCGGCTTTGTAGTGTCAGGCTTTTTCTGATTGAAGCAAAGATACTCATCATCTTTTCTTTTCTCAAGAGTCTTCTTGATGAAGTTAGGTTCTGAGGATGACCATTCTTCATCCTTCTAATTCTACTCATCATTAGAGCCATTTGTTCCTCCATTTCATCAAGCTGTTGAAGATTGTTCGTGGATGTTTCTTGAGAGTCATTTGATCTTTCTTTGCAAGTCTTTGTGGTCTTTGGTTCTTCAGAGCTTTAATTATTGAAGTTGTGCTTGTAAAATCTTCACTAAATTCATAAGCTTTCAAATCTGAAAGATTTTAAATGAGTCCTCTATGTCAAGTCTTAGATTCTTCCATGTGGTGACCTTCATCTTCGACACATTGGTAATGCTTTCAAGATTCTTGTATTGATAACTTTCTTTGTGTATTCGATCTTGAGTAGATCTAATTCATCCATGATATGCTTGAATCTTGTCTCCATAACGGTCAATGGTCTCTCAGATTTCATCTTGAAATTCTCAAACTTTTGTTTACCTTGAAATTTTGTTTTCCTTGATTGAATCATTTCCTTCACAAATAAGTGAATTTTGTCCCACATCTCTTTAGCGATGGTCACGATCTTTCACCTTTAAGTACATGTTGTTGTCAAGAGTTCTAAGAATAAAGTCCATAGCAACATTGTTGAGATTGTTTTGCTTGGGATCCTCCTTTGGTCCATTCGACTTTAGGCAGCAACTCAAACTTGTTCTTCACTACTGATTTGCATGTGAGTGATACGAATTGGTCCATCGGTGAGTACATCCATCATTTAATCATCTGGCGTTTATATTCATCAAATCATCCATGTTGCACATAAGCATTTGTCTTGCATCTTGATTGCTATCCATTGTGAATAAGTGAAGCCGATTGTATAAAAGCTGAGGCGAGATTTGTTATGAGAACAACTAAAGAAGATTTAGAGCAAATGAGCTTTTAACAATTGCTTGTTAAAGAAACACTTTGCTCGATACCAATTGTTGGTCCATTGGAAGGCTAACACAAGTTTAGAGGGGGTGAATAAACTTGTCCTAAAAAGCTGGATTAAAAACAAATTACAGTTCGATTAAAACTTGTGTGGAGTTAAGTTAACTCAAGCGAGTTTAGGTCAAGCTTACTTAAGCAAAAGCGAGTCAGCGGCGGCGGATATAATTTTAGCCTTTTTCGTGATCATGTTATTCTGTGTGAAAGCTATGTGTGTTAAGCTGAATTACGATGAATGTCGAGTTTGTGAGCTATGAGATGTATAACAATCAATTATCAAAATGCTGTAGATAAATGCTAAGTGAATAAATAAATGCATAAGATAAATGAGGCATATATTATAGAGGTTCCAGGTGGTGTAATCATGTATGTCCTCTCTTCCCTTGTGGTGCGGAGGAAAATTCCACTAGAAATTCTTGAGGTGAAGTTGTTCCAAAAAGTCCTAAACAATAGTCCTTGACTAATCCACTAGCTTCACTATCTAGCAGGTTGTAGAAAGCAGGTAGAATTGTTGCTCTTCAATTGCTTGAACCTTTGGTCCTTGAAGAGATTCACGTATGCCTCTTCATGGCTACCACCACAAACATAGTCTACCCGACTACTTGTAACAATTGTCCTTGGCAAAACCTTCAGGTTTGCTTCTGATCTAAACCTTTGATGTAGAATCAAAGTTGGGCTGAGAATCAATAAATTGATTCTTGTTTGTGGTTCTTCAAAGTGGTGAATGCGGATAAATTACTGTGTAGCTTGAACACTTGAAGAAATTCTTGATATGATCTTGTTATAGCACGAGAGATGATAGCAATTCGAATAAAATGACTAATTCACAAAAATGCTTGGTAAAACTTATTTTTAATCCTTGGGGCAAAGTCCTCTATTTATAGTGTGAGGTCCAGCGTTCATCTTGCTTGAATTGAATTGTATCAGCGTCTAACATAGCGGCTATATTTTACGACCTTACGATGTGTCGATATTTCATCAATAAATTGCTTCCTTTAAAACATTCAATTGTACTATCGGTTTGTTGGATGGTGACATATAAAGCGAGTTCTTGATCGGTTTTATCTGTGTATTCATCGATTATCGATTTCTTGGTGACTTGGAGCGATAAGCGAGATTTTACTCTTCTTCAAATATCGGTACTCTGTTTATATCGATTATAATTGACTTAATCAGTACACCATAAAATTATCTTCTAAGAATTCATTATCTTTATGATTCTTAGGTCTTCATACAAGATCCATAAAGTCAGTTCATGTCACCACAAACTTGCCTGAAGTCCAACTTTATAGTCTCGACTTGTAATCTTCATAACTGAGCTCAAACCCTCAATTCCTCAATCTTCTGTAACTGAGTCTGTGACCCTCAGTTCTTCAATCTTCTATATAATCCAACTGAGTTTGTATCCCTCAGTGAACTTATCTTCTTCAGTTTGATAGGTGTATTACAAAGTCGGTTTGTTTATATTGATGATTTCAATTTCTAAGTGACTTCAATTTTACGTTTCACGACACACTAACTATTACGATTGCTTGTTTGATGTAACCTATACAAATATCAGGACTCTAGTACAACCTATACATTGATTCTAGACATCTTTAGCTTTTACTATAACGGCTAGCTTGAACTTCATCAATGAGTTAAGATAATACTTTGAATAAATATGATGAATTATCATCAAAACATAAATTTCATTTCCAACGATTCTAACAATTTCCCTCTTTTGATAATGCCAAAACCCTCATAAGCTTTGAACATAAGTGTACAAAATTTTCATAACAATCAACATAATAAAACTCAAAAATTTATTCATCCATTCAAGGGCATTAAGGAATGCAAGTTCAAAACATATTGAGTGCTATAATTATATTTTACTTGATTACTGCTTTGTACCTCTAGAACTTAGTGAGTGCGGACCTCCTCCATATCTTTCTAATCGATTTGGAAACTTCCACTTCTAGTATGCCATAGCGGTGTGCTCGAAACTCCATGAAATATTCTCTTGCCAAAGTGCTGTGAAAATCAGGCATATTCTCATTTGCCCTGGGTTCTCAAAGTACATCTCAAGTCTATCCTTAGCCCGGCAATGTGTGAGTCGACAAACTTGAGATTCTTGAGCAGACCCATTGTTCTTGTCGGTTCATTCTCCCCATAGGGTTGAAGAATTTTACCATGTGGTTGAAATCTTCTTGTTGCCTTTAGGTAAATCTTACGGTCCTTTGAGAGAAGTGGTATGGTTTGTACTTGAGTGCTTTGGTTGAGTTGGATTTAGTATTTTGCTTAAGAGATGCATGTTGTCTTTTAATATCATTGTACATTTTAGCAATATCGGTTCTCATCTTTTCATCACGATAGCTTATCAATGCCCCATGCTTCATCTTGCGTTTGATTTGGATACAAACCTTCTTGGACTACGAAGAACTCTCTTACATTATCTAAATTTTAGCCTCATATTCTTGCATGTTTACGTGGGTTGGGAAACTTCTTTTCTCACGGTATATATGGTGCGACTCTTGCCTTTGCTTGTACTAGATGTGTTGACTTCTTGATCCTCTTTCTTGATTTGATCTAGGTCTTTGCTATATACGATCTATCTCTATCATCATCTCTTCTCCGGATAGGGTGAGGAAAACCTATCACGAGGGTTCATTTGATATCTTTTCCTCTCCTCTCTTGTCTTTCTTATTTGTTCTTGACTTTGTTTGAGTGCTCAGTTCTACATTCCTTGCTCTTATTTGCTCCTCAGTGAAGTTTGGGGAGTCTAGCTTGTTGATCCTTCTTCCGGCTTATCACTTCTTTGCCTCTTTTTGGCGACCTCATCCCTTTCTTTGTAGTAAGATCACATTTGCGGCTTCCTTTGTACCAATCATAGTGTCAGTTTGGACTCGATGGATATGAAACTTGAGTCATGGTCGATCGACTTTTGGGTTACACTTGAAATCGATGCCAAAAGCAAGTGCCATGGACTCATTTTCTTGAGAAATGTGCTATCCCGAGTCTGCAAGATTGTTGGTGATATTGAGGTTTTTCTTGTTTCATTAAGTCACCTTGTCTTTGTACAACAATTTTTGTGCATCAATGTACTCGGCAACAACTGAAATTTTTTCTCTATGGTGTGGCTTTCATCTTTAAATGCGAGTCATTGATCGAGATACATTGCTTATTGTTCTAGTTCCTCGATAACAAATTTCTTTGCCTTTCAAAGGTCTCATTAGTTATGCCAATGTTCGATTGAGTAAACTTATGATGGAAATCGGTGGATTTACAGTTACATTTAACATCCTCTGTCTTGATGGTGCATTGTGGGAGGAACCACTGCTTGATTCTTAGTCTTTGTCTTTGTTGGTTGTGTAATATCTACACCACCTTCTAATATTTCAAGTACTTGAGTAGATGTGAGTTACAGTGCGGCCTCTCTCTCTATTCCCCCCTTGCTTTGTGCCGGAGTTTTCTTGGTGGTGTTGCGGCGGTGAGCTAGTGTCCAATCTTGTTGTCGGTTCAACCGGAGTGTCAATAGATAGTTGTTGAGGTGTTGCCTTATCGGTTGGAATTGACTTTCTTTGATCCGTGTGGTTGTAGGAAAGAACTCAAGAGAATGTTATCATCAATTGCATCGGTTTGTTTGTTGACCTCTTTGCCATATCCATGATCGTGACCACATGAGTCATCATCATCATCATTATCATCGGGAGTTTCACCATCATTATTTTCATGGTCATCTCATCATCCTCCGAGTCACCACTGTCTTTGTCAGAGGTCGGGAGCAGTTTTGCTTTTGCAGCATCAACCATGTCCCAGAGTGGGGATTCATCCAGTACACCAACCAGGGTTGTGATCCCCAGAAAGTCAAAGAACCAAGCCTACTCAGCAAGCATGTGTTCTGAGTCTTGAAGCTGATGTCTTGACTCACCTTATTTCCATTCAAGATATCTTTTGCAATTCGATCATCAATATCGATTCTGAGACATACATCTTTGGTTCTTACAGGTTTCCTCATCTTGATGTCTCTCCAACTTCCTCATTTGAAGTTGTTCTTCCTCACGCCGACTTTCTTCCTCTTGTTTCTCTGCCTCTTCTTGGTTCATCAATTAACTTTCCAAACTCCTCTTTGTCTAGATTTCATTGAACTTTTGGTTTCTTTCTTTGACGAGTTGTGATTACGCTAGGTTGCTTTAGCTTTCAACCTACTTTCTTTGTCTGTTTGACATAGGTAAACATGACTTTGGATCCATGCAATTTGTGGAGTTTGATTACCGGTACTTTTCGAAATTGCATGAGGTAGTGAGTTGAATGCCATAGGATTTCTTGATCGAGAGAAGATCTCATTTTCTTCTTCCTTTCGGCAAGGCCCTTTTTCTCGACATTTACCTCACCTTGTATCTTTTCCTTGAGTCTTTGGAAGAAGTAGTTTGCCTAATTAAACTCTGATTTGTTATAGATGATTCCCGTAAGGCAGCATTCGTACCTCTGTCATGGCATTGTTTGCTCTAGATTTCCTTCAATTGTCTTACCGATGAGAACTTGAACTCATTGAAGGTTTCTTCAAAGAAGATATGAGATAGTTAAGATTCTTGGAAAATTTGGGTTTCTTTGTTTTGGCAAGCGTTACCCAGAAGTCATCAAGTTTTGTACCAAGACTTCTTTTGTGTAACCTTTATTTGAGAGTTTGAGGTGTTTGCGAATTACCTTTGAAGTAATGACCACTTCTTTACCGTTGCCGGATGCAACAATCTTGCCTTCTTCCATTTTGTCACCTTCTTGACAAAGGAGCCGAAATGAACTGCGGTTTTCAAAAGAGATAAGGTTTTCATAACAAACATCTTTGATGGGGGGTTGAGGAAGGTCAGCAATCCCAGAGTTTTGCATCCATCCACCAATCTTTTTGCATCTTCGTCATTTCCGTTTAGCTTTAACTAGTGTTCTTCTTGAAAGAATGATCCGGTGGCAATTGATTTCTCATATTGTTTTCTAGTTCGAGTGGTTGAGGATGAAGCCCTTTGTTTGAGTAAGATTGATATTTAGAAAAGCTTGATTTTTGAGAGAGAAAAATAGGTTTTATGATTCGCAAAGAGTGTAAAGATTTCTAAAATCTCTAATTGTAGCTTAAATAGGATGATTTTGGTAGTGTGAAAATGTGGTTGAATATGGAAGGATTTTGAAGCGTAATGGCGTGATTTTATTTATATAAATCAAGGTATTTGAGTGTAGTGGGAAGTGGATTGAGGTAAGAAATGATAAATCCCGGGGAATCGGCGTTTGTAATTCAAAAATTAATATAGTTACCTCACGATTAAAAATTGATCTCCACGTGTGTAATCTTCACAGTATAATCCTCCATAACTTCTTGATTTTCCATGTATAAAAGCGATTTAGTTCACACTTTAGTTTCTTTATTTACTCCAATGTATAGTTTGGTGGAGTGACTTGGTAGTCCTTTGGGCGGTGTAGTGACTTTCTTCTTTGAGCTGCTTGTGTATAAGCTTATTCCTAACAATCAATGTAGTTGACTTATTTGAGTACAGTGCCTTACACCTTAAATGAGCTTACCCATATGGCAAAGGTTCAATTAATTTGGTGAAATTATTTGGTGATTACTCGGTTATTTGCTCTATAGTACTTAGTCAATTTTATCATTCACAACTCGATTCTCAACTTCTTTGAATCTTTCATGGTAGTGGTTTTGTGAATATGTCGACCAATTGATCTTGAGTGGGTATGTATCTTAGAATACATCTTCTTTTTCAACATGATCTACGATAAAGTGATGTCTTACATCAATATGCTTTGCTCTTATATGCAATCTTTGGATTTTTCGATAATAGATATTGCACTTGTGTTGTCACACATAATTGGAATTGTCTTCTCCTCCATTCTATAATCCACTTGGTATGTTGTTTGATCCATAGTACTTGTGCACGACAAGCTGCTGCTGCTACTATATATGCGCTTGGTGTTGATATGGATATAGAGTTTTCTTTTAGCTAAACCATGATACTAGTCTGCTTTGCTGGCATTTTGTGAGTTCGGTGGTGTTTTTCTATCTATCTTGCATCAAGCATATTGAGTGTGAATATTATATCAACTTGAATCGTTCATCTTTTGGATGCGAATTCCAACATTAATGGTGTTCTTTAGATATTTATTATGCTTTTTTTTGCTAAAGGTGTTATTCTTTTGGTTGAGCTTGAAATCTTGCACATACTCCTCACTGCCAAATGCTATATCAGGCCTATAAAGTTTAAGATCAACATCCTTTCCACTTTCATCATTTCCAAGAATAACTCTTTTTTCTTTTGGCGTGTCGGATGTGCCACTTGTGTCCATACCATACTTGTGTATCAAGTCTTTTGTGTACTTGGCTTGATTAATAAAGATGCCGTCTTTCTTTTTCTTTACTTGAAGTCAAGAAAGTAATTCAATTCTCCCCATCATGCTCATCCCGAAATTTGCTTTTCATTAAGTTTGCAAATTTCTCACAAAGCTCTCATCTTACAGTCCAAAGATAATGTCATCAACAATGACTTGGACTAACAAGGTGCTTGTTCCTTCCTCACAGCTTGAAGAGAGTCTTATCAATAGTTCTTTTGTTGAATCCATTGTTGATCAAGAATTGTGATATTGTCTCATACCAGGCTCTGGGTGCTTGTTTGAGTCCATAAAGTTCCTTTTTGAGCTTGTATACTTTATCTTCTTTTCCTTTGAGTTGAAAACCAGGAGGTTGTTCCACATATACTTCTTCTTCCAAAATTCCATTAAGAAATGAACTCTTGACATCCATTTGGTAAACTTTGAATTCTTTGTGGGTTGCAAAGGCTAGAAAAGTCGATTGCTTCAATCTTGAGTCTTGGGGCAAAGGTTTCATCATAATCTATTCCCTAACTTCTTGAGAGTAGCCTTTTGCAACTAGCCTTGCTTTGTTTCGACAATTGTCACTTGTTCATCTATCTTGTTTACGAATACCCATTTTGTTCCAATGATGTTGCCTATATGCAGGCTCTCAACAAGTTCAAGACCTCAATTATTTCAAATTTATTTAGTTCTTCTTGCGCCATTTGTTATCAATCAGCATCTTGGATTGCATCATCTATTGTTTTGGGTTCCACTTGTGATGAAAACATGTTAGCATATTATCTGCGGTTGTCTTACAGTTACGACTCGGTGTGAATGTCTCTAATGACTTGATCTTCACACGATGGTCTGCTTGATTGAGGTCGAGTTGAAGTTGCTCTTGACTTGGTGCTTCAACAACTTTAGTTTGTGCATCGACTTCATGTTCATGTGTTGGTGTCTCTTGTATTGTGTTATTTGGTGGCTAAATCTTGATTTCTATAATTGTGATTCGGAATGGTATTTGATGCTTGTTGTATTCATATAGACTTGTCTTTGTCTTGCTTCTTCTTCAAGTTATTGAAAGCTTTCACCATTTGTGTTTGACTCATCAAAGACTACATGAATTGATTCTTCAATCACCAAGGTTCTTTTTGAGTACTCACTGAAAGCTTTGCTAGTGTCTGAGTATCCGTAAAGATTGCTTCATATGACTTTTTCATCAAAATTATCGACTAATTATTGTTCAAAACAAAACATTTGGATCCAAACATATGCAAATATGAGATGTTAGGTTTTCTTCCATTCCGTATTTCATATTGAGTTTTTCCATGATGTTTGATGATGATTGATCTGTTTTGAGTATAGCATCTTTGTATTTCTTTGCTTCAACCCAAAATCTCTTTGGCAAGCATGTACGCAATCATTGTTACATGATTTGCTTCTTTGAGTGTCTGTTTCTTCTTTCTCTTACACCATTACATTACGGTGTCCCTACTGTGATAGTTGATGCGATTACTCCATTTTCTTCACGATGGAGTTACGATAATTTCATTTAGAAACTCTGTACCTCTATCGATTTGATCTTTATGATCTTGATTCCTTCTCATTTGAATTCTTCTTAGTAAATGGTAACTTTTTGAGTGTCTCTCTTTTCTTGTTCATGAATATGGTCAAGTGAGTTTGGAAAAGTCATCCACCACTCTTAGAGTGTATTTCTTTCACTTATCTTTTGATTGGTGTAACTTGTCCAAAAATATCCATATGTAAAGATGTAAAATTCTTGTTGTTGATTGATAGGGCTTTGACTTGAAAAGAGCTTTTGATTTCTTCCTTTTTGACATGCATCACAAAGAATTTCCCTTTTGAATATGATCTCTGGTAAGCCTTCAACTAACTTGTTCTTTGAAATTGTGTTGATGGTTTTGAAGTTGAGATGATTCAATCTCTATGCCAAATCCAAGCTAGTTGATTGTTTTCTTTTGACAAGCAAACATGTTTTTGCTCTTCTTTGTCTTCAAATCTTTTACATACATGTTATCTTCTCTTAACTTCTTGCAAGTACAATTGTGTTGGTTTGGCCATGAATCACTTTGCATCCTTCCTTGTTGAAGTGCCCATTGTAGCCTTTGTCACGAATTGGGCGATACTTAGCAAATTGAAGTTTAGTCAATTTTAACATAAGCCACATTTTGAATCTTTGAACTATTTTTGAGCATTATGCCTTCCTCTTTAATTTTACCAGGGTTTTCTTTGGGTCCATCAAAAGCTTCAAAGTCGGTGAGCCATCCGCTTTGTTCCTGTCATGTATGCTGGAACATCCACTTTGTCTATGTACCAGACATCCTCTGTTTCATTTGATTCTTTAGCCAAAAGGCATAAGTAAGCCTTTTCATTGTTTGAAATTTGTCGACCGTCATCATCGGACTAATTTTGGATGATTCTTCAATCCTTTTTCTCTACTAGTTTTGACTTTGAGTGCCTTCCCTCTTTCTCTTTTGATTTGTCTTGTACTTTTTCTTACCCACATCTTTGTCTTTTTCTTCCGGGCAATCAGTCTTGAAATGACCTTTCTTCTTATAGTTGAAGCATCTGTATTCATCATCCTTTTTCTTCATGTCTTTGCTTGAGCTTGACTTCTTGTTTAATGATGAACCTCTTTAAATTGCTTTTTCTTGCTAAACACATCAAGAATTTTAACTTGATAAAGCTACCTATTCCTTCGACTCTTGTGTCTCTTTTCCATTTGCATGAGATGTTTTCTTTCTTTGTGGTTCTACAGTCTGCTTGGCCTTGTGTGTCTCTCATGGGTCTTTGTCTTTACCATTCAACTCAAATTCATGAGCCTTTAATTGAGACATCGAGTTAAGGTTTGATGTTTGCAAGATTTTTTCCCTCGATTCTTGATGTGATGATCTTTCATCTCTCGGTATGCCTCTCAAGATATTTAGGCGGACTTCATACATGGGTATGTGTGTCAAGGCTGCTTTGATTCATGATAATTAGAATTCTAAGATCGGACCAAATGAGTTGTACCAAAATTTGTGGTTGCACAAAAATCATGAACTCAGAAAACTAATGATATTATTAGAGCCCGACAATTACTCGCCTGACCTCGAACTAAAAGCGACAAAATTGTAAAATCGATCGGTGGCAAACAACAAGCAGAAAGATTTTATAGAAAGTAACAATGTCTTGAAAAGGCAAAGCGATCAAAGATCGAGTCAAAGAACATTCAAGTCTTATTCACGGAAGAATGAAAATTATTCATGGAATAATATATTCGAGGAAAGGAAGACTCTTCCCTCTTGATCTGGTTTGAAAGCACCGATAGTTTAACGATCACATCGAGTTTCACATGTTAAATGAACCAAATATTGTGATACCAAAACCTCATAAATTTTGTGAAAGTGACTATATTGAGTCAAAATATCAAGAAAGGTATGTAAAGACTAAGATCAACAAGCCTTTGCAAAAACTAATCAAAAGGATGAGAAATATGTATGGTACCAAAAATCTCTCATTACGTGTTGGGAGAAGATCAAAGGATGAAGCGAGAAGTTTCAATTCTTAAAGCGAGTTGTACCCCTGGCGAGTTTTGAATTGACAAAAATGATATATACCACAAGTTACGGATAAGGACAAAGCCCGGAGATTCTGACTGAGATACAATGCATCTACCGTATTTACTAAGACAAGCTACATATGTGAAGCGATTATGACCTACATTAATCTCAACCGTCCATCTCATAATCCTTTTTTGAATCTCAGCGATTTTTGACAAGGCGTTTTGAATCCCACTCAAAATTTTCAACCACTACATCCACCACTTATAAATACCATCGATTTTTCCTAATTGATTCTTTACACTCAGTTTTATAATCATCCTTTGAAGTTGTTTCTCTCAAACATATCAAACCCAACTCAGTCTTAAAAATAATGGCCTTTACCCGAGTTGAACCTGGAATGATCATATCACTTGAGTCAATTCATTGCCAAATCTGCTGATTAGACCCTCACCAAGTAAATTGCTACAAAAATTCGAGAAATCAAGGGTTTGGAACAAGTGTTTAACATCAATCTACAAAATGTTTTTCTGGACAACATTGGATATTTTTATGAATTTGGAAAGGCGTCCATAGAAGGAGAAGATGTTCAAACCCTCACAACCCTTTGTCAATGGAAAAGAAATTCAAATTCTTGAGGATCTAATTGCGGACATCTTTGGCTGCGACAAATCTGGATGCTCGTCATCTATCAAGTTAAGCAAGGCAGAAAGATAAATTATGGAAAGTCATTGCATTAAATTGAGAATCACTGAGTCTTGCATTTGGAAGCACAAATCTACTCAAACATGAATTCAATTTTCTTACCAATTTGTTGGCAAATTCCATGATTGGAAAGCGAGAAACTTTAGCAATTTTTCGGGCACCAAACTTGATCTTTTGTATGTCATTTGTTTAGTAGAAAATTTCAAGCGGCAAAAGTACATTACGGATCAACTTATGGCCCCTGATCCTTTGATGTACCTAGAAGAAGGCGATGTGAAGAAGGTAGATTTTACCATAAGAATACTCTTGCTATTCTAGTTCAAAGAATTCTTGACCATTTAAAATTGTAAAGAAAAAGGCGATGTCACGGATTTTATCAACACAAAATAAACAAGTAATAATCCGGTTAACCTCAAGTATAAGGATCGTAGTAATAGCGGTTAATGCCGGTCGATCTTACGGGGAACTAAGCGATTGTGATTTCTAGTTTTTATCTAACTAACTTATGTCACGATTACTAAGCTAAATAACGGATAAAACTAAGCGAATCTTGAAAATTAAACTTAACTAAAAAAGCGTAAAAGCGGGCGAAGAGATGATCTAAAGCCGGGAAAGATACGGGCTGCGAACCAATTTAAACTAACTAATCTAAGATGTAGATAAAAGTAACTAACTAGACAAATTCAAGCTTTTAGGATTTAAATCAAATTTATAACGAGCAAGCGAGGATTGATCCACCTATCCAACAAGCATTGATTGCCTATCTCGATTATATTGCGTTTTTATTGAGGTTGTGATTCACCTCACTAAACATGAACCCTAATTCCTTAGAAAGTTCATCTATCAATCTACTATCTTCCGATGTAAGATTAACGCGTTTAATAACCGAAGGTGCAAACTTTGTGTTTATAATCTAGTAATCGAGACCTATTAACTTCCGTTATGATAGATTCGAGTTACTATTCTTATTCATGGTGATCTAGGGTTTATTAAGACTTCCATCAACAATAAACAATCAACACATGCATATCTTCCGATATAAAAGCAAATTAAACATGAATAAGAAACAACCTTTATTAAAAACTCACAGTATAATCGAAGAAAAGCGAAATCAACAATTGTTGGGCGGCTTCACAATACTCGTTTGATGAAGCTTTTAGCCTCTGAACATCCTCGGCAACTCAAATTTGCGAAAGCGAGTGCATAAAAAGTAACTAGTGTTTAATCTAAACTAAGAGCATAAAAATAGGAATAAAAGATGAAAACGCAGCCTAAAGCCGCCCCTAGGTTTAGGGTTTTGAATAATGTGTGTATGATCCCTTTTTGTGAGAAAACGACCCGACTATATATAGATTTTAAAGTCGGTTACGCTAAGTCGGCCACGGACGCCCGTCTGAAAACCTTGAGCGCCCGTCCACTCTTCAATAAAACTTGAATCGGGCGAGTCATGACCAGGCGCTCGTCCAGGCACGGCGTCCACTCCAGCGTCAAACTTCACGAATCAAAGATGACATCACGGGCCTTTCGTTCACTTACATCAGACGCCCGTTCCTTTGGACGGAGATGCAGGCGCCTTGATTTGATATGATCGATTTTGATTTATTTATCTTTATCTCTTATCTCTATCCCACTTCTTCATTATCTCTTTTATCATCAATTAGCTCGAACTTAATCAACCTTTGATCATCTTTTGAGCCTCAAACATGTATCTATAACACATAAAAACATCGCAAAATGTAATAATGCTCAAATAATCATAAAATCACAATTAAAACGCCAAAATTAACCAAGTTTGCGATTAACTCATTTAAAATCTCATTTGCTCAATATATCCATTAAACCCTCGTTTCTTATGCAATTTAGTACAAATACGGGGAAAAATATCATAGAATATAGCGTTATAAACCGTATAAATTCACCCTTAACAACTCCCCCACACTTAAGCTTTTGCTCGTCCCGAGCAAAACAAAACAAAAGTTAGGCTCGAGAGAAAAACAGGCATCTAAACATGCATAACACATATCCAATAAATCAGAAGTTCACCCTTGTGCGTGTGCATAGCCATAATAAACTTCCACTATATCCAAACTCGAGAAACTCAAAGCAAAACTAGCTAATACCCCTTGTAGACTAGTAATAAAGGACACTCATAAGATGCACCTACAAGCGTGATATATCCCGAAAAGAATGATCGAATATATCTAGGGCCTTTACGAAATACTCAGAGGATAATCCCTACAACATATCTCATCGGTTTATACTGAGGATAAGGCATGACGATAACTTAGTCTTGTATACATTTCATAACACTTTATCAGTTGATTTAACTTTTCACTTAAAACACACATCGAATGAGCTCTTGCCCTGTCATAGCGAGAATAGGACATTTCGAGATAATACCTACCTTACTCCAATCATAAGGCGACTTTTTACGATTGTCGTGAGCTTTTAGTCATCATAGTGGTATAGGACATCGTGGTATACCCTACCTCACTCAAATCATCGACTAGCTTTCGACACACCCAATAATTCTTCATATTAATTCAACTTTTCACTTTGACAATAAGTTACGTGTTACTTATCACATTCAAACCTTAGATATTCACAGTATCTCATACTCCGGATACAAACTATCATAAATCTCACGATATATACGTAGCACTAAGCACATGACTTACGAGAAAATCAAAAACCACTAATCCAAAACGGGGTATAACTTTATAAATTAGCTCATCATTCACTATGGCTCGTGAAAAATAGTGTCGGTGAAACATCTAACTTACCAAATATATGATACATTTAATCGAATCGCCTACTCGGGACAAAACAAAACGCAGCGATTGTCGGAAAATTTCAAAAATGTTAGCTCATTTGCATAGAAACATTACTGAATTAAACAAATGTGTAGATACATATCGAAACATTCCTCCCCACACTTAAAAATCAACATGTCCTCATATTTGTGTAAAAACGAAAGAAAAGGAAAGACTTAGTGATTTAAATCGAAACTCGAATCGTTGGTGGGCCGAGCCTTCATAATGATATCAAGAATGCGTAACCGGACAATGTAGATACCGCACATCTTAGACAACATGGAACCATCTCGGGAAAAGCGGGCGTCATACCAACATGAAAAGAGAATCAAAAATAAAGGTAAAGCAAAGTGAGAGCACACAATACATTGAAAGTTGAAACACAGTTGAAATGAAAATAGCGCCTTATGGCTTACAAGATCCAACGAAAATAAATAGTAGCAATATCAAAATTACAATGAACCTTATAAGTAAAAAAATGTCAATACAAAACAACCAACGTGAAAATAGACAAATAAGATCAAGGTTGGCTCGGTGCCGCAGAATCATCAATTTGGAGGATCGAGAGGAGGTCCGAGAAGGTGATGCCGTAGCCCTAGCCGCCCGAGTCGGCTTCTCATCATCGAAGATGACTCGAGTCGTGGTGAGCATCCGCAATGACTCGCTCAATCTCATCGACAAAAGATAATCAGCGGAGCTCGGAGTGAAGATTCTGCCGTCCTCATTTGCCGGCCCTCACGGATGCAATGAAGAATTGTCAAAATGTTGTTTCGTGTATCCCGAATATCACCGAGCCATTCCGGAAACTATTGGCCATGCTTAACCGCATCGACGGCGGGAGATAAAGGAGGAAGGAAGGACGCACTGGCGTTGCCGATGAACCGAGCTCGGAGGTGCCTCCGGCTCGAGAATGTCCCGAGGGCTTACTCTTTTCCCTTTGTAAAGGCCTCAAGGTTCTTCGGTTTATGATCCGCCCCAAACTTCGAGGCACACCGGCATCGAGGCACAAAGCGTGGATCAAATGAGGGACGATCAAGCTCCGTGTATAAACCTTACGATTGATCGAGATCTCGTCATACAATGCCTGTCCCACATCCACATTCAAACCAAATGTCAACGCATACAACATGCCCGGAGTCACTATATGAAAATGTGTCAAGTTGTTCTTAGGCAACAACCGACTCTGAATGAATCGACCTTTGGACCTTCCAATCCTCCGTCCAGGTCGTGGTAACCAACTCCTTCCGGTCTCTCTCCCGGTCTCAGCGTCCAGGCCACATCCGGGCAAACTCTCAATCTCAACTCCTCCAAAGGATCCTGTCCCCAAACTCATACATGCACAATCTCCTCCTTATAATCCCGACCCTCGAAAGCCGCTAAGTTGTATTTACGATTAATCACCTCCGGTGTAAAGGGAACTTCCACCCCTCGAACCACGACTACCTTTGTCCCCAAGTCGGTTTCGAGCAGTTTGCATAAAATTCCCGAACTAGGAGCTATTCACGGGGTAGTCGGGATTGTCATCAAGGCTTCCCACTTCCTATCCTTAAGCAACTTAACGAACCCGGATCGACCTTCGCCTCCAAAATAGCCCTTTCAACCAACATGTTTCTCGAAAAGTAATGCTTAGTGTAAACTTCATGGGCTCACAGGGTTCACGAATCGGCGAGGCAATGGCATCGGGGCAGCGGTTTTAGATTTCTTTCTAGGAGGGCTGCCCTCAGTACAAGCTGGTTCCTCTTCCCGGGTAGCATCGGCGGTTTCCTCGACCACTAGGCAACCTCCACCTCTCTGAACTCACAGGTATCCGTACCAAAGGCACATCATCATCTGTCTCGGACTCCGAGGTTGGCTCATCTCTTAAGGTTGCCCTAGTTTGGGTGGCTCTAGGGGTTGCTCACGAATACTCACACCCGGTTAGGATCAACTAAGGTAGGGTCAATTTCTTTACGCTTTTCCCCGCCTCCGGGCCACTTCCTTACCATGCCTCTTCACGCGCTTCTTATGAACCATTTCCACGCCTAGTCTAAACCAAACAATCTAATGTGCACAAAAGATACCCGTTTAACATCCAAGGCGGGATTTCAAAACAACCAAACCACAACCACCACCAAAACCATCACCAAACAATCCATTCATCACCCACCACAACACCACATCACCAAAGCAGAGCGAAAGAAACACCAAAAAAAAAAAAAAAAACAAATTAAGGTGACATTCAAGAAAAGCGAGCCGACCCAAAGATCGAACTCACAAAAGCGTGAATGAAATCTAGAAAAGTTGTTACTAACTTACGAGTAGGGTGAGTAGATGTTGATTGAGGTGAAAGCGAGTCCAAACAACACAAGAATGACCTCCAAAATCAGATTTTCTTCTTGTAAAAGTCGGATTGCAATGGGGTCCGATTCTCCAAAAATATCGTGTTTTGGGGATTTGGTTATGAAAATCAAAGAGAGGGTATCAAAGGCGGCTGTAGCACTTTGAATCGCCCAAAGCGGTGTAGAATTGACGATTTTAGGGCAAAAGGAGGAGAAAACCGTTTTGATTTTTGAAATTACGAAAAGTGAAGGTTCACTCGATGAAGGGTATATATAGCGAGAGGTTGGGACGCTCGTCCAACTCGGTGGACGGGCGTCCTTTGGAAATCAGATGATGGCGGGACGGGCGCCCGATTTATTAAACGCTTCGTCCAAGATTTTGAATCACATACTGAGATTGGAGGAATAAATCGAGGCGGGCGTCGATCTTAGTGGGCTTCGTCCTAAAATTGGTCAAGGCGGGCGGGCGCCCGAGAGTTCAGACGGGCGTCCAAGCACTATAAGCTGAAAAATTATAAAATTTCCATACAAATCAAATTCAACATTGGCCTTCTTATTAAACTTATATAAAACTTCAAAAATACAAAGAAAAATCAAACGAAGTACATAAAATTACTAGAAAGTAAATAAACACAGATGGAAAACAGTGGGTTGCCTCCCACTCAGCGCTTTTGTTTTACGTCGTTTGCTCGACGAGACATCCTAAGAACGCTAGTCATCATAAATGTCCGACCAATCGATCACTCGAATGAGACGGCGGAGCATGTCAATCGCCGGAGGAAGTCATACTCATCTTGTAAACCCGAGTCCTCACCGGTACATCAACACCTCGAAAGTGCTCACTTGAAAGACTAGCGCTAAATCTGTCAGCATCGGATCATTGAGGATGGTGTAAGGACGTCCTAGAGCTGCCTGTAACTCCTCAGTAGTAAAGTCTCCACCTCCCGAACAACGGGGAACAATAAGAACATAGGTGACCGTCTTGACGCGGGTACTAATGTCAAAATCTACGTGCAAAACGATGGTTCCTCCCGGTCCGTCATCTACAGTGAATGAGTGGAATCCTCCAGGAAAGGTAACTCCTGCAATTTGAACACCGAAATCCATATCTAGAAAGCACAACTAACTGACAGATAAAAACAAAAACTTAATAAGGCTAAAACTGAATAAACTAAACTTAAATACTAACACTATCAAAGCATAAAACAAAACAACTAAAAGAACGATATCTAGGTTGCCCCCTAGTGGCGCTTTTGGTTAATGTCGTTAGCTCGACACATTGTAAGCTCAGCCTGGATCAGGCCATTTAACCTTCTGCCAGCCACTACCTCGTTTAAGCTCGATCAAGTAGTGTAGGCAGAACAAAGACATCACACATGGGGTGAAATCTTTGAAAGCTCTCCAAACCTTCTTAAGTTTCCCCATGGTTGTGTTCTTTCTCCTCCGACTCCTCTCGATGACGATTAAGTTGTCGCTCGCCCTCTCAAACTCTTCCATATCAAGACTACTACTGCTAGAACTTCTTCAGACGGATCACTACCGTCATCCTCGGAGAACAAGTCGGGTGATAACTCGTCAAATTCTTCGACCGGAGTAACACCACATCCGAGAATATCGAGAAATTTAACAATCAAAGATGTCTCTTTGGGTTCACCAATATAGTGTTTGCACCTTTGACCGTTGACTCAAGCGGTTCACCACTATAACCACGAAGTTCTGAGCGCGCCCCGGAATGATTTGGAGAATCTCGAAAGGGCGGACCAACGTGTCCTTAACTTTCCAGGAAGCAGATGTAACCTGGAATTATATAGAAGAACTTGTTCGCCGACATGAAATTCTCTTTTCTTAATCTTAGCATCGTGGAGGAGCTTCATCTTATCCTTACTAATCCTGGCACTTTCATAGGCCTGGAGTGCGAATTAAATCGGCTCATGTATAGCTCTTTGTAGTCGATGCTTCCCACAAGATTCGGAATCAAAGTTGAAACTTTGTAGCCCAATAAGCTCTATGCTCTAACTCGACGAGCGAGATGACATGGTTTCCCGTAGACCATTTGATATGGTGATGTACCCGTAGGGGTCTTATAGGCGATTCGATATGCCCACAAAGACATCATCCAACTTTAGACTCGAGTCTTTCCTATGGTATTAATGATCTTCTCCAGGATCTTCTTAATGCTCTGGTTGCTCCTTTCAAACTGACCACTAGTCATAGGATGGTACGGTGTGCCAATTTTATGCCGGACACCATATTTTTCGAGAACTTTCTCACAGTGGGTCGGTTGCGTAAATGCGTCCCTTCATCATCGATCAAGGCACGTGGACATCCAAACCTCACGAAAATATTCTTCTTTAGAAATTTCATCACCGTCTTATGATCATTGTGAGGAGTGGCTTGGGCCTCCACCCATTTAGACACGTAATCCACGCAGACTAAGATGTATTTATTACCGCAAGATGATGGGAATGGTCCCATAAAATCGATACCCCATACATCAAAGACTTCGCATTCGAGGATGGGTTTTAAAGGCATGTCAAAGCGCCTTGTCGAGTACCGGTTCTTTGGCACCTATCACAAGCTTTCTGAAAGCTTCCGTATCTTTAAAGATCGTGAGGCCAATAGAACCGGATTGAAATATCTTAGCAACGGTTTTCCACGGACCAAAGTGTCCTCCTGTGGGTCCACCGTGGCCTTCGCTCAATGACGCCACGTTGCTCGGATTACGGAATACATCTCCTAAGCAAACCATCTTTACTGAGATCTTGAAAAGATAAGGTTCATCCCAAACGAAATATTTTAAATCCGAGAAGAACTTTTTCTTCTCCACGATAAGACATCTACGGATCGAGATAACGGCCATGAAGGTAGTTTACAATGGAAGAATACCATGGAACATCGGGAGCGGCCATCGATCAACATGATGTTTTCTAGAGGAAAGTAAAGATCTATATCATCTGGTTCATTCTTTTCCTCATTTAACATCCTAGACACATGATCCGCTACTACATTCTCAACGCCTTTTGTCCTTAATTTGAACGTCAAACTCTTGTAGGTCAATATCCAACGTAGTAAGCGGTTTAGCCTCTTTCTTAGTCATCGAGTAACGCATAGCGGCGTGATCACCCACCACGATCACTTGAGCTCCTAACAAGTAACTCTGAAACTTGTCCATAGCAAAGACTACGGCTAGTAGTTCCTTTTCGATAGTAGTATAGTTAACTTGAGAAGGGTTCAATGTGTGGCTTGCGTAATAGATAGCTGGAACTTTCCTTTGATCTTTTGCCTAGAAAAGCACCAACAAACATAATTTGATCGTCGCACATAAGCTCAAATGGTAGGTTCCGGTCGGCGATATAAGAATCGGAGCGGATATTAAGCGATCCTTAAGCTCCTCAAACGCTTGCTTGCAGCTCTCCTCAAAATTAAACTCAACGTCTTCCTTTAGTAAAGTGGGACGGGGCTTGGCTATCTTGGAGAAATCTTGAATGAACCTTTCAGTAGGTTTCGACGTGTCCAAGAAAGCCTCTCACTTAGCGCACATTTTTAGGATAGCTCATCTTCTCGATAGCTTCTACTTTTGCCCCATCAACTTCTATACCTTTGGCGGAGATCTTGTGGCCAAGAACTATTCCTTCATCTACCATGAAATGGCATTTTTCCCAATTAAGTACTAGGTTCTTTTCCACACATCTGGATAACACCTGATCAAGATTGTCAAGGCAATCATCAAAAGATCGACCAAAAACCGAAAAATCGTCCATAAAAATCTCCATACACTTTTCTACAAGCCCGTCAAAGATGGCTAGCATACATCATTGAAATGTATTTGGGGCATTGCGAGAGACCGAACGGCATTAAATGCAGTAGGCGAATGTACCATAAGAAGCGGTGAAGGTGGTCTTTTCTTGGTCATTTGGATCAATGGGTATCTGGAAATATCCCGAATATCCATCTAGGAAGCGAAGAGAATCGTGCCCCCCGCCAGACGCTCGAGCATCCGGTCAATGAATGGAAGGGAAAGTGATCTTTCATGGTTACCTCATTGAGCTTTTCGATAATCGATGCGAGACTCAGAAACGATAACAAGCCTCAATGCAATTTCCTCTCCTTCTCATTCTTTTCAATTGTAATTCCACCTTTTTGGGAACTACTTGAGTCGGGAAACCCATTCACTATCCGCGATGGCATAAATGATTCCCATGTCCGAAGTTTAATGATTTCTTTTAACGACTTCTTGCATATGAGGTTAAGCTTTTCATTGTCTCGACACACTTGGCGCCTCATTCGTCTTGATCTTGTGCATGCGGATGTCGGAGATATTCCCCGATATCTCCTACTTGCCAACCAAAAGCTTTTTCATTCTTCTTCAAGACGTTGATCAATTTCATTTCCTCTATACGGGAAAGCTTGGCGGATATGATTAAAGGAAGCTTGTCGCCTTCTCTTAAGAACACATACTTAAGATGTTTGAGTAACGGCTTCAACACCAAATCCGCGCAGGGGGTCTTCTAAACTAGACTTGAGATCTCCACTTTTCAACTCAATATCATTGAGTTTACTACGTGGTCCCACCGCCAAAGCTTCTCCTTCCAATGACTCTTCCTCAAAATCACCGCTAGTTGATCCAGATTCACCCTACCATGAGTATTCGGATTATCAACTAATCGCTCATATTCTCGCTTCTACTGACCATGACTTGCTTATCCATATAGTCGGTGAAATCATCCGTCATATAATCAATGGAAAAACCGGTTGGAGGGCCGAGGGTACTTGAATGGACTTTAAGACATTGTAACTCACCTCTTGGTCACCAACTCGGATAGTCACGTGCCCACCATCGCATGATCGATGAGAGCTCTAGTTGTAGATAAGAAAGGTCTTCCTAGAATCAACGGAACGTTTTTAGTCTTTCTCTATATCTAAAACATACCAATCAACTGGAAAGGTAAATCGATCAAATCTGAACCAAAGCGTCTTTTAAGATTCTGAAGCTTTCTTAGAGGATCTATCCATGAATTGTAAACTCATAGTAGTGGGTTCTAGAAGACTTTGTAAACCTATTTGTTTGCATCTGAGACATTGGCATAAGGCTTATAGAGGCACCTAGATCACACAAAGAATTTGGGAAGACTAGACCTCCCATCAAAGCTGTAAGTACAAATTTGCAGGGTCACCTCTTTTAATTGGTAAGTTTTCATAATTAATCATGGAACAATCCTCACCAATCGCCTTTCCATGCCTGCTAATTTCTTTTTGAAGACACAACATCCTTGATAAATTTTGTATACTTAGGCATCTCGACTAAGACATCCGACAATGGAAGATTCACTGAGTATTTTTCAAAAGGTTTAGCACCTTTTGCACTTCTTATCCTCAATCAAAGGAATGTTGCTCTTTCTCGGTGGAAATGGAAGTTTCTTAAGGTCATCCTCGGAGAAAACCTTTTCGAGGATGCCTTGCGACTCTGTCTTCCGAGATCCTTCCAACGAGCAGCTTTTTTTTGATTTCTCATTAGTCGGGGATCGGCCTCCGACTTTCGCTTGCTTTTCGGTCCTCAAAGGATCACCACTTGAGGATCACCAAATTCTTCACCTCTCGAGGGATCGGCCACCTGAGTTTTCTCTTTGAGTTGAGGAGTGTAGGTGCTCGGCTTCCCTCCCGCCTTATCAATGGCAGGAGGGCTAGTGGTTTCCCGGATGGGATGAACCACTAACTTGAGTACCGCTCTTAGATTCATTGCACCGCCTCCTCCTTACCGTATTGAATTGATGGCACGAGGTCGGTACATACGGGCCTTTGTTCAAATCGGCTGAGCAACTTGACCACCCTTTGGATTCTTCTCGGTGGCTGGGCACCGCCTGGGGTCTAAAGCCAAGCCGCTCACCAGTTGCCCAATTTGTCTCTCAAGATTCTTCATCGATCTACTTTGCTCTTCCAACTTAGCCTCAAGATTTGTAGGTTGGGAGGGCCTTGAGAGTTTTGGAGATTTGGAGCATAAAATTTGGTTGGGCCGACTTTGAAATTGAGAATTTGAATTGGAAGGCCATTCGATTGAATTTTTGCGTAGGATTGGAAAAATTCGAGTTTTGATTCTCGATTAAACCTGGGTTTCGTTGAAATTCGATTCAATTAAAATTCGAGTTGGGATTGAAATTAGAAGATGGATTAAACCCTTGGTTTTGAAAATTGCCCTGGCCACGAAAGCGATTGAACCTTTGATTGTTCTCGCCATAGAATGCATTCACTTCCGCGATTCGTCCGTTCATAGGCAGAATTTAGAAGTGTGCCCCACCTCGTCACAATTTTGACATGTGACTTGATTGTCTTGTCCATAGTCATGAACAAAGATTTACTTGATAAGGTGCAGGGGATTAAATTGACATTGGCCATTCATATGGCCGGTCCGACAACAATTTTATGAATCTGAACACGAGGGTTACGTGGAAAAAGAGGAAGTTTGATTTATAGGATTGGAACTTGAGGTGGGGCCATCCGCTTTGCAAAGATGGCAATCAAACTTTGTAAATTGACTTCCTCAACCTTGGGAGGAGGAGGTGCTTGAATTGCTTGATAAGAGGGGCATAGTTATATTTTGCAATGTCCTCAAACAATGCCCATCCTCATCAGTGCGTTTTCTTGAAATGCCCCGCCGAGAAGAACTATTGACCATGCCTTTTGTAAGCTCGGTCAATCCATCGAAGAATGTATTGACTTGCCTTTCCGGTGGCAAGCCATGGTGGGGCATTTTCTAAGAAGGGACTTGAATCTCTTCCAACACTCGAAGAAAGATTCATTCTCTCTCCGATAAAATGTGAAAATGTCATTTAAGCCTTTGAGGTTTGTCTTTGAAGGTGGAAAATATTGACTCAAGAACTCCTTTTCGAGTTACGCCTGTGTGGTGATAGATTCGGAAGGAGAGAGGTGTACCACTCTTTAGCCTCCTTTCGAGAGAAAAAGGAAAAAGTTTAAGTTTAATAGCATCCTCACTTACTCCTTGGATGCGTGTAGTACCGCATATCTCTAAGAATGTGTGTAAGTGGGTATGCGGATTCTCGATTGGTAGCCGTGAAAAATTGATGCGTCTTTGCATCATCCGGATGAGTCCTGGCTTCACCAAAAGTTTGTGCAAGAATGGCCGGAATAACAATAGCCGGGTTGACCTTGACTTCGCCTGGCATGGCGTGAGTCCGCCAATGCACGTCTATTATCGCCATTATCACAAAATCGCTGATTTCTCTTGCTAGTTGTTCTTCAAGATCTCGCGGCTCGTGCGCGAGAACGCGAACGGAAATTCCGCTGTTTGGCGGACTATGGTTCGCTCGGGTCGTGGGTGTATATTAACGGTCCCTTATGACTCCGAGTTTGCATAAACGGACCAAAAACAAGTGGAACAAAACCTAAAAACTAAGAAGAGATAAAAGCCTAAACTAAAAATTAAAAGCCTAAGAGAGAGGAAAGGAAAGAAAAAGAAACAAAAGTGTTAAGAAAACAATACCGGACGGACGTCAAGAGATTGGACGGGCGCCCAGATGAAATTGAGATCGGACGGGCGTTTAGTAATTTAAGCGCTCGTCGATGCATGTAATATTCTGAGGCGCCCAAAACTTATGGACGCTCGTCTAAGTGAATAAAATCGAACAGAATGGATAATTTCGCCGGACGGGCGCCCAATATCCAGGCACGCCCGTTTGCTCACGGAAAACTTAGAACAGAGGCAGGAATTTGCAGAGAATGCAAGAAGGGAAGAAAGAACGTCAGAAAAACAGAAAAACAAAAGATCTAACTTCAAGAAAAATACTAAAGGAAGGTTTTAAACCCTAATTATCTACTTAACAACTACCTAAAACAATTATCAACTAAAAACAGGGATTTAAAACGGATTAAAACAGGAAAACGAAACAAAAACAAACGAAAAAAAAAAAAAAAAAAAACAGGAAAACGAAACAAAAACTAGACAACCGTCCGGTTCCCCGGCAACGGCGCCAAAAACTTGTCACGGATTTTATCAACACAAAATAAACAAGTAATAATCCGGTTAACCTCAAGTATAAGGATCGTAGTAATAGCGGTTAATGCCGGGTCGATCTTACGGGGAACTAAACGATTGTGATTTCTAGTTTTTATCTAACTAACTTATGTCACGATTACTAAGCTAAATAACGGATAAAACTAAACGAATATCGAAAATTAAACTTAACTAAAACGTAAAAGCCGAGACCGAGAAGAGATGATCTAAAGCCGGAAAGATACGGGTTGCGAACCAATTTAAACTAACTAATCTAAGATGTAGATAAAAGTAACTAACTAGACAAATTCAAGCTTTTAAGGATTTAAATCAAATTTATAACGAGCAAACGAGGATTGATCCACCTATCCAACAAGCATTGATTGCCTATCTCGATTATATTGCAGTTTTTATTCAGGTTGTGATTCACCTCACCTAAACATGAACCCTAATTCCTTAGAAAGTTCATCTATCAATCTACTATCTTCCGATGTAAGATTAACGCGTTTAATAACCGAAGGTGCAAACTTTGTGTTTATAATCTAGTAATCAGACCTATTAACTTCCGTTATGATAGATTCGAGTTACTATTCTTATTCATGGTGATCTAGGGTTTATTAAGACTTCCATCAACAATAAACAATCAACACATGCATATCTTCCGATATAAAAGCAAATTAAACATGAATAAGAAACAACCTTTATTAAAAACTCACAGTATAATCGAAGAAAACGAAATCAACAATTGTTGGACGGCTTCACAATACTCGTTTGATGAAGCTTTTAGCCTCTGAACATCCTCAGCAACTCAAATTTGCAGAAACAGTGCATAAAAAGTAACTAGTGTTTAATCTAAACTAAGAGCATAAAAATAGGAATAAAAAGATGAAAACGCAGCCTAAAGCCGCTTTAGGTTTAGGGTTTTGAATAATGTGTGTATGATCCCTTTTTTGTGGAGAAAACGGCCGACTATATATAGATTTTAAAGTCGGTTCTTCGCTAAGTCGCCACCGGACGCCCGTCTCGAAACCTTGAACGCCCGTCCACTCTTCAATAAAACTTGAATCGGGCGAGTCGCGACCAGGACGCTCGTCAGACGGCGCCCACTCCGGCCCAAACTTCACGAATCAAAGATAACATCCGGGACGCTCGTTCACTTACATCGACGCCCGTTCACCTGGACGGAGATTCTCGGACGCCTTGATTTGATATGATCGATTTTGATTTATTTATCTTTATCTCTTACGTCTCTATCCCACTTCTTCATTATCTCTTTATCATCAATTAGCTCGAACTTAATCAACCTTTGATCATCTTTTGAGCCTCAAACATGTATCTATAACACATAAAAACATCGCAAAATGTAATAATGCTCAAATAATCATAAAATCACAATTAAAACGCCAAAATTAACCAAGTTTGCGATTAACTCATTTAAAATCTCATTTGCTCAATATATCCATTAAACCCTCGTTTCTTATGCAATTTAGTACAAATACGGGGAAAAATATCATAGAATATAGCGTTATAAACCGTATAAATTCACCCTTAACAGTCGACAACCGAGCAGTGTGAGATGACAAGTCCATGAGGATAGAGTCCACACCAGCTAGCAGTGTGGGATAACGAGTCTAGAGTCGATCACCGCAGGTCGGAAGTATCGACTCGAGGGCGAGTGGTCCACACCATTGTCGAGTGCCCACCCACGAGCGATAGGCTTGGGCAAGGTCAAGGCCCATTTAAGGGTAAAGGTGACAATAATACATGTCGACCTAACCTTAGGGTTTAGGCAAGTATGATCACTATAAATACCCCATTCAGGGAGCTACGTAAAGGCGATTCCCGGAGCGAGAATCAGATACGAAAGCAATCCAAGATCTGATCTTGGACTCACCGCATACATAAAATCCACCCCTCATTCCTCTTTTTGGCATTAGGGTTCTTGTGTGTTCATCACTAGATTAAATTAGGGCTCAAATCATCAAGGTGACTTAATTTGTCATCGTCATTGTTCTTCAAGAAAAATTGCAGAAAAAGTGAAAAACAAACTGTTCTAATGACAGGAAAAATTCACTGCAGAGAAAAATAAAATTTTGATGCCAGAAGCTGTGTGTTGAAATTTGACCTAATTGGTTTTTTATACCAATAGTCGACTTCCCGTATTTTCTTCTGAAAAATTCCCAGCAAAAGAAAATAAAATTGTCCCCTGATTTTCGTCCGCTTCATTCAATTCTTGTAATAGGGCGTGGGCCCCTCTTCTAGCAAAGGTACGCTGATTTGCTTTTGATTTGTTCTTTTTTTGTTTTTTTTTTCTTTTTTCCCCTCTTTTTCTTTATTCACAAACACTGAAAAGAGTACACAAGTAATGTGGCTACACTCTCCGTTCATCATCAAAGTTAGGATCCCATAAAAACTAAATAATAAATTTTTTTTTCTCGATCGCCAAACTTTAATCTCGCGTTATTTCATTATACGAACTCTGTTTTGGATGCTTTTCGTACCGTTGTGACTCTTGTCACGCCCTCTATCACGTCATACCTGTAATAAAAATAAACCACATACCCAAACGTGACAAACACCAATAAAACACACACAAATAACCTAAAAATATCGAGATTTTCGACGTAAACGTCTTATCATCTCGTGATTCAACCCGTGGTGAAATGTGCCTATAAAAGCCACTCAACTACCCCAAAAGTACATCGAATAGGCTACAAATAAGGTGTAAAATGCACACGAAATTATAGCAAAGTTAACTCTCATCAAAAGCTACGGCCCTCACACGAAAGGGACTACAGTCTGAACATCAAAGGGAAACTTGATAAAATATGCTTAAAAAGATTTTTATTTGTGTGGTATGCTTCAAAAGATAACATTTGAAAAATATCTTTGTAAAAGAATTCAGTAGCGACACGTAAGAAAATTAGTAGCGATTACCGCCTAAATCTTTTTGACATATTTTTCAAATATTATTATTTTGAGACATATCACACAAATAATTTAACTTTTTAAGTATATTTTTTCAAGTTTCCCACATCAAAATAGCTTTAAAAACCCATAATGACTCGATCTGATATCATATGCGTTTTTAATTCTTTTTAATTTCCTTTTTTTTCGGATGATACGAGTGTTCTGTAAAACCTACATATGCATACGACTTGTGATTATTTTAATCTTGCCTATAGTTCGGATCATTACATCTATAAACTATGGTTAAGCTGAAGAAAGAGAAATCTTCAATCGTTTTTCTACTCTACGTACGTATCTTGAAACTTTCTATGTTTCGTACATAATACAATTCTTTTTTCTTGCTCAAACTTGCTTGGGGTAAGGCACGGAAAAAGAAAATCAAGACAAATTTTATAATATAAATTGTAGTAGAATTAGTACCAAATAACATTTATCATATCATTCAATTTCTAGTTTCTTTTATATGATGTTAGTGTGTATCTCCAAATATGATACAAATGAAAGTAAATTGACGATGGCCGAACTGAGCCATGCCATGTGTTATCTCCGTACAGATCAAACAATAAATAAAGACGCAGAATGTTAGGGGTAGTGCCCGAAAGACAATTTCTGTAATTGTTTTTGACATGATTTATAATTCATCTTAATATTTGCATTTATGCTTATATTAATACACTGCTGAAAACCCTAAGTATATCAGTAATCACATAACTCAGTGTATGGCATACACACGAGGATTGGGTTAGTGATGATATGCTTAAAACTAGTTAGTCCGTGGTGAATTTAATCAGAGTATGGGTCTCATGATTAATATACCAATAATGCGCCCAGAACACTTAACGGTGTGACCGTCTTATCCGGACCGTCGGTATATGGTACCTATTGGGGCATTTATATATGATGTACATCATATAGACTAGACCGATTTGATTTGAATTTCGATATAATTTCGTGATCGAGAAATGTTATCGAATCACAAGATGATCATATATGGATTAATCTCAATCCTGATGTGATCACAGTCTACTGCTTGGTTCAAAGTAGGGTTTGATGTGTTAGTTAAGGATCACTTGGATACATCATACATGTGATCTGAACACTTCTCGTTGGCTCTATTCTGGAATGAGTAAGTAGTATGTGACTTCACAGATATGGAATCCATTCCTTCCTGCGGGAAGTAGACAGACAGTTCCCTTATTTGTTAATCCTAGAAACTGATCGATGGGCCCAGTTCATATTATATTAGTTATGAACTAATTGATCACTAGGGGGTTAATTATTAAATCCTTGGAGGACAATGATTTCTCTCCTATATAAAGAGAGTTCTCCTAAGCCTTTTCTACAGACATAACATGCATACATACACACAAAATAAGCTGAGGAATTCGGCCAAATTAAGCTTAGGGTTTGAGTTGGGAAAATCTTTGGGATTTTCCGAGTAGCATATCAAGGAGGTCAAGCATCAAGGATCAACATCCACCGGTTGTTGCTTGAAGATACACATCGGAAGATCGTGGCATCTCAAATTTGATCTCGACTTCATCAATCTTTTGGATCTCGCTTTTGATTGGTAAGTAGATCTCACCTTCTTGTAGGTAGATCTTAAATTATGTAGTTTAGTTTTATATGATCGTGATCCTCTTGTTTATTCATTTGCGTAATCGGGCGGATCTAGATCCGTCCGGCGATATTTACATCCAACAGAGAAAATATCAACTTTAAGTCGTCGATCCTCACTTTAAGCTTTAAAGCGGCACTCTAAACCTTAGTGGGGAGATTGGTCCGGCTCGGTTCTCACCCACCGTAGGTCGGTCAGGCCACAACGGAGTTGAGTTAACGCTTGATTCGGGCCATAACGGCCTCGGAGGCTCGACGCAGTCGGCGAGCCATCCCCGATAAATAACCCACGCGGCGTGATATAAAAGATAACCATGGAAAGAATCCTCAGTTATAAAGGCTTTGATCATATTATTCAAAACACCGTGATTATCGCCTATAATCAAGGGGATTAACACATACAAATCCTATCCTTGAGGGATACGAAATAGAGTCCACAATGGACACGGCACATGCATGTCTATGATGAAACGTCATCTATGTAATGATCCCAAAAACTACGAAGAGACTTGATTCCTGAACAATTACAGGATACGTAAGCAATCTGGGATTCATAATCTCAGGCTCAGTCTAACATACACACAAAACACTCATCCGTTTTTTAGGCTTTCTAGGTTTGATCTTGAATTTATTGTCATTAAGGTTTTTACAGCCCGAAATTACATTCAGACGAGAACCATCATCATCATAAATGATGCACGTAAGTTCAAATGATATGATAATAAAACTTTTCACAAGCTAGCTTGAGGTTTGAGGTTTGAGGTTTAAGCGAATGAAAGCTTTTTTTAAATTTAAGAGTAATGCTAATGTCACAATTGATCAAAGCGAGTGACAAGTTATATACTCATATTTTTACAACAATAAGAGATTTCAGATCGAATCTCTAAGATAATACTTTATTTTCTGATTTTAAATACATATTTTTCTAGTTTCTGTAATCTCTATATAAGATGGCGTACGCATCATATTCTCTATTTTACATAATATGTTAGATATAAAGGAAAATTTACAGAATCTGGATAAATGCGGTAGACGTAAAGAAAATTTTACATAATCTGTAGTTTACAGTAAAATGTAGAGTATCTGCTACAGTGCTACTTTTCCTAAATCTGAATGTTGAAATCTTTAAAATAAAATTTAAAAGAATTTACAGTATGCACTGCAAGTGCTCTAATAGTGATGTATGACATATAGATCAATATATGTCACATCATGATTAAAAATATGTTATGTGACCTATAACGAAATTTCTTCTATTTTTAAAAAAGAAATATTTGTGTCACAACAAAGTAACACAACATATTTTTACACAATTTCCTTTTATGGGACCGATAGAGATCTATAGATCTTACGTGATAATCAAATTAGCATGAAGTGAATTATTGTTGTTGCATTATCGCTATCAGTACTGCTCACATATAAATACTATTTCCAAGATTTTCTAGTATATAGCTCAATATATGTAAAGAAAGAAACATACTTAATTAGGAATACCACACACATGTACAAGTGATCGAGTTTTCTTGATCGCTAGCTAGCTGGTACTTGATCGATCTCTCCCATCATTTCATCAAACTCAATTATCATCACAAAACTGCAAAATCTACATTCATCTTTTATCATCTCCTCCCTCTTTTTCCCTCTCCAATCTCCATCTCCATTTCCTATCTTAGCATTTCTTCTCATTTGTCAAACTCAACCAACACTCTTGTTTCTATTCCACTTTAATTTCCCCCCCCCTCCCCCCCCACCCCCCTAATTTAATTACAAAACACAAGCTTATTATTATTCCCCATCTTATCACATCCACCACCACCTTAATTGTGCTACAACTTCACAGTATATATATACCTACAGAAATGCAGTAAAACCACACAAAACATTGCAGTACACCCACCCCCCTTTTTCCCCCACATACACACACAAGACACACACATAGGGTTTTCTTCTTATTGCTTGTCCACTCTTTGTTTACATATCTTCCTAAGCATATATGCATGGAACCCTAGAATTAAGGATGTTAAAGTATCAAACATACTTCATTTCTTAGATCTTATAATATATTAGGTTTAGGGTAGTATAACTCCTTAATTACTGTTATAATTAAGTATACATAACATATTTATTAAATATCGATATGGATCCATCAGGTGATGAAACATTACATTCACATCCTGGGAACGTTAGCAATACAGCTGGAACATCTTCATCATCGTCTGCTGCGGCAACACCAAGCCGATACGAGAACCAAAAACGTCGTGACTGGAACACGTTTTTGCAGTATCTGAAAAACCACAGGCCACCATTAGCCCTTTCACGTTGCAGCGGTGCACATGTCCTTGAATTCCTGAGGTATCAAGATCAGTTTGGGAAGACAAAAGTCCATACACAGATATGCCCTTATTACGGGCATCCGAACCCTCCTGCGCCGTGCCCTTGTCCGCTTAAGCAAGCTTGGGAAGCCTTGATGCACTTGTGGGAAGGCTAAGAGCTGCTTATGAAGAAAATGGTGGGACCCTGAGACCAATCCGTTTGGTGCTCGTGCTGTGAGGCTGTATCTACGTGAGATTCATGACGTGCAGTCGAGAGCTAGGGGGATTAGCTATGAGAAGAAGCGGAAGCGTCCTGCTGCCCAGCAGCCGCCGTCGTCTCCGCCTCCGCCGCCTTCGTCCGGCGAAGCTTGAAATATTCATTGCATGTGCTAGTAGGTAGCATTTTTTTTTTAAATTTTTTTTTGCCCTTTTATCCATTGTTCTATAGTAGCATTTTCTGTCCTTAAAAGGGGAAATGCTATTGGCTACGAGTGACGACACACTTTCACATATTTGATCATGATGTAAAACTTATTAATCATGATATTATAAGGTCATCATAACTAAATGTGTAAAATTATATTAAGTCACTCATTTATGGTAGCATTATGCCTAAAAATGCCTTGTGAGCTTTGTTTTTGTTGCTTTTCATTTTAAAAGAATGTTATTTCTACATAAGTAAGAATGTCATTATGTCACAACACATCTTAACACAATTGATTCTAGTCGGATAAATCATACACCATTATATTAATTAGTGTAAAACGTGATGTATATATTGTGAACATTTTATTCTGATGATAGTCTGGGAATAAGATATAGACATGAATGAAACATCAAACACCACATAAAATGATATGATGTCTGGGAATGCTGGGATATATATCATAATTTGTTCATGCATGCAATTATTGCAACGTATGTGTGTCGCATCAGCATGGATTTTACTATGTTATGGATAATCAGATTCTATTATATATGAAAGTGGATATATAATTGAATGTGTGACAACTCAAGTAAAAATATGTATGACCAATTATATGTCTTCTGCATTAATTACTCCCTTTCAATTACTTCCTATCCCTTAATTAACACCTTTAAATTTCACATGTGTCTCGAGTTAAAACCTTGACATTTATGAAACTTGAAAGGAATGTGATCGACTTATATATATATATATATATATATATATATATATATATTGTTTAATTTCATATACTGTAAGAGATATATACTAAACCAAGTTAAAACCTCATTGTTGATGATGAAGTTGAAACTACTTCATAACATTTCTTTCAAGTTTCATAAATGTCAACACTATTAATGTTTTTGTTTAAGTCAACCTGAATGGCAAAGGGTTTATTTTATATTATTTTTTATAGCTTTTTTTTTTCTTCTTAAGATGAGGAATGAGAAGAGGATTTTTATTAATTCGAGAGGTGAGATGAGAATCGAACCCTGATTCTATCCGGGAAATGCAATGCTAGTACCATTAGGCCAAATCCAATGACATAGGACTCATTGATCATAATTTAGATCCACCATAATCAATGATATAAAAATGTATTGCGTCATTAGTTATATATATCCACGACATTTGTGGTGGTAGATCACATTTTCTTAAATAATTAAACTACTAGTTACAATTAAGGTGTAAATTAAACAAAGAAGGAAATTAATGAGATTAACATTAGATCAAATGTGTCAGAAACTACAATCTAATGCTAACATAAACCCTAGTTGAATTAACTAGTTAAAAAAATAAAAAAAAATAAAACCACTAAACAGATGAAGAGCATTCAATGAAAACAACAATAAATGAAACACTACAACATGTCAACAACTACAAATTGTCCTGCCAAACTGGAAGCAATATAGACGTAGTCTGGATCCTCTGTTGTCACATGAGGGTGTTGTGAGTGCAAAAACACTCAAAACGATGTCATTTTGGACTTTTCTTAATTAATTTATCGGAACACGCCCTAACACCATGATGTGTAAATGAGAGGATATGATCTCGCAGAATAGAAGCGGTAAGGTGACTATAAATGGGTAATTTTATTAGAAGCTTTAATTTTCTGTGGTATCTTCACGTTTGGAGTAAGATATGTCGAACAATCTTTTACCAGAAATATCAAAACATGAAATTGTGTGATGCAGATTATTTCGTATTTGTTATCTTTGTATCTGGAGTCACCGCTAAAAATATCTCCCAGGTAGAATAACCTTTTACCATGGTCAAAGATAGAAACACTATTATTGAGTCAAAAATAGCCGTTTGTTAAAGCTTGGGATTTATGACCATGTCATTATTATTATTATTATTATTATTATTATTTTGGTGTAGTTGCTGCTGCAAATACCGTGTCATCTCTTAATGAATATGGTCCTTTAATATCTATTTCAGTAAAATTTAATTTCTTATCTTATAATGACAAAAATAACACCAGGACTCGATTAAAATCAAAGTAGCTAGATGAACACAAAAACTACATCAAATCTTTCCCTAAATATCACAACAATATGATCGATGATTGTTAAATCAAGAAATAAAATTTCAATACTCACACATGCTGGTTTTTTTTCCATCGACGAATTCCTCCATGTGTCAAGCTCTTCATGTTAATGCTCAATGTGCATAATGTGACACATGCATAAACTAATTAACTCATTAAATCATAAATATCGTGACTCTAAACTAATACTTGGTCTTTAGTTTCCTTACCAAAAGGCAAATTGCCCATACGATGTAAATGGATGTACAAAATCAAGAGGAAATCAAATGCAAGCATAGAAAGATATAAGACGTACAAGGCCAGTCCACTACAAGAAAAGGGGATATTAATGATGAGAATTTGATGACGGGAGCCAAATTTGGTCATTAAAGTGTAGTTTTGTTTTAGAGGAGAAATTTTGATGACCAACTATCATTTCTCGTCATTGTAGATTCAAAATTCCCCTCATTATAATATCAATAAAAGGAATCTTCTCATTATTTCAAGCAAATTATTATTTTTTATTATTTTTTCCTTAAAGTATATCATAAATTCCTTTTAATAAAGATTATACCCATCAAAACATATAACATATAATTACCATAAGAATATATCTTCATCCTAAACCTAATTAAACACCCCGACCCCCAACCCAAAATATTCAGATCCAAATTTCACTCCACCCTCCTCCGCCGTCTTTCGGCTCTTCCGCCTCTTCCACCTTTTCCACCTTTATCTTCTCCGATGAGCCTTTTTCCCTTCCGACGAGGCACCACCTTTAGTCGAAGTGTTTTTTTCCTTCAATGTCCCAAGATCTGACCCGAAGCCTAGAAGATACCTTCATTTGGAGTTTCTTGATTCGGAAAAAATGTCTGCTCGTATGTTGCCTTCTGCATTTGCTTGCGCTGTCAAAGGTGTTTCAAATTCTTATTTCTTGTGTTTGTTTTGTTTTATCCCTTTTCCGATTTACTTTCTGGACTTTCTATTCAGAGATAATGTTCAAGATATTATTTTTGGAGGGTTATTGATAGGGGTATTGAAATATTAGAGTATCGGACATCAAATGTAAGCTATTCAAGAGCCTTTGGGTCACTTGTCCTGTTTCTAGGGAGGCAAATTAATAAATATGGCACATTTAACCGTTTGGTGCTGATTTGGTGTTGTTTCTCACAAAATTTATTGTCTGTTGGTTGAAGCAATGATGTTCAGGAGTACCAGCACTTGGGATTGCTGGTGATTATTTCCTGTAATGTGGTTCTTCTCCTAACTTTATTTCATTGTCTCATTTGTTGGCCGGTATGCTGGAATCTTGGAGCATATTTTGTTGTGTTGTACCCAATGTTATTATCTAGATTTTGGCTTGATAGGTTAGAAGCCTGGAGCATATTTTCATGTGTTGTACCCAGTCTTATTTGCAGTCCAGATCATTGTGTCTTTTACTTCCTATGTTCCCTTTTACCTATTGTTTTAATGGTAAATATTTGTTCCTTTTTATATGTTGTTTGAAAGATCAATACAAAATTTATTTTAACTTTTGACATCTAAGCTTAGGTGATAGACTAATGCAAATAAAATATTAACTACATCAAAGAATACATTAGTCTTTTACATATATAAAAGTTGCTATTTGTTTTTTCCGTATATTACTTTGTTTAAATATTGAACAACACTCTAAATAGAACATAGGAGATATTTGCTATTGATAGATCTTGCATTCACATTTTCCATTTAATGGAATCAACTATTCAAGAAGATCTTGCATTCACATTTTCCCTCGGTTGCTTTCTTCAGGAATGTAGTGACAAGCACTCAATAGTGAGAATTCGGTCGCGTTTAGACTACGCTGTTGTGCATGAGGTAAGTAGGTGTGTAGGCTTTACTTGTAAGATATTTTTTCCCTATCTTTCTTGTAAATATGCAATCCAAATGATTGTGTCAATATAAATCTAAATTAGTTTGCCTTTCCTCCTTATATTATGAGAGAACGCACACTATATGTGACTTATGGGAAGATTGATAATATAAAATGCATATATATCTCTTAGTTAGACACTTCATTTTTAGTCTGCAACTATTATGCACAAGTCATATTTCATTTTTATAATGCATAATGAAGACATATTCATCAAGAGAATGTGCATTATACATGATTTTATTTGAGTTTATTGGGTGCAGGTGATAAAAGTGGACCCTCACAAGACACATGGTGTATACCGACTTGAAGCAAGCTGCTTATACAAGAGATAAACTAGTCCTAATACGGTACAATCCTATATTTGTTGATGTTCCAATTGTTTTTTGCTATGGACATTATATTTATATATTCTTATACTTGGACAAAGTTTCAAAAGCTTATGAAACCTTCGCTTCAAATCAGCAAAGGTGAGAAGCCAGATTTGATGATCCTGTTTGTGGTATTTTTTGTGATATACATTGATGCCTCATGGAAAAATAAACCAACATCAGTAAATACCTTTCACAGTCTAGTCTTATGTTTATATTCTGAAAGAGATCAATGATAATTCTAGTATATGCTCTTTAACACCTAATATAGCAGAGCCTCTCAATAATGATGAGATTGAAGCTTCGGTTGTTAGCAGCCTGTCCTGTTTTGTTGAATTCCTACTTAACTCCAGATTAAGTTGAAAAAGGAAAAATAAAAATCGTAGAAAGAGTTTTATTGTTTGTGCATTAATGGTAATTGTTATATGAGTATATGGTCACTGTCTATGGTTTCTCATTTTGTATACTCTGGTTTTCTTTTGCTGCAATATCCATTTTTTATGAATAATGTATAACATCATTTTTAACGTCTTGGTATGTAATTTTCTTATCTCTATAATTTGTGTAAGTGATTTGTATTGTTAATGTGTGGAATCGATATGAGATACAATCTTACAAGTTGTTGGCTTTGTAAATTTTTTGCAAATGCTCGATGGTTTTGTTGTGTTAATGGATATAACAGTTTATATGAGACCATTATCATCATTTTTCATATGATGAGTGTGTTTTGAAATGGCATAAATTGTGTATTTCTAGTATTTTAAAAGTAGAAACTCAATAGCACTTTGATTTATGTTTTTAGCGGTTATTGCGATTTGTTTGGTTATTTGTGTAGAAGTTTGATGTCTAGAGGTTCTGTCATTTTAGATTTGGTTGTTCGACTTTGTTGCTTCGAGTTGTATAGTATTTTTTCACCTCTATTTTATCTCCTTTTTCCCTAAAAGAAATTTCTTGCTTTTTTATATTGTCAAAAAGTATCTATGTTCTTGTCATTATGTAATTAGATTGCAGGTAGTAGTAGACTGTATTATGGTTTTGATTATTCTCTTATGGTGCAATTGTAGTGGAATGCTCAGATTTTGTCTTGTTTATCTTAACTATGTAGTCTAGTAGAATGTCTTCCCCCCATTTTTCCACAGAAAAAAGAACCTTGTACCTAGAATTACGAGAATCGTTAATTTTTTTTATTATTGTTCCTTTTTATTTGGTATGAGAATATGCTTCAATTTTTTCAGTAATTAGTTTCCTAAGATGAATATGTTGTTGTGTAACTGTTGTGCGACGTGTTATTTTTGTTTGATTGTTTCCAAAATACTGTGAAAATTTACCCCAGTCTTGTTTGGGTCATGTTTTATGCCTTGGATAGTCTTACATGTGCCCTTAAGTTTTGGTTAAAATGTTAGACTTGAATCAATCTGTTTTCAACTCTCTGATATGTAATTAAGTAGTTTGCTTTGTGTGTTATGAGTCAGCTATGTTTGGTTCATGTGTGCCTTATAAGCTGCTTAGATAATAATATGTTAAAGAGTAGGTTATGTCCCATGTTTGTTTGGTTTGCATATTCATGTATCCGCTTTGTTTTTAAGTCCCAGTTTTAGTATGTCTTCGTGCTTTAGTCTTTGCCTTAGATTCAGTTTTACTTTGTTTTTAAGTATCCGCTTTGTGTGCCTTCGTGCTTTGGTCTTTGCCTTAGATTCAGTTTGCCTTGTTTTAGGTATACTTTCTATCTTGCTAATCTTCTATCTGCATTAGTAAAGTCCCAAACCCTGTTTTGCTTCATTTGATTAGGCCTGTTTATGTTTGGCTGTTAATTTAATGTCCTATATTGTTGTCGGTTTCGGTACAACAGGTTTGTTTGATTATCTGTTTTGTATTTCTATGCTTGCAATCAGTCTAGCTGAGTTTATGTCATCCGTCGTGTTTGATCATCGTCTTGATTGGTTGTTGTGACTGCATATCTGTCTAAATGCCTACATATCTATCTGTGTGTTTGATCTAAGCTCGAACGGTCTTTGAGTTCTTGACTGTCCTGCTTAGAATCAAAGTTTTTTTTCCAGCCTGTTGAATGAGTCTGCTTTGCATCTGTTTTAGGATGTGTTTGCTAAGTATATGAATTTATATGATCTGCTCACATTTGTTTTATCACCGTTTTAATGGGCATTGACTCCAGTTGCAATATTAGTCTGCATTTTTGTTTTACCTAGAGTTGGTTAATCTATGTGTAATTGATAAAATTGAAGCTTAACATGCTTCTCTGGCCTGCTGTTACAGATAGTGAACAGGAAGCTAGTCTTCGTTGAATTTTTCCAAACATATGAATCAATTATAGATTGTTAAAACTTTGCCTTATATTTCCTTTTTGTTGTCTTGCATATGTATGCAGGCTTTTGAAAGGTTTTGATGCTTTTGGAAGATACGTGTAAGGATTTCTATTTATCATATCCTAAGATGGTGTAATTTTGCTGGTCAAATAGCTTGCTGTGTAGAAATCGATCATTGAAGATGCTAGATGTTTTGGTGACCGACATTTATGGTTGTTAGATATTTGTATTTTGGGATGTGATATTTAGAAAATCCTATCATTATGCATCTATATGTAACTAACTTATCTTTTTAAATCTCATGAAACAACTTTAGCTACCATTATGTATATTTTGGATATATGAATGCATATTGTTGCAACTATGTATATTTTGCATAGACTACAACAGAGTGATATATTTAAATGTGTTGATTAATATTTTAATATTTGTTCATTATGACCATATAGGTATCTATAGAAAGCAGGATTTAATGAGGGTGATATTGTAAGATTACAACAAATTTTATCATCATTAAAGTAGTTTTGTGACGGTAAACCCGGTCATTACATGTGTTTTGTTCATAATGGCCATAGCTAATTAATGAGTGGGTTTCCACTTATTAATGACGGTAATATCCGTCATTAACGGTAAGAAACGAATATTAAACTTTAGTTCTAATGAGAGGCAAATCGTACAATAATGATGAAACTACTCGTCACTAAAAATATTTTTAATGAGAGTCTAATCTCGTCATTAAATCTTTGATATTTTTAATGACGAGGCGGGTTTCTCGTCATTGAATGCATTAACTAGAAGGGCAACTATGAGGGGGGAATGAGGGGGATTTCTCGTCATTAAAAGTCTTTAATGACAAGAAAATGCCATATAATGACGAGAATTCCCATCATTAAAACCTGTTTTTCTTGTAGTGGTCGTCAAGGGTTTGAGGGTGTAGACTATTTGGATACTTTTTCCCGGTAGCTAAGATGACAACCATTAGGTTGTTTCTCGATCTAGCATCTTTCTGAGAACCGACATTTACATCAATGGGATGTAAACAATGCTTTTACATGGTGATTTAAATGAAAAAGTGTATATGAAGCCGGCTCTTGGATTTGAGACTTCATGCCGTACCATTGTTTGCAAATTGAACAAGTCATAGTATGGTTTGAAATATGCTAATAGGCAGTGGAATGCTAAGCGACACACGTGCCCGATTCAAATTGGATACTCATGAGGCAATCACACAATGATCATAGTCTTTTATATCAAGGGTCAAGGATCTTCTTTCATTGCTTTGTTAGTATACGTTGATGACATCATTGTGGGAAGTCCACGTTTTGCAACGTATACAGGATTTGAAAGATCTATTGCATCAAGCTTTTACTATCAAAGATCTTGGAACCCTGAAATACTTTTTCGGGTTTGAAGTAGCTAGGTCGGGCGGATCTAGGTAGAGTATGAAGTCGCGGGACCCCGTTAAAAATAAAAATACTCTACATTTTACCTATAGAAAAATATTTCGGACCCCGTGAAAAAAATTATTTACGGTGTTAAATATTTACGGACCCCGCTGAAAAAAAAATCTGGGTCCACCACTGGCTAGATCCAAGCAAGGCATTGTTATTAATCATAAGAAATATTGCTTGGATTTGCTCAATCACTTTGGATATCTGGAAGCAAAGCCATTAAAGCCATTTAAGACAGCTATGAATCCCACAATCAAGTTAGTTCCCTCAGATTCTCCACCATTGCAAGACAATGAAGACATCACTTATTACATGAGTTTAGGCTGTAAACTTTTGTATTTGGGCAATATCAGACCATACATTAGCTATGATGTTCAACAATTAGGCCAATTCTTGGACAAGCCTACTGAAAACCATTTGGATGATGCACATAAAGTTCTCAAGTTCCTTAAAGCAACACCTAGACAAGGTCTTTGTACAAAGCACTTTTACTGTCACAGAAAAGTGGAACAGGCTGACCTACTTACAAAACCAGTTGATCAAGCTACATATTCTATGATAAAAAAAGATTGGTGAAAGAATTTTGAATTTGGAGTTCTAGATCGAGAGATATGAGTGTTTAATAAAATAGATGAGAGAGAAAGCTTTGTTTTTTTTTTTTTTTTTTTGAAAAAAGAGGCGTTCATAATAAAAATTAATAATAATTTATCATTTATGGAAAAAATTTCAAAAGTTCATCATTCTCCTTAATTGATGAAATGTTTTTGTTGCTTCTCCCAAATCTCCCAATACAGTATCAACCTGGCCAACATTTTTTCACTACTTCACAAATATAACATAAATGATAGTCAAAATGTATTTTAGAGTTTAGACATTCTGATTTACGCTATTATTTCACTTGTTTTTTTTTTTTTAAAGACACTTTTTTTAATCTGCGTGATATTGATTAATGAAAAATGCTATGGCCACAACGGTTGCATCACAACGAGTGACACGTCATATTTTTCCACAATTGACCATGATGTAGATAGACTCTATTGATTATCATGTAGCTAGAATATTTATATGGAGAGTGTATTTAGAGTAATGTGACGGATGAAACGATCAGAGCCACACACAACTTATATTGTAGATATAAAATGTGTGGTTCTGATCGTTTCAACCGTCACTTCATTCCAAATGGAGTTGCCACGTAAAAATTTCCCATCATGTAGGCCTAACATAAACAACGGTGCATATGTGTGTTGTTATTTGTTGTGACACAACAGTTGTGCCCATAGCATCAGAGACTTAATCGATGGACAAATTTTATAATACAAACAGTTTGTAGTAATGTTGCAAAGTGGCATCACATTCAACCATTCATTTTTAACCTCTCACATACGATAAAAGTGTATTATGTGAAAGAGAATAAAATGAGAGGGCAGATATGTATCTTGGCTGCATACAACCTTCTTACAACCGATTGCATTCTTGTAAAGTTCTCTCCGATCGATGTCACTCGAGACCAGTTTGTAGGGACAAATTTTATAATACAACCAGTTAGAAGAGTTATGCAGAAGTGGCATCAGATTCATTACAACCAATTCATTTATAACCTCTCACACACGATAAAAGTGTATTATGTGAAAGAGAGTAAAAATGAGAGAGGCCAAATGTATGCCACTGTGACAACCTTCTACAACAAGAGTTTGATCATAAAGCTCTACCGTTTGTGGGACCTACATTTTAGGTCAGTGTGGGCAAGTTGTACGAATAGTCAAAGTAGTCATTCAAAATATGAAAACCAGCGTTGTTTTACAAAAGCAGCTTTTCCCATTATTAAAGAGAGAAAGGACAACACAACACTAGTATACAATTTAGTTTAAGTTTAAAGTCTTTTTTTTTTTTTTTTTTTCCTTCATGTTTTCTTCAAAGTTCAACTCGCAGTATGAGTACAAAGCTTGAATTAATATAACCTTTTATCATAAAGTCACGGAAAGTAACCAGAACAGAGGGGTTGCGCTGCAAGTTGCAACGCCACTAGGATCATTACACACCTGGAAATACTCTAATTTTCTTAGTTCTAATCAGTAATCAGTAAGATGTTTGGTTCTGATTGGGTTCACAAATTGTAAACTAGTATGCAAAAACGAGAGAAACTTGGAACATTCGATTTCCACAAGCATAACCAGCAGTCCGATGCTAGAAAGCAACTCGTTAATATGGGGGGCATGGAAATAACCAGTTTTCCCAAGCATGTAAATAAATAAAATGAAACTGCTCATCTACTACACAACACAATTCTCAATCTGCATAATCGGTGTTAAATGAGGCCTAATCCAAGTTAAGTTGTAGGATCATTTCATTCTCTATGAATCTAGATAAACTGAGTCTCAATGGTTTCACAAACATCAATTAAGCATAAAAACATAATCCAATTCATTTTGTAGTAGGCCTTAGGACCATCCTGAAAGCATTAAACATAAGCAACAACCGCTCTAAGGTCAGAGTAAATTCCATGCACATAAAACCTTAAACAATTTCTTACGCTACAAATTCCATGTTTTTTTTCTTCTGACTACTCAGAAGCTTTCAAGGATAATGTCAAGCAAGTAACTCCTTTAAATCTTCAAGCATACTCCAACCTATAAAAAGGAATATGAAAGTGATGACCAATCGAATTAGCACAAACAATATTCCCAGTAGGTGTGATCGGTTATCTGACCTTTATGGTTTCTATTGTGTTCTAGTATCAACCATACCCTCCACGATGTCCATGAATGCCATTTCCTCTTTTTAATCGTCTATAACATTAGTGTTCTCTTGTATCTTGTAACGCCCAACAAGTGTATATAAGACCGTACCATCCCAACCCCTACGAATTCTTAACCAGCTCCGCTTGTACAGAACTAGCAACTTCCCACACTTTAGTCATATCCCACAAGCCACCCAATACGGCACTCCAACTTCCTTTATCTGGAATGCATCCATCAAGCAACATCTCCTCTACAATCCGTGCCGCTTTCTGCAAGTCTTCTTTCTTGCAAAAACAATCAACAAGGCTTTCATAGGAACTGGCTTCGACTGAAATCCCTCTAGTGCGCATGCTCTGATAAATTTTAAATGCCCGATTCACTTCACTTATCTTGCAAAGGCCCTGGACTACGGCATTATGAATTTTCACATGAAGTCCCCACGTGACTCTGTTAGGAGAAATACCCCCCAGAATCATTTCGTCAAGAAAATTTGCTGCATCAATAAACTTGTTAATATCAAGATAACCGCCAATGATTTTCCAATACAGCCCAGCATCAGGTTTTATGCCCTGAAGCTTCATCCGGTCAAAAAGCTCCAGTGCTTCACTAAGTTTACCTTCTTTACAGAGACCGTTTATTAAGGTACTGTAAGTTATCATATTTGGAATTTGGCGCTCAGAAACCATTGTCTCAAGCAGTACCATGGACTGTGAGGATTGGCCAGACTTGCAAAGGCCATCCATTACAGAAGTGTACGTAAATACGTTAGGCTGTATGCCTTTTCCTTCATTTCCTCGAAGCAACGATACTGCTTCATCCAAACAATTAGACTTGCACAAACCCTGAATCAAAGAAGTATAAGTAACAACAGTCGGTGAACAACCATTCGCATTCATCTGCGTAAAAAGTTCCTTCGCCTCACTAATCCTTCCCAGCCGACAAAATCCATTAATCAAAGTACCATAAGTGTATGAATCAGGAGCATGCCCACGTTTGGGCATCTCATAGAAAATCTGAAGAGCACCATCCATTGTGCTACCACTCTTTGCAAGTGCCTTAATTAGAATGTTTAGCGAAGCAATGGAAGGACGGATTCCTGATTTCTTCATGTAACGGTAAAATCTAAAAGCAGTCTTTAGACGGTTTTCATCAACAAGAATCGAAAAGACCATGACATAGGTCTTTTCAGTTGGCTCACAATCATAATCCTTCATCATTTGGAAAACTCTGATAACCTCAAGTGGCTTGTGAACACGGCCATAAGCTCTGTAAATGGACAAGAAAATATCTTCAGTAATCGTGCACTTCTCATCTTTCATCCTATCAAGCATGTCCTCTGCCAACTTGAACTGGTTACCAGAAAGTAATCTACGAATCATGAAGCCGAAGGTGCTATTGTCATGCCTGAACCCTTTACTATACTCTGCTGTTGCCGCATCAAATACAACAATTGCTTTTTGTAAATCCTTTTCAGCACGAATCAGCTGAAGAACTAGGGATGCAGTTATTTCTTTCGGCCATTTCTTAACTGTATTGCAGCCCATACTCGAGTTTGCCAGTATAGTTCACTCTCTTTGCTCTCTTAGTCAGCAGTTCCCACCTCAAAATTTAAATGACTACTTCAACAGAACAGATACTAAGAATATTGATGAAGCAAATGACTGAGAAAAAGTGAAATATGATGGTGGTACCGTAATGCTTGTTCTCTCACCGAATTGACAGTCCTTCCATTTCCATGTGTGTGATTGCAATCTACTGAAGCGACCTGTCATACACGCATTTCATCGAACATGATAAAGGGGTTGGGTTTGACAGCTTAAAATTAATAAAAACAAAAGAGTGGAGACTTAAGGATGTTGAAAGAAGAGAAAACATAGATGGGTGGCTGGCCACTTGATGAAGTCGAGCAGAAAAGGGGCAGGGACGCCGCGCGTAGGCGATCTTCAGTTCTGGTTATCTGCTGTGAAAGCGCTAAAAGGGGAGAAGCAAACGATAAGCGCAGCCGTGATTTATTTTATTTATTTAGTAGTTATTACTACTGTTTTTTCTTAAACGAAAACTTGAATTAACTAATCGCAATCTGTGACGCAACTAGTAGGGGTGTAAACGATTTGATCTGAATCAGACATTTACTCATCGAGTCAAATAATCATCTTAAAACAATGATGCTCAAACTTGGCTTGAGATTGTTCAAGCAGGAAAAAAATTACTCGAGATCGGTTTGATAGCATATTAATCATGTTCGAATCCGACTTGATTATACTCGGAAAAAATCGAGCTGTTTCAAACTCGAGCTCAAGCAATTTCGAAGAAAATAAGACAAATACTTAAGATATCTTGGCATAAAATATTAAGTTTCAAACTTTTCATAATAATAAGAAATATTATATATTTTAATATAATATAAAAATGTTCGATAAGGCTCCCGAACATGTCAAGTCAAGCATTAAATTGCTCGAGTTCAATTAAAACCACATTCGAGCGAACATTTAATGAGCCAAGCGTCGAACGGCTCGGAGCGTTTACACTTAGAGGTGAACAAAATTTTAAAACCAAACCAACCTACCGAACCAAATTGAACCAAACAGGAAATGTATAAACCATATGGTTTTGGTCGGGTTTTATATAACTTAAAACCAAACCGTTGAATACAATTTGGTTCCAATTTAAGAAAATAAAACCGTTTAAAACCTGACCAAACCGGATGATATATATACACACACAAACACACACACACACACACTCACACTCACACACACGCGCACACACACATCTACATCTAATACTTTAAAACATCTATACGCTTTTTACTATCTATCTCAATCCATATTTTCTTTTTACGTGTAATATAAATACAAGCTTACATAGTTAATTTCATATCCTACATATTCCAATTTTGTTGATCATTTCACGTAATTGTCTTGATCCTTTGAAAGAATCTTGAGTGCATTTTAGTTCACAACTCACCGGCTGCTAACTCACTCTTCTCTTTATACTTGCTGCTCAACACCAATATTTGAAATATGTGGACGCTTTCATTTGAACGATTTACTTTCTCAATGATATTGATGAACTTCATTATGGATATTTGTCGATCTTTGATTTGTATGATTTACTTCTCTTAATGATATTGATGAATCTGCATAATGTATATTTTTTTATTATACGGATAAATGCATTTATAAAACTTAGTTTTATATACGATTGTCTTTGATTTGCTTATAATTAGGTTATGTTGGATGATAACGTTGTCAGACAAATAATCAATATCAGTGTTTTGGAGATCATAAAATCATGAATATTTTCTTACTAAATAAAGCTCAAATTTGTATCACATGTTTATTCATTTGATATATATGTGTGTGTGTGTGTGTTATCTATCTTACATTTGTCTCTCCTTACTTATGAAACAAATCTATTCCTCTTTCTTCCCTAATCTTATTCAAAATACTATTTTGTGTTATGCATTTTGAGATTTATGTATGTCATTTAATAATATAGTTGTTTGTTCATTAATAGTAGTTTTTTTAAGTTGATGATTCATTGATGATCGAATTGAAACGAGTAAGATAAGAACCATGTGAAAACCGTAATAAAGCTGGAGCAAAGTCAACCAAACCAGGACCGAATAACGTGGTTTACGTCTTCAAACCGATTCTAGTTTGGTTTCAAAATTTAAAACCGTATAAAATGATTCGATTTTAAAAATGATAAAACCTAGTCGAAGGATAGTATTCACCCCACCAGTTTACACCCCTAAACACAAGCATGCATTAGAGAGAAGATAATAGATCATCCTCAAACCTTACGGTGAGAAAGAAAAAGATATCCCTTACTAATAAATGAGCAAACATGATTAGATCTTTTTAACAAAAGGGAGAATAAAAAGTGATAAAAACAGGTATTATGTGTCAATAATCCTCAATGATACTTCATACCGGCAAAAAGTCCTGAGATTGAGAAAGAAGCAGTCGGGAAATAGCATGAGAGTAATATTCGAATAAGATAGATAGTCAGAGTCTAACTTTCAAGCCTCATAGAAAAACAATTCAAGATTTTCTTTGGGAATTCCAAATTAATCCTCTAGGGGAGGTTTTTTCAATCCCAACAACAACATCAATATTACATCTAAGAACCTCATTATGCAATGGTTGTCTAATCAAAATGTGGGTATCCGTGTTAGAAGTGACCTCACATTTCAAAGAAGAATGACATAATTCCTCTGCCTCAACAGCATAATAGACCAAAAGAGATGTGAGACGACCCTCTTAATTATCATATAGTCAATCGCATATTCCTTTCCAAAAGTTCTCATGATAAGCGAACGATATGACAAACATTCTGATCATCTCCGTTTTCAATACGAAAATACGAAAGAAATCGAAAAAGGTGAGCAAGGAACCCGTAATGAAGAAAAAACTAAGTGACGAAAGATTGTTATATTCAATAAATAAAGTTGTTTTATTCAAATGAATCTCCTGATAATTTTATCTACGGATCTATCATCTATATGTACAGAATGTATAGAAAATTCTTTGGTGAAAAATCTTCGTGTACGTCGAATCGTTAAATGCATAACGTCAACGTGTTTAGAAACAGAATAACATTTGTTTCATATACGCATGTAAGGCATTTCATATACGCATGTACAATAAGAATATCCTGGAAATTACCACTCTACCCATGGTCGTAGTCCGCTACAATTAGTCCAAATGTTGGATTTCACCCTGAACTCAAAGCACGCAAAGAAATACTAGTAACTCCATTGCAATTTTCCTTCTTTATCCATTTCACATTCAATGTCGTTTGAGGAGGAAGAAGATTCCTTAGAGCACACTCTTCTGGTGGTTCGAGAAGTCTCTGTGTTCAAGATCCCCCCTCGAACCACCAGCGGTGGTTACAAATGCGGCGAATGGTTGCAATCTGATAAGATCTGGTCTGGTCGTCTTCGAGTTGTGTCCTGTAAAGATCGTTGTGAGATCCGACTCGAGGATCCCAGTTCCGGGGAACTCTTTGCTGCCTGTTTTATCTATCCTGGACAGAAAGAGAGCTCCGTGGAGCCTGCACTCGATTCGTCTAGGTACTTCGTGTTGAAAATTGAGGACGGAACAGGGAAACATGCTTTCATAGGTTTAGGGTTTAATGAGAGGAATGAGGCATTTGATTTCAATGTTGCGTTGTCCGATCATGAGAAGTATGTAAGGAGAGAGCAGGAGAAAGAAGCTGGTGGTTCTTCGGTAGTGGGCGGTGAGGAGAGTCACATTGACATTCATCCTGCTGTCAATCATAGGTTAAAGGTAAATTCTATTTTTCTTTTGCTTAAACTTAACAGATCATGTGAACCAATGAATTTCATAGTAAAGTTTGTGTTCAGTTTTTCGCATGCACATTGGTTATATGTATGCACACATTGATCTGGTCAATGGAAGTTCAAGATTTGGTTGTATGATCCAAAGGACCAACATTTTTGGCCCTTTGACCTATGCTTCTGTGTTCAAAATATCCTTGAGATTGCCGTGAGGAACAAGATCGATTTTTCTCTTCATCGTAGAAGCGGTTATTATCTAGGAATCTGACTTGCAATTCGATATGATATGCATACAATGCCGCAATATGAAACTTGATGATGCTGTCTAGGGTTATGAATTATGATAATTTGAGCTGTCTAGAACTTCTTAAAGACATAGACATCCTTAGAATCCGTGTTGTTGAGTACTGGGACAGTCCATTTAACTCAACAGTAGATGGGTTTGCTAGCTTAAGTACATTTATCATGTATGGGTCAGTTTGATAGTTAAATGTTTCACTATCAATTTGTCTTCTGTAATAGCTTGCAGATCAGTGCCTTTAATGCTTCCTTTACTGCCAATGAAGATAAGAATGTGTGATGTTAGAATGCTAAATTTTACCTCAACGCTTTGTGTTTTAGCTCATTTTGTTGTGCCTAGAACTTTTCCTTTGGAGAAATACGAGGATTAGTTTCCTTCCGCTTGATTTTAGGTAAACGGCAAGTTATTTGATGCCTCTATGTGTCTTTGTTATGGAACAACTAACTTTCTTCTATTTTCAGATGCTACCAAGCGCAAATATGTTTCTTTGAATTTTAAATTTTTACCTTTAGAATTAATGCTGTAGTTTGTTTTGGGTGTTTCAGGAAGGTGAAACTATCCACATTAATGTCAAGAACAAACCATCTAGCGGAGCTGGCATGCTTTCAGCTGCTGGATTGTCTGGTGGTCTGCCTGGGAATGGGAAACCTAAAGCTATTACCCTTGCACCACCATCCAGTGGTGCAGTGAAAATTAAGGCTCCTCTCCTGCCCCCACCCAATGACCCTGCTACTGGTAGGATTACACTTACCAACCATGCAGCTCTCAAGGGACCTAAGGAAAACGTTCGACGTTCTACGGATCCTTTCAGTGATCTCTCTCAGCTTGAGGTATTAATTTTAGCTGCTTCTTTTTTTTCACAAGTAATTTTAGGTTTGTAATATGTAAAACATCAGAGTTGAGGCCTGTGACTCGGATCAAATATCTATGAAATTATGTCTAAAGAGGAGGGGGGGGTGTGTGTGTGGAGATTATTGGATATTTCTTAACATATTGTGACCTAAAATTCATTACTCAAAATCTGGCCCTTTGGATCTTCTCAAGGCTTCATGTTAAGTCCTAAAGGGAAATCTAGAGGGGGCGAATATTTTCCTCTAATGCTTCGCAAACCATTCTAGCATTTTTTTTCGTCACCTATCTGGTCATAACACCCATAAATTTGGGAGAACTAGTTGCACATAGCTTGGAAACTTACATCTGTCATTTAGATAAATAAAAAATGTAGACATGTTTTGCTTTTTGCACTGATATAATTTGTTGACTGCTGGTGGCTTTTCCACTCTTTAATATATTTGATCCCTTTAGATAAAAACATAAAAACAATTTTTTTGGGAGAACTAGAAACCATTGGCCTATCAAAAGTCAACATTGCAAATTAGGTATTGATGGATGACAATGCAATCCAGCTGTTCATTTACCTGCTGGTAAGAGTTAAAGCGTCATCACGTGCACTAGGAAGAAAGAGTGGTTTCTTACTGCAGGTCTAGCTACGGTGTTAGTTACATTTCTCTTTTAGCATAGATTGGATGGAAGATGGAACATACCAGGGATACCTTGTTGTTAAGTGAGATTTATAACGTATTACCTGAAACATGTTTCTTTCTTTTTACCAAGCCAAAATATATGGTCCCTCATCTATCAAGGATATGCTCCTTTTCTTGGTAAGGTCAAGGAATATCCGATATTGTGTGTTATACAAGTCATATGCATATTTATTTTTTTCTGTTTAATTTGGAAAAGAAGTGTGTATCCATTGTTCAAATTGATGAATGTTTTGTCGAACAATCTCTTTGGCTCCAACATTTGTGAAACCTGTCAGTTCAAAACAGTTGCCATATTTGCTTTATACCAAAAACTTGTTCTTGCGATGATCAGTTTATTCAATGTTTTGCAGATTAGTGTTAATAAGCAGTTGTTAATTTTTGTTTATTTTCTTGGTATTTTCAGAAGAGTCTTCCTTCAAGTACTGAATCAGGATCCAGTAAAACCAAAACCACAGCAGCTGGGTGGGCGGCTTTCTGACTGCATGGAAATTCAGACATGTGTTGTTCTGTTGTCTATTATTATCATTGTATCCATAAAGAAACAAGTAGGGAAAACATCAAAAGAGAAGTTATGTACTATTATGTTCCATATTTTGTTGTCAATGATTTGCGTTTACTTGTTTTCTATCCTTTTGGTGCAAAATAGTTTGCGCGATTTACTTGACATCCTTTGGTGGGAAGCTGATTGAGTCTCAAATTTCTGGATTAGAAATTCTTGCAACAATTTAACTTGGTATACCTTAGCAACAGCTTCAGTATACATGTTGTGGTGATGCTGAATTGTGGTTCTGGAATTTATTTTCCCAAGTCTCATGGAGAGTGCTCTAATACAAAGGATTAGGTGCTGATTGTTAAAAACTCATTTACAAGGATTATGTAAATTACGTTTTCTTTTCTGAATGGCGGTTTGCAGCCAGTGTTATGATGTAAGTTTCTCCGAAACTGTCCAAGCTAAGAAAAGAAAATTCCCCTTCTGTTCTCATAATATTTCGAATAATTTTTTTTTTTCTTGCAAATAAAAACATTTAGGCAGCCCCATAGCAAAGCAAATTGTCATGTCCCTGAACTTTTTTGACGGACACAACTAACCAAACCCTGAGCATCTCAGTGACCAAAAAAAGCATCTTGATGACCAAACAAAAATCGCTATAAAATGGCTGAAAAAAAGAGGGAAAAATGGTGCAATTGCCAAGTATAAGGAGCTGTTTATGTCCTTTATCTACATTAACTTGCTTGTAAATGGTAATAAAAAAAAAAAATCCAGGAAACATCTTTGGAAGAACAGGTGAAATTGCTCGTGTTATAGTTGATTCAACTAATCAAAATCAAAACCTAAAAAATGTGTTGCAGCTTATTGGTCCCATGCTTGGAGAAGGATAACTAGTGCTGTTGGTATTCAGGCTTAAGAACCCAGAGAGAACCACTTGAACTTTTCTCCAAAACAGCTATCTCCTTCAAAAGATTTTTGAATAATGGCAAATCCTTGGAGGATTTTGTCTTGAAAATGATCAACAATGCCAGCAGAATTGGCTCTTCCCCCTTTTGCTGAATGAAGGTGCAAAGTTGTCGAATTAACATTTCTGGCTGTACATTTGCATTACTAGATGAACTAGAACGGCCATTGACGACAGATCTCCCTCTACCACCACCATTTGAACTTGATGCCAAGCTAAGGTGTTGTTCAAGTCCTTGACTGACAGCACTCTCTTTGTTCCCTCTAATCTTAGCTAGTAATTCAGCAGAAGACATAGCCCTACCTGAAGATGCCCCGGCTATGAAACCATTGGGACGTGTTTCCGATCCTTTACTCAGTTCTTCTGATGATCTAGAATTCCTAACAGTAGACCCAAATTTCTTTTTAACAGAAGATGGTGCTCCAGCAGCACCAGATCTACCGGTCCAGGTAGGGATCGCTACATCTTCTCTTCTTCGAAGCATTCGTGATTGCCTCAATGCCTCAGCAGCTCTCTGTGCCACTTGAGAGGCTTGCTCCTCAATTTTCGTAGTATCTTCATTATGAGCATTCATAATAGCATCATGATTCATTGCACTCTGGAAAACACATCATAGTCCGTTAATTTCAAATGCTTTATGCCCGTTAAGTAGAGTGAGATGGCATGAATGAAAGCAAAAGCAGCGCGCTAATGGTTATGTAACAAGGGGATAATCACCCTCCCAACACCATTACAAGGAACAACACGCAAAAAAACATGATGCAAAAGCATTCCACCCATGCAAGGTCTAGAGAAGTGTACAGAGCCTAAACATTTATTTCCTATGTTCGTAAAAAGAAAAAAAGTTAGAAATGGTCGTCATTAAGACTTTCTTTGCTACATAACAGCTAAGGAAAAAGCAAGTCAGGAATGTTATGAGTGATACAAGTGAATAAGAACTTACATGGATCCCTTGCGCATCAAAAAGAGACTGCAAAATGCTCGTTTCTTCGTCAACTTTCTTTTCACTGAGAGAAGTGCTATTTTCTCCCAATCCACTTTCTGAATCATCTGGCTTAACATTTCCAGTATCATCAGCACCAGCAGCTTGTATTTGAGGAGAATGGGGCTTGTTTCCATTATTATCATGAGCCCCAAGAACATTTACATTTTCTGATAATTGACCAAAAATATTAGATGTTTCAGTTGAACCGCCCTCAACGTCATCAGTTAATGTGAATAGATCCTTCATATCTCGCGCTTTAAAGAATCTTCTCTGCTGTGGATTCTTCAGTATTTTGTTGGTTAGGAAGTGTTTGTAAATTTGCCGGTGATAAACCTTCTCTTCAATGGTACCCCTTGTAATCAATCTAAAAACAGTCACATCTTTTGTTTGTCCGATACGCCATGCACGTTCACGCGCCTGTCCAGTTAAAGATACATTTAAAAAGTCAAGTTAGCGTATATCACCATGAATGAACATGGAAAACAGATAGATACGTGTCAGTTAAGGGAAAAAAGATGAAGCTAGACACAGCAGTTAAACTGACGATAAAAAAGGGAATGCCAAGCATACAGAAGTCAGTCAGAAGAAAGACCTGCATATCTGTAGACGGGTTCCAGTCTGGATCAAATATGATAACTCTATTAGCACCTGTTAAATTTGTTCCCAAACCACCAACTTTTGTAGTCAAAATAAAGATAAAGATGTCCTCAGAATTATTGAATTCATCTATCAAGTTCATCCTTTGCTTTACGGGAGTCAAGCCATCCATTCTCCGATAGCTATAATCATCAGCAATCAAAAATTCTCAAGAATATCAAGCATTTGCTGCGTCTGTGCAAAAAGAAGAACACGATGACCCTGTTCTTTCCACACCTTGAGCACCTGAGCAACAACCTTCAGTTTGCCACTCCTTTCTGGATTCCCATAGTCTGGATTTTTTGAGGCGTGTTCTCTCTCTAATAGATCAGGATGGTTACAAATTTTCCGCATAATATCTATACCATATAAAGAGTTCCTATTGCCATCAAAAATCTGTTCAACATCAGAGCTTGCAAGAAATGCCCGATATACAGCTCGCTGTTCAGCAGTAAGACTGCAAAAGAGAACATGTTCAGCCTTCTTAGGCAGCTGTGCATTCACATCAGCCTTCATACGGCGAAGGAGGTAAGGCATGATTAAATCACGTAGGACCACAGCACATCTGTCAACATAATTCTCTGGTTAAAAAACAATGTCAACATAAAATAATACATCATCACATCAATCTATATACTTTAGTCCCGTCCCATCCCATCCTAATCTGTGTAATTGACAAAATTATACTTAAGTACACACCTATAAGCCGTGGAAACTTGCAACGGAGACGCATTAGCATATCCTCCGACTGAAATGGGAACAGCAAACTCTGCTTCGAACACTGGTAAAACACCCAACTTTCCAGGGAAGACAAAGTCAAACAAAGACCACAATTCAGTGAGCTTGTTCTGAATTGGAGCACCTGTCATGATTATTCGATGTACAGTCTGCAGCTGTTTGCAGACAAGAGTGACTTCAGCATTTGGATTCCGAATGCGATGACCTTCATCAAGAACTGCATATCCCCAATCAATGTCAAGCAAAATATCTCCTTGCAATCTAAGTTGCTCATAAGTGGTGATAAGCATGCCAGATTCTGTACTCAAAACACGATTTAACACAGACTCCCATTTATTGGTACTTTTAGAGGACTAATTCTTTTCAACCTCCATATCAGAGGTACACTCACTTTCATCATCACTGCTATTATGTTTAACTCCCTTCTTTCTGTCAGATGCATTTTGAGCAGAATCATGCAAAATCTCCACATGAAATCCTGGGTACCATTTTAGAACCTCTCTCTTCCATTGACGCAAGAGGGTTACAGGACATACGATAATACTTGGTTTATACATATTGCTAAAGTGTAAGGATCCAAGAAAAGCTACCATCTGTATGGTTTTACCAAGTCCCATCTCATCTCCAATTATCCCGCCAGCTCTTTGACAATGAAGTTCCCATAACCACTGAACGCCAACTTTTTGATAGTCAAAAAGTTGGTCGAAGATTGCTTCTGGGATTCTTAGGCCACCTTCTAGTGTGACAAAAGCTGGTTCCTCGTTATCCTCATTTTCAACACCTGCTACATCTTCTAAATAATCTTCATCATGACAGGAGCTCTCCTCACCTTTTCAAGATAGAAAGCATAGACTTAACTGTAACAATTATATATTAAGAAAAATGCAGATTTAGATCTAAGAACAAAGCCAACATCTTACCTCAAAAGAAAAAGAGCAAAGCCAGCACTCCACAGTTATTTGCAGAAAAAAGTAAGAAGATCAGCTAACTAAGGGCTAATTTTACCAAGCATTGACTCATGTATTTAGGAAAACTTCTGGAAACATGTCCAAAGAACCGCCTACCATCAAGGACAACCAAAATTCCATTTCATTCAAAACTTGCATAATATGCTCTTCTAAAGCATCACAAACGTGTGAATCAGTTTTGAAGTCAGCATGATCACATTACAAATATTATGCACAAGCAGCACCTCATTAACTGCGCATGAAACAGTAGACAATAACTACCATTTTCATATTCCAAAGAAGTCATTTATAACAATATCCTAGGGTTTGAAGCTATAAAATGCAAGCAAAGAAAAATCAAATCATTATTACAAAAGAACAAAATAATGGAAGATAACAAATTGGTTGTGGCAGCATAGGTTGTAATGCGACAAGAAAACTTTGACCGAAATGAGATACGATTTGTGGATAAAAGGAATGTTAAAAGCACCACATCAAATTTACCACAGCACCAAACCAGGACCTTAAATTCAACTTTTCAGAGGTTGATTGTGCACATTCGACCTCCGGAAAGTCGAATCTAAGGCCAGATTGACTTTCTAGAGGTTGAATGTGACAGCGTTGCCCCATAAAGGAAATGTCAAATCCCAGTTCACATATTTATACCGTTTTCGTCTGTTGTTTTATCTTTATAAGATGATTTCATCCTTTTTCTTGCAGGGAGTGGTCTTTTCTTCTTCCTCTTTAGACCATTATTTCTTTGTGCGTCATCATCTACAGATGAAGGAATTTTTAAGGGTGCCTTAAGCCTTTGAAAAGGACGAGTGGGAGCATCTAGTTTTGGTAGAGCTTCAGGATCAAGCAATATGGTTGTTGGACGAGCATGAGCAGCCTCTGAGATAGAACGAGCAGCTTTAGCTATGCTGGAGGAAGCAAAATCATCATTCTTGTCAACATTCTCCAGCACATTACTCATGCTTGATGCACTAGGGTCTTGAATGCGGCGTTCATAGCCTTTGAGCTTGTGAAAAGGGGTCAAAACTCCTTTTCGAACCAATTCATCTCTTTCCTGTTGCAGAATTAGTCACAGCACTCAGCAGCATAAGTTAAATAAAAAGCGAGTGCCTTGAGATACTACTTGGAACTCATCCAAACATTTTCAAGCAACCCAACCAATTTACTAAATACAAAAATAAAAAGAAATAAGAGGGTAAAATCAAAACATGTTCTTCATAGCAATTACATGACGAATTTAAAATAACTTTATTTGCATAAAGGATTTTAAGCAAGTGAAATCACTAAATTGCATCGCTTAACACATTCACATAACCACAAGCTTCCGGTATACTTGAATTTAAAATGTACTAACCGTTTCCATTAATCCAGCAGATGCTGCATTTAAAACAGCATCAAAATCGTCATCCTCGCGAAAGGACACGCCTTTTGAAGGCCTTTTCTGGTCTTTGCTCTTTTGCGAGTCCTTTGATTTTTCTTGGAGTTTATATCCTCTGACACAATTTTTCTTATTAACTTATCCTGCCGACCATCTTTTTCTGTGCCTGGAATTTGCTTCTCTAGCTGCGCCTTCCTCTTCTTTAGACTCTTCAGTCGATCAGCAGCCAGAGCATGCTGAAGTGATAGATCATTCGGAGATCCTAGAAAATCAGTATCCTCATCTTCCACATTTTCCACTTCTTTCCCATCATTCTCATGTCTCGAAAATCTTCCTAACTCCAAAGAAGCTTTAACGGCATCTATTTCAACTTCAATTGCTCTCAATTGATTATAAACATTTCCATGACTAGTGGATGAGGTTGTATGGCTTTTAGTTCTTTCAAAAGCCCCTCCTCAGTGCTCCCTCCAGCTTCACCAACATCAGTTCTGTCATTTTTGGCCTGGCATTAGAAGGAAACTGCTATCAGTCTATGTAACCTGGATGAAATATTATACCGTTTGATAGCTAAAATAAAACCTAAACATGTGAAGCATAACTATAGGCTCTTCAGGACACTCATGACTCATGAGAATCCATCATGATCTTTTACTGAGGAAGTGCATTACATGATTGACACGCATTACCGACAAAGATGAACAAAATCAAAATAAAGAACATACAAGTACAGTAGAATCCCTTTCAGTTTCATGTTTCAACCTTGTAAAATATCATGTAGGTTCCATAACTTAGAAAAGGCTAGTTACATAAACAAGTAAGAAAGTTTGAATTGGATTGGTCTTCCAAAATGTACCAATTTATTATCCCAAAATCAGTAGTAGAATAAAATTAACCAAATTCGGTAAACAGGCTAACAGCTAACCTCAACCTTTGAACTAACACTAACTAAGATACTTTTATCAACTAAATTGTGCTGAAACCATCATATGCTGAATGGCAATGGGAAAGACCAACCACGTCACAAAATCAACTTAATAAACATGAAATAAAAATCTAATATAGACAAATAGCAGGAATTGTTGCAGAAACAGTAACATAACGATCCTAGAGCCATAAAGACGAATTAATACCTGTTCTAAGACATCTCGCTCGATGTCTTCAGGATTTGCAGATGCTATTCCTAAAATACTCAATAACACCCTATCCTCTTCCTCTTCGTCCATTGAATTCCACTAGCTCCGATTGTCTTCTGCCGAAAAAATCACTTGTCCATTGTCTTCTAGCTATCACTGCACGTTTTCAATCATTTTCTTCAAATATATGCAGAATCCTAGTCGAAATCTAAACAAATTTGATAATATAGCCACCAAATCAATGCGAAAGTTAGATCGAAACAGCCAATAGAATTGAAATCCTTGGGGTAAAACTTATGCTTAAGTCTAAGATTTCAAAATCGGAAACCACTGAATCACATTCAGTGGAGAGATTTTAATTCAATATAGACGACGGTTGGCCGTTCAATTTCGAAACCCTGGTCTATATATTTCTGTATCAATTACGAAAAATATTACTGTTTGTTTCCTCCTTCCTCTCCAAGTCGGCCTATATATGGAGAGGCATCATGTTAAATCTTGAACCCAACGTGTGAGTCGCGGCATTTTTCCCAGTTTACTAAATAAAGTTAAAATAATAAATAAAAAATTGACAATGTAATTTTTCGTTTGGTGACAATTACCTCAGCACATCAATTTTTTTCTTCTTAAAATCCGATATTCGGAACCACTAATCCCACTAATTCGGAGTTCGGGTTGGGTCGTGCTTGCATGGTGTGACTCTTACTTAAGGATAAGATCTGATCAAAAGTTTTTTCAACATGAAGAGAATCGAACCGATGATCTTCCTAAACATTCTCAAATCACTTACCATTTGAGTCAACCTACTTAGTTACATCAAACATATCAATTTAATTAGGAATAAACCCTAATATAAACCGACGACCATTTTAACCGTAAATTTTATGATGTAATGATTATAAATAAATCATTAAAGTATTTTATTTTTACTTTCCTCGTAGGATATACTTTTATCGTAACTGAGAGCTTAGAAATAAATATTAGTGATTGTAACTTTTATCGTATCCAAGATGTTAGAAATAAATGTTAATGATTATAATATATGCAACTCGATATAACTTTCGTATAACGGTCGTATTATAAATTTTTTCCATATGTTATTCATAAATATTACTACCTCTGTTTTTTTAACTGTCGGGAAAAAAGAATTACATAAATTAATAAAGTAATTAATATGCCTGAAATATGATGTAAAATTATTTTTAATTTCTTATGCATGAAAAATTGTGAATAAAAACAAATGTTGTATTGATAAGGTAAAATGACATATAAATCATTGAAAATGAAGAGTAAATTTTTTTTTAAGATTCATAAATACTAATTAAATAAATTATTTAATAGAATGTCCCTACGGACCATATGTATTAATTAAAATTGCCGCGAGAAGAAATCAGTGGTCGAGGCGCGGTAACGTGTCAACAGATGTGGGTGTCCAACAATGCAGTCGCCCAGGATGGCTGAAAAGTTGGTTGGCCCGTAATTCAAGTCGGGTATAAATATAACCCACGAAAATTATTAGTTGCGCGGTGGAGTGTGATCATTAAAGATGAAGGAAATCGGGGAGGAATCGAGTAGTGTACAAGTGAATGGCATGCAATTTGGCTATGAAATTCAATCTCCTCTATTTTTTGATTTCAAGCTCAAGATCTCCCCTGGATCTCGCTGCCTCCTTGTCGGATCAAATGGATCCGGTAACTTAACATATTATTCGTTTCATCATGCTTATGTTTTCAGCTTCCATTTTTAATCTGTTTCTGTTCGATAATATTTTGAGGATTTGTGGATCCTAGAGGTGAATGAGTTCGTTGAATGTTGGAATTTTGACGATCAGGTAAGACGACTTTGTTGAGGATTTTGGCGGGAAAGCATATGGTGGGAGGAAAAGATGTTGTTCGTGTGCTCAATGGTTCAGCATTTCATGATACTAATCTTGTTTGTAGCGGTGATTTGGCTTATCTTGGTGAATCATGGAGTAAAACTATCGGCTCTGCTGTAATCTTTTTTCTCAATCCTTTCTCAATGTTTGCAAATTGCAATTGTTTTATTTGATCTTTCTAGCATGTAACAAAGTGAATGTGTGATTGGAATATCATGGTTCGTTGTATTGTTTTGTGATGATGGTGGTTTGGTTTGAGTTTTCAGTTTGATTTCTCGTTCACGTACACGATTAATTGCAAATATTGTCTGAATTGCCCTCATTTTTGTCGAATTACAGGGGGAAGTTCCACTTCAGGGTGATTTTTCTGCTCAACATATGATTTTCGGAGGTTAGTGACTTTTATTTTTGAATTCATAGTTCTCTTTCCGGAGTAGTTAGAGAATGTGATCTATTCTGATAGAAATTAATGAATGTTGGACTTGTTTAATGTGACATTGAAAGCGTTGATGTTGAATATCAGGCGGTGGATTATCTTCAATTGATCTTTCTAGGAATCAATAAACCAAGTATTTTTGTTTGTCTGCAATAACTTGCATAGCTGTGTTTAACAGCTGGTTGTGTATTTGTGGGTGTGAGTGTCGGAGGGGGTGGAATTAACGTGGGAGTAGGTTGGAAATCATCCTGATCATTATTATTCCATTTCGTATGTCTCCAGTTGAAGGTGTTGATCCTGTCAGAGAGAGAAGTTAATTGAACTACTAGATATTGATCTGCGATGGCGGATGCACATGGTCTCCGATGGTCAGCGTCGTCGAGTCCAAATTTGTATGGGCCTCCTTTACCCTTACAAGGTAATTAGCTTTCTTTCGAATACATGTTGCCGCCAGTTACTTTCACTCATAGAGTATACATTTCAATCTAGTGGTTTTGATTATGTGCTCAACTTCTCAATTCAGTAATGTAACCCAATGCTTTTCATGTTTCTGTACCTATTGCTCCCTCCCTTTTCATTGTGCATTTCAATTGCCAGTTCTTTCCTATTGCGATTTCATCTTTTTGGATTGGACTGGTGATTTCAAAGAACTCCCTATGTTATTTTCAGGAATCATTTTTCTGTTATACTGCTTCGTTCTCTTTTGTTCTTTTTGCCGTTGATGGAATTCAGGCAGCTACGTTACTTGTATTATAGTTATGTTCTTCATCATTCAAATCCAGTAATTGAATTCCAAATTTTGGCATTCAACTGCCATGGGACTAATTCCTAGGACGCATCTCCAATAATTTCAGGTTCTTTTGCTAGATGAGGTGACAGTTGATCTAGATGTTGTAGCAAGGATGGATTTACTGGAATTTTTCAAGGAAGAATGTGAACAGGTATGTGCTGCTTGTTGATATGCTTGTTTTAGATTCTTGTAAATAATTCAACTATCATGATGGTTCCGACTTACGGGCTGGCCTCTTGAATCCCACGACATTCTTTAGTACATTCTAATATGATGGTTTGATCACAGAGAGGAGCTACTGTTGTTTACGCCACACACATATTCGATGGCTTGGAAACATGGGCAACCGACCTTGTTTATATCCAAGAAGGAACATTGAGGAAACATGAGAAGCTGTCGGAACTTTCTGAACTAAAACAGTCCCCAAACCTACTTTCAGTAGTCGAGACATGGCTGCGGGCTGAGGCCAAGATTGAGAAGAAAAAGAAACCAATAGATGATGCTGCTGCCCAGGTGAAAAAATCATCACCTTTTGATGCATCTCCGTTCAGATCTTCCCGCCATATGGCTTACTATAGATGATACAATTTCAGAATCCAATCGTGTGGCACATGAGACAGCAAAACAGGTTATTCATAAACGAATACGCCTATTGGCAAGATTATCAGTCATTTATTGTTTTTTCTTTAATAATTTCAGTAAGGTAAACATGCCCCATCCGGTGGCAAAACCTTTGGTATAGATGGGATGTTTTCATGCAAGCAGCGATATGAGCGTATGCTAATATGGGGTTGCTCTATATGTTATTTGCTTTGGGTTATGTATACAGTTTGTTTTTGTGTGTTAGTCCTCTGGGGACAGTGAGTGAGTTGTGTCAAAATTTTGTTTTCAAAATTGTACACTTTGACGTTTACCGGTGATATTAAATGCAACACTCCAAAGATTTTTGTTTGTTTGTTATAGGTACGAGTTGTTCTTTGTTGTTGGTTAAATAATGTGTGTTTAGCATGTTTCTGATTGTAAGTGTTGGAGGAATACTAAACAGAAACGAGCTTGGTGGTTGGTTTTAGTTGGGTTTTCAGCTTGAAAGGCAAAGATGTTAAATTGGTTGGCGCGCACATCTGCACTTGTGTAGCTTGTTGATCAAGATTTAAACATGTATCATAAGTGAATGAGGTATTTAGCTGCATAATATATATGTTGAGGAACAAAGAAATTCAAAGCTAAAGGTATGTTAATGCAAAGCTGCGCGCAGATTATGGCGCTTAGAACAGAAGAGAAGCTGGGCATGAGATCAAGTTATGTATTTTAGGCTCATTGAGACATAGGTCAATTAAACACCTTGTCACAATATCTTCAATTCTGTTGTAATCAGTTTAAATTCATATTGTGGCCATGTCCTTACACATATTGGTCATTGAACACTAACATTTATCACACGATATAAGCCTATAAGATTTTTCTTTTATTGATGCTTTGCCTTTGAATATGAATTAGTTGAAAAATGAGAAATGGTTACACATGAACGTGGAGGACATGTTATATTACATATATTTAAATATAAGAACGTGGTGGACCTTATACAAAAACGAGTGCATGTGGTGATTGGTTCACCAAAAATGCTACTCTGTCCATTATTATAGGAAAGAGTTATTTTAGATCCTTTATATTGTTGTAATGCAATGCAATGCAATAGGGTGAAATGATTGAAATATAATATATTCGTTTGTCCATATTCTAAACATAATATGGAAAAATACATTGATATACGACCAAAAAAAAAAAAAAAAAAATCGACGCAACGATATGAAATATTGAGTTTATGAATTGTAATTAAATATTTTAGTCTAAACAACAACATACGTAACCGACTTATGTAGTTACTGTGACTCAAGTTACATCATCACTGACGATACCGAATCTGACACCTCCACGTGGCGTCACTAGATGACCCCCTTGAATTAGGAGTGATAGCTCGAGGGTCGACTTCTGAATTACGACATTCGACATCCGACATGTTCGGGGAACGGAGACGATGGTTCCGTCTCGATACTGCAAGTCGAAGAGTTCGCGATGAGTGCAACATCCACTCTAAAATCCCATATCAGGGGTAAAGCCGGTGTAGTGTCCTAACTCGATCTCCCCATGTCGGAGATGCTCGAGTCGAGGCCAGAAGAACAGCCCAGTTTTATAAGCCCATTTAAGAAGATTGCTTGGGGAAGGGGCAAGGCCCAATAAGGGCAAAGATGACAATAGCTGAGACCGACCTAGAATTAGGGTTAGGGCTTACCTTGTCCTTATAAATATCAGGTCCCAAGAACTACGAGGGACTTGATTCCAATTTAAGAGATTGGATACGTAGGCAGCTCTCAGAAGTTACTTGAGGGTTCAGTCCAAAACCTATACAAAATACACTCCCCTCTATCGAAGAATTCGTGGTTTTTGGGGTTAACATCGTTATCATCTAGAAGAATAACCCGATTTATTTACTAGACGAAATCCAGCATCGTCATTGGCGCTAGAAGGAGGGGGCCTACCGATAATTGATCAAAGCCATCAAAACCCTGCAACAAATCATGGTACCACCCAAGAATACTGGGAAAAATACCGCAGCTTCAAAGGATGCGTCCCAGCAAGGCGGGACAACCTCAACCCGCCAGGAGAGATTCCGGGAAACACAGCCACGGTGGAGGAGCCACCGAATCCTGTCCTTCAAGATCCGGCCAATCAGGCATTGGTGGATTCTTTGAAGAATTTGAATAATGCCGCAATTAAAGCGATTTTGGAGGAAACCCTAAAAGGAAGAAATCCCCCAGAAACCCCAGAGACAGCTCTCCAACCGCAAGCTCCAATGCAGCCAGAACTGGTAGAATCAAGCACCCATACAGAACATGTACCGCACCAGGACACGGCCAAAGCTGAACTCGATACCCTTCTCGGAAGGCAATCAGACGAGTTGATCTGCGCATCACCTTTCACTGCGCATATCGACAACTATCCTCGACCTGCGGGATTTAAGATTCCAAAGATTAGTGCTTATGATGGGTCCAAGGATCCTTACGATCATATGCACCAGTACATCTCACACATGAACTTGTACAACGCTTCGGACGAGATGGAGTGCAAGGCTTTTCCCGCGCTTCTAACAGGAAGAGCTAGGGAGTGGTTCATCAAAATCCCTCCCAGGTCGATATCCGACTTTGGGACCTTGACCAGGAAGTTTGTTCATGCTTTTATCGCCGCACGACCGTTTCAAAGAAACCAGACCCATCTCTTGGCGTTGACGCGAAACAAGATGAGGGCGTGCTACACTTTATAAGGCGTTTCAATGAAGAGTCCGTACAAGTGCACGCGACACCGATGATCGGTTGCTAGTTGCGGCCTTTCGTGGCGTGTCTGCGAGAAGGAAGGCTACACGCCAAACTTAACAAATAAACTCCTCATACGATGGAAGAGTGTTTGGATATCGCCTACAAACACCGCCGTGGGAAAAGCCAATCGGATCAGAGAGAGATGGAAAAAGCGAAAACAAGCAAGCAAAACTCAAGACGGTTCGAGATAGGAAAAGAAAATCAACGTGGGATCGAGCTACGGGATCCGTCTCGGATCGATTTGGAGGAGAAGGAGCCTCGCAAGATAGAGACTTCATTCCATCGAGCAGGCCTCGTGAATGTGTCTTAGCAATTATGGAAAGGAAAGGCTTAGCTAAGAGCCCACCCCAGGTGAGGGACCCGGGAACGCAGAAACCCCAACAAGTATTGCAAATACCACCAAGATGTGGGGCATGAATCGAACATTGTAAAGATCGATGCAAGATATCGCGCAAATGATAAAGGAAGGAAGCTCGATGAAGTCGTAGATCGGTCACGACAAGTTGGACCGAGAGGAAGACATGAGTTTAAGCGCCCATCGTCATGGCAACAGAGAACAACGAGAATGACTACCGCGGAAGAGATCGCTCTCCGGATTACTGAGACAACCAACCGGTGAATACGATCCCATAATCTCAAGGGTCGAATAACTTCGGATGGGAACAGATCTTGAACTACTTAATGTTTTATTTAATAGTGTTTTATTCAACTTTAATAAGTGTTTTAACTACATTATTTATTATGATCACTCAGATGATGAGTTGCAGATCAGATTAGCAAAGTTTGCACGAGAAAAGCTCAAATAGTCTACAATATAGACCTAAAAAACAAAGTCCGGGAAGTCGATAAAATCGGCCCTGCTCGGCAAGAACAAAGTCCGGGAAGTCGATAAAATCGGCCCTGCTCGGCAAGAACAAAGTCCGGGAGGTCGAGCAAAGACAAAGTCTGGGAAGTCGATACGATTCGGCCCGGCTCGCTCGACAAAGTCCGGGAAGTCGATAAAATCGGCCCAGCTCGGCAAAAAATAAATGCGGGAAGTCGATACGATTCGGCCCAGCTCGACAGCTCATTTATGAAAGATTCAACATCGACGTTCGAACTCCACGGGCTCCTCCCAAATACAAACTCGTATCGACATCATCTTGGGGCGCTTCACAATCGGCGGTCACCATTTATAAGTCCTAATAGGACAAAAGCGTTACGATACCGGAGCCAGCATCAACTTAGCCACGCATTACAAGTCCAAGGGCTGACAGTTGCCGAGGTATACCTCTGCCAGATCAGACCTGACCTCAAGAGCTCAGATTGATCTGGGGGGCTTATCACGATACCGAATCTGACACCTCCACGTGGCGTCACTAGATGACCCCCTTGAATTAGGAGTGATAGCTCGAGGTCGACTTACGAATTAAGACATTCGACATCCGACATGTTCGGGAGCGGAGACGATGGTTCCGTCTCGACATCGCAAGTCGAAGAGTTCGCGATGAGTGCAACATCCACTCTAAAATCCCATATCAGGGGTAAAGCCGGTGTAGTGTCCTAACTCGATCTCCCCATGTCGGAGACGCTCGAGTCGAGGCCAGAAGAACAACCCAGTTTTATAAGCCCATTTCCCCGAAGATTACTTGGGGAAGGGGCAAGGCCCAATAAGGGCAAAGATGGCAATAGCTGAGACCGACCTAGAATTAGGGTTAGGGCTTACCTTGTCCTTATAAATATCAGGTCCCAAGAACTACGAGGGGACTTGATTCCAATTTAAGAGATTGGATACGTAGGCAGCTCTCAGAAGTTACTTGAGGGTTCAGTCCAAAACCTATACAAAATACACTCCCCTCTATCGAAGAATTCGTGGTTTTTGGGGTTAACATCGTTATCATCTAGAAGAATAACCCGATTTATTTACTAGACGAAATCCAGCATCGTCAATCACCCCAAAGTTTGGAGTTTTTGCGAGAATCATTAAACGAACAGAGTTGCTTGCAAATAAATTCATGTATGGCTCCTTAGTGTTCATGATTGTTCGTTTATTAACTTAATGAGTATTTTGGAAGAAGCCTTTAGGGGAGTTCATCTCCCCATGGGCTAGTCCTCCTCCCTCTAGGCCTTGTGGCTTCGTCATTTTACAAGGGCTTCTTCGTTTAACAAAAAAACTTGAACATGATTATGAGTTGTTTCCAAAACGAACGAACGTAATCGTATTTTACAAACGTTTGATTATTTTCGCAAATATACTTAAATAGATAAATCACTGTACAATCTAATACATAATATGATTTCCCAAAAAAAAAAACACATAATACAATAAATCATGTATTTATCTAATAGATAGTATAAAATAATTTAATACAATAAATCTGGCTCTTCTACTGCTTTTGTTTATTGTTATGATTTGTATTTATGAATTTGAACTTGATTTTTCATATCCTAACGAGCTAAATTCAAACCAAACTAGAGCTAAAAAAAAAAAAGAACATTTAAAAATGAGACTTCGAACACAAGCATAAACAATTTACATTTTAAACGAGCAAAACTGAGTACATAATTTTCATTCGTTTAAACAAATAATCGTGAACATGCTCATAATCTAAACAGACCAAACATGAACATATTTTTTTTATTTGTTTAAAAAAAGAACAAACACGAAAAAGCTCACGACTTAAACGAATGCAAGATTAATCATACTATATTCAATTTTTTTTAATCTAATATCTACTACCATATTACAAAAATAAAATCTTATATAAATTCCATAAGTATAGAATACAAAAAAGAGAGATTAGATAAGAACCATTACAAAAGTGCGAAAATGACGGATTCAACTGTCATTTCGTTCCTCCTTTCCACCCACTTTCCTCCCTCCTTCCCTCCTTCCTCCCACCTTCACGCCCCCTCCCTATATTCTCACAGTGATTCCTTCTGATATTGTTTTCTCGGTTTTAATTCTTCATTAGACATCGTTTTTCAGGATTTTGTTCTTGCAAATTTCTTCTCGGAGGCGCGATATTTGACGGTAATCTTTGTCCCTTTTTATGCTTATATCACTTCAGATTTTTTTTCCCTCGTATTGTTGATAAGCGATAGCTCTTCGACATAAGTTGCAATTTGCGCTGTTGATGCATGATTTTTCAGCAAAGGTCTCTTCTTTTTCCCACATTTCCCGTCTTTTTATCTTGTTGGGTTATTTTGTTGTCTTTCTTGACATTTAAAGCTATCATTTTTAATTTTGGTTGAATTTTTTGCCGTCGACCTCATATATGTTTACGGGAAGGATTTCATATGATTGGCAGAATTGAGCATTGGCTTAGAACAAGAGGAGGTTATTGTGGGAGTTAAGTTGCTTCATGAGACGCAGTGATAGATGGATTCAGCTAGAAGTTGGTTCCAGAAATTTCAGCCACGGGATAGATTGAGGTCATCTAACAAGAAGAAGGACTCAATGGGTAATAGTGGAAGGGAAGAACCCGATGATGATCCTATATCGGCTGAAGAAGCCTCCAACATTACCAAACAAAAAGTTGCTGCTGCAAAGCAGTACATTGAGAATCATTACAAGTCACAGATGAAAAATTTGCAGGAGAGAAGAGAACGGTAAGTAATATTCATCGAGTTACTCTTGGCTACTATTGGCACCGCTAATTGGTTGTTCTCATTTTATAAACGTAACTTGTGATTTACTAGAGAAACAATAGCTTAATATAATCTAAAGATACATATGACTATGAGATGTTTGATACATGTAACTCAGTAACTCAATGTGTTGATTCCCATTCAGTTATTCGGCATATAACTTCAAATGATAGACAATAGAGAACATTTGTTTACTTAGATGTACTGCTAATCACTTCACTAAAGCTCTGAAATTTGCCATCTGCTAATTTATTTTTCAGAATTGCAAGTAACCAATGGTTTATAGGTGGATGCAATTATCGGTGGTAGTAAGCACCATGGTGCTATGGTAGGATAATTTACTGTTAGTTTTCCAGTCAAAAGTTGCTTCAACAATTGTGGTTCTTAAGTTCTTAATTAGGAAATATTCTGTTTTCAAGAATTTTGCTTCGCTTTTACTGTTTTTAAGTGAATGACTGTTAGAAAGCACATCAAATTGTATATTCACCTCATGGTGCATGCAGGCGCAATTTACTTGAGAAGAAGTTGGCAGAGGCGGATGTCTCTGAGGAAGATCAAAGTAATGTACTGAAATTTTTGGAGAAAAAAGAAACAGAATACATGCGCCTCCAAAGGCACAAAATGGGCGCGGACGATTTTGAGTTACTGACAATGATTGGGAAAGGAGCTTTTGGGGAGGTATGAGTCATCTATAGGTCAAGCTTACTTTCTTCTACAGAGTACTGTCTCATTTATGTTTTCTCTTGTAGTTTTGAGTTTTGATTATCTTGGATTTATTTAATTAGAGTCCTTAAAAATGGTTTGTTTGGTGAATTTTTGAAATGATCAAAGGTGAATTTTGAAGTGTATAAATGTGTGGTATTAAAGCCTATATGTGAGATGGTATTTTATCATGGTATCATATTAGGCATTTTGGTTCATATTTGCTGAAATTTACTACTATTGCAATTGCTATTGCTACTGATGGGAAACATAAGCTAATCTTTTTGGTGAACATAAGCAGAAAAATCTTTCTGTGAACAAGAGCAGAACTAATCAATCAGGATCTGATGCTCTAAGTTTGTTATAGATGATCACATTGTCTTCACCATAGTGCTTGGAAGATGATTTGTGTGCCATATGATATTTTAAGATAAGTAGTATCCAGATGATTCTGATGAGTGAATCTAATTCTGCTTGTTTTCTTACTGTCTGTTTAGTCTCCCTGTTTACATTAAAGGGGGTACAAGTCTGGTGAGTTTTGGTGCCTCCTCAGTCCTCAGGCAATCAAAGGAGATATACTGGTGTTTTGTCCATGAGGTTAAAAAGTTAAATAGTTTTAAAACTCTAAATGAACTCCAAAGACTAGGGATATTTTCTCAGTTTATTTTTTTCAATTCAAAAGGCTTGTTTGGTTCCCGATTCCAGCACTCTCAGCGTGTCATATTGCTTTTGAAATACTGCTCTGCATTCGTCTGCATAAAGGAATCAAAACACTGCCTTGGACGCAAAAAATGGGGGCAAGGAGAAGACCATGCCTAGTAAAAATAAGGCTTAAGAGTTGTTATTATGATCATTCTTAATTGCTGGTTACCTACCTAAAGATCTTTACCAATCTATTAACTTTATCACTTTATATCGGCCTATAACTGAAGCTTGGTTTTCCTCTTTTCACTCTTTTGATGTGGTGGATTCTGAAGAAGTCCTGGTATCTCGCATTTTTTTTAAAATTTTTTATAATCAAAGTGCAATAATTCGATCCGCGTGGGTCCAGTTGCCTTTTGTTCCCTTTCAAATCATTCAGCGAGAAGCTGACGATCAGGTTCTTGTTTCTTGTGTTTCAGGTTAGAGTTTGTAGAGAAAAGACGTCAGGGCAAGTTTATGCAATGAAGAAGCTTAAAAAATCAGAGATGCTTCGCAGAGGCCAGGTATAAGATATTATTATTTTTGGTTATGCTTCTGTTTGGATATTGGGTCAATGGTTCTCGTGGTTCTTATTCTGTTGTTTGATAGGTTGAACATGTGAAAGCAGAAAGGAATCTGCTTGCTGAGGTGGATAGCAATTGTATTGTAAAGCTATATTGCTCATTTCAAGATGACGAGTTTCTCTATCTTATCATGGAGTACCTACCTGGTGGTGATATGATGACGTTACTCATGAGAAAGGACACCTTAACTGAGGATGAAGCCAGATTTTATGTGGCTGAGACTATTTTGGCTATTGAATCTATCCATGTACATAACTACATTCATAGGTCGGTGTTTGCTTTTCTATGCATGTCCATTTCTCTTGCTTTGTCTATGATTTAAACTGCAATGCCTCAAATATTCCGACATCTTTTTCTTTTCCGATCAACAGGGACATTAAACCTGACAACTTGCTACTTGATAGACATGGCCATTTAAGACTGTCTGATTTTGGATTGTGCAAGCCTTTAGACTGTAGTACTCTTCAGGAGAAGGACTTTTCATCAGTAGACAGTTTTGGTGGAGCCTCAAGACCTGACGATCGATCGTCAGCTCCAAAACGCACTTACACAACAAGAGCAGCTTCAGCATTGGCAACAAAATAGAAGGACATTGGTGAGTTTTTCTAAATTATAATGCAGAATTTAATGTTTTTTACTTGTCATAGTTGTAGTGCAGTATTCCTTGTTTATTTAGTCTTCAATTTTCTTAGTGCCTGTCTTTAATTCTTTGAGGTTCCCTGTCTTTGTTTTTCTTTTCTTTTTGTTCCTTTACTAGTTTCATCTTAGTTTTCCAACAGTGGTCGGAGGTTCCTTGTTTTCAATTTGTCTCAGATTATGCCCAAGGGCCAAGGGTATGCAGCCTATTGCATATTGTGTAAATCTAACTAGAAAGTCTTGACAATTTAAAGAGGATTTTTCTAAGAAGGAAACATGATAGCCTAGAAATTTGACCAGATTATATGTACTTGGCACAAAATTAGAACGAAGGATGGATAGAGAGAGAGAAACTGCCCTGGTGATTTTGAAACCCTAGAGAGAAGCGCGGTGCTGACTCGTTTTCAGGCTAAATCTGTTGGGACGTCTTATGCTAGCCTTCCGTCGCATCAGCAGCATCCTTAACTTTCAGTGAGTTGGTCAGTGGTGAAGACAGGGAGAAGCGTGAGGAGATATTACTCGGGTTGAGTGAGTGAAAAACACGGTATGAGTTAGGCCGTCCTCAATCTGATCATCGGCTTGGTTTCATTGTCGGTCAGAGTCTATCTCTGAAGAGAGAAGAAGAGTAGTTTGAGGAGAGAGGGTTTTTTTTTTTTCTTTTTTTCTTTTTTTCTTCCAGCCTTTTTGAGTGATCTCCTTGATCTAGTCGCCAGTACTCTCGTTGCCGGTCTCCTGTTTGGGCTGGCTCATCGTCGGTGTTGAAGTGGCATGTAGTTTTCCCATGGCGATTAGTGATGTCTGTTCGTCTAATCTCGTGGTTTGACAATACCATCTGAAGTGTTAGCTGTGCATGTCAGTGTCCTTTTCTGATTGCAAAGCACAGTTTTTTTTGCTGGTTTGTGATTATTCAGTCTTCTATCCATCTCGTGAAGTTGCATAGTTTTAGTACTTTTACATGCCTTGATTCTTAGATGCTGGGGGTGAAGTCAAGTAACAATTGTTGCATTTTTCTGGTGAGCTTGTATATCTGGTTAGGCAATTGGTTTAGTGCTTCCATTGATGGGATTCAGTATGAAAGTGTAGAGCTTTGTGGGGCTGGTGAAACGGCATCCTCTGGTAAACTTGAACATTTTTAGTATATGGGGAGATGAATTAGTTGTTGGTTAGGTTATGCTGTACAGTTTCAAGGCTATATGTAGTAGATTGGTTTGTAATGGTAGGTATATTGAGTCTACTAGATAGCTTTATGTATGCTGAGTACTTGCTTACCAAAAAAGATAAATAAATAATTAGAAAAATTTGTGTTATTTATAAGTCATCTATGTTTTCATATTTGCAATTTATTTATAATTTGGTGGCAATATTATCAAACTGGAGAAAAAAGTTAACATTATCATTGACATTGTAGGCGTATTCTACTGTCGGCACACCTGACTATATTGCGCCGGAGGTACTGCTAAAGAAAGGTTATGGGATGGAATGCGATTGGTGAGTTTACGTGACCATTGTGAAGGACGAGTCATTATTTAAACTTCTAAGTGGGATGATTTTTTTCTGCTTGTACTCATTAAGGATGCTCTGCAGGTGGTCCCTTGGTGCTATTATGTTTGAAATGTTGGTCGGGTATCCTCCTTTCTACTCAGACGATCCCATGTCAACGTGTAGAAAGGTAAGGTGTCATGTTTTGCTAATGTAAACAGGGATAATGTGTTTCGAGGTTTATATTCTCCTATGATTGTCTGAGGAGGATGCAGATTATTCTTGATAGTGAAGGGTACTGAGGCATTGTGTATCTTTCATGATGCTTTGAGCTCCTGCCTTGCTGAAAATTTATTCGATTGCGCCTGTAATAATATGCTCGTATTTGAACTATTATTTTACTTAAGCATTCGTTGGAGGTGAAGATATTAACGCACAATCATTTACAAATGTTGCTACTTGAATCCATTTTGATTCTTCTGGATCATAGTGCATGCGAGAAAATTTGGCTATATTTGTTAGGAACTATCATCGATTTTACCAGTTCATTTCAGTAGCATTCTGAGGAATCCTCTATAAATGTAAAAAGATATCATTGTTATTTTGGATGCAGATTGTAAACTGGAAAACCCATTTAAAGTTTCCAGAAGAGGCAAGTCTATCGCCTGAAGCTACAGATCTCATCAGCAAATTACTTTGTAATGTCAACCAGAGACTTGGTTCAAAAGGGGCAGGCGAAATTAAGGTGTTGTATGGTGTGTGCTATACTTGGTTCTTTGTTGCTTCAATTAGTGTACGAATATTTGGGGGATTAAGTTGTTAATTCAATGATTTAGGCCCATCCCTGGTTTAAAGGGATTGACTGGGAGAAAATATATCATATGGAAGCTGCATTCATCCCTGAAGTCAATGATGAGCTCGATACCCAGAACTTCGAAAATTTTGATGAGGTACATATCAAAGATCATCTCTAATTTTGATGCCTTTGTGATTGCTCAATTTCCTTCGATTTTGCTTTTCTAAATTCCTTTTATTTCTTTGATTATATTAGCAGGGTGAAAATCCAAACCACACCCCTTCAAGGTCTGGGCCATGGAGAAAGGTAGTTTTTATTATTTACTTATTTATTTATTTGAAATGCTATGCTGAGAATCAGTCAATAATCTTTTCTAATGCTGTCTAATCATGATTCTGGTTAGATTAATATCAGTACAAGTTGGTTAACGTTTGTTCTCATAATGTCTTATTTTTTTTAGGGTGAGTATTATGTGTGAATATTATAGTTAGCATTATGCATAACATAAAATGCTACATGTGATTGAGCGTGCTTAATTTTTGGTTGGATGGGCTGGATATTGCTAATGAGACTAGCCTTTTTTTTTTGAAGAAGATGACCGTTAAAGTATATAATGATGATTCCAATTTTGATTGCGTAAAATTCAGAAATTAATCATTTATTATCAGACACACTTATTCTAACATCTGTTAAGTGCTAAATACAACTTTCTTAAAAGAGAATAACATTTCAGAACTTTCTTTTATCTCCTTTGAATTTGTTTCAGACCTGTAAGTGGCAAATAGGATTATTGGAAGTTTCGATTATTCTATGGGACACATTAAATCAACTTCCTTTTCTAATCTCTCACTTGCCTTGTTTCACCATGCAGATGCTTTCATCAAAGGATATCAACTTTGTTGGCTACACCTACAAGAACTTTGAAATCGTGAATGACTATCAAGTTCCTGGAATGGGTCTGCCTCTCTCTCTCTCTCTCTCTCCCTCCCTACCCTTGTATACATTTATGGGCATTGGCGCATATGTGTTTTGTCGATGTCTGTCTTCTTCCACTGTGCATGACAGCACGGGCTTTCCTCTGATGCCCTTTGGTTATATTGTTTTTGCACTGCACAGAAGGGCAGATGCCTATTTTCCTCTGTTTCCTTTTTTTTGGGGGGTGGGGTGGGGTGGGGTAAATGGGGTATCCTAATAACTAACTTCAAAACAAATGTTCCTTGTCTAATCTGACAAGATATATACCGTTGTATTTCCTTAGCAGTTTTACCTCTGTAATCTCATTGTATAGATTGTTTAACCTGTAAAGATTTTGGCTAGGTGAAATTTGCTTCTTCAAAAGGCAGCAAAATTAGTACTCCCTCCGTACCACAATATAAGGCCTTTTGATCATTTCACACAGTTTAAGAAAACCTAATAAATGAGTTACTTTTTAAAATTTCAATGTAAAAAACTGTATTGTTTTCTGGGACTAACTAATAATATTGTATTGTTTAGTGTGAAAGTGAAAACAATACAATTATATTGTATTGGAATGTGAGAAGGACTTATATTTTGGGACACAACAAAAAAGTTAAAAAGACTTGTATTGCGGGACGGAGGGAGTATATTCAAGTTACCAATGGGGGAAAAGTTAATCCCGATTATGGCATAGCACATGCTGCATTTCCTGGACTATATTATATCCAAACAACTTAGAGTGAATAAGAGATTTTGCACACACAGAAGTTTACATGACAAATAGAAAATTTGGGTCAGCCTTATAAACCAAACAAGATCCCTCCTTGTGTGTGAAATTTCAGATTCATGAAAGGGTTGTATTGGACTAGAATATTGCATAAAATGACCTTTTTGGAATGTAGGCGTTGGAATCAGCCCTCTGAGTGCATGAGTTCCTTTGATATTTTCCTCTCTGGCTCTGAGAAACAAACTTACAAATTATTTTCACAATTTACATGCATATTGATGGACTACAAATTACCTTCTGTTATAAGAATCATATAATCTGCAGGGCGGCCATTGTCGTGCCAATTAATAATGGATTGACTGTCTCATAGTGTCGCCAAGCCTATTCTCTAATTTGCAGCATAGTTTCCACATTATTTTGTTTGTTGAGGGGAAATGGATATTGCCACGTACATTATACTTTTTCACCTCATGTGAAGGGTTGAATAATCATATTCATGGAAGGAGTTGGTCATTTACATGTAGCCCCCCCTTGCCTCGATAAACATGCATATTCATGACATGCAAATGGGTGAATTTGCATATTAATGGGTGGTAATAGTCATTCCCTTTCTGTTGATTTGTTGGGTGTCGGTGGTCTCTTTCCACGCAACTTTAGGCACAAAGAAAGTTGCCGAGCAAAGGAAAAACGGGAGCTTAAGAGGAGAGAATGAGCTTGAGATTTTTCAATTTCAAATGGCTGAAGACATGGTGCTTGTGCAGTGTGCACATAATATGTTGGACAGCATATAAAATTTTGTTTGTCAAGGAATCTTTACCCATTCTTGGATTGTCGTACATAAGGCAATGGCCAAAGAAGTTTAATTCATTGGATTTGTTTTCTTCCTTCCCGCCACACAATAAATTTATGTCATTCTAATGTTTATTGTTAGCGTTAAGTTTGTAATGTTTTATTTTCCTTGATGTATTAGACTGGCTTTGACCACAACTATTCCATTTTTCCTTGGGTGTTTGTAAGCTGTTTGTTAGAGATTTTCTATTTTGATACTGACTTTTGATTACGTCGTGAACAGCTGAACTAAAGAAGAAAAGCACAAAGTCAAAGAGGCCAACCATCAAATCCCTCTTCGGTAAACCTCAATATGCCTATTCTTGTTTTCATGATAACTTGTCATTTGATGAAATTAGTTTCATAAGAAAGAATCAAACTAGAGGAACCGGCTAGTCACGACACTAAGTAAATCTTTCAACACCATTTTGACACAAATTATTGGAGGTGGATATATCGAGTCCTTGTCATAATGCTGTGATCCTTCACATGCATTGTGATTGTTCCAATTTGTCTATACAAGTTGCTTTTGACCTAATCGACCATTTCCGTCGATCAAAAGTAGAAAGTCTCCTTTTAAGTATTTAGTTGTTGAGATTGAATTAGTCTGTTGGTGGTTGTTTTGGCAGAGGATGAATCAGAAACATCGGAATCATCGAGTACTCAATCATCACAAGGCAGCTTCTTGAACCTGTTGCCTCCCCAACCGGAGGGTTGTGAGAGCGACAAGAAGAATTCCATGTGAAGAAAATGTTGACGTCATATTCTTTGGCTCTTTGTGCTAGTTTTGAGAAGCAGAGAGATACTTAAATGCCAAAACCCAAGGTATTTTTTCTTGAATCTGGAAATCAGAAAGCGGTTTGGCATTGACACTGGGGTTTCTCAGTTAGAAGTCTGTGCTGAGTATATTTGGTGGCAACAAACTTTCTTGTTTTCAGAGATTTTGGGGATAACCAGTCAATCTGCCCTCTGCCCTCTGCCCTCTGCCCCTCTGGCCCTCTGGTTGGACCCCAGTTCGTCAAAGAAGCACTAATATTTTGACCTTCTAATTGGGAGCTTATTATTATTATTATTATTATTGATAGTTAAATTATTAACTATTATTAACTTAAATTCATATTCCCCACTGATTTGTAAGTATTGTACAGATCATACATATTTAAGTTGACCGCAGTTTCTCGTATTGCTTTCTACTCTTTTGCTGCTCTCTACTTTTCTTTTCCTTTTTCGTCGGCAACTGTTTGTATTTCCACTTGATTTGGGGATTACATGGATACGGTTTATCTAAAAATCGAACCGAATTGGGTTTATTTGGTTCAATTCGGTTTGGTTACTAGTTGTTTTCTGTTCGGTTAGTAATATTGGTAAACCAAACTTTTCGGTTTAGTTACGGTTAACTAAAAAACTTGTCCATAACTGAATTGCAAACCAAACTCAATTGAAAACCTTACCATTAACCAAACTGAATTATAAATCATACCATTAACCGAACCGAATTGAAAAATGTAACCGAATCGTTTATAACTAGTTTTCATAATCAAAATATTATAACCACTTATGACGAATTTCATATAACTGAACCGTTATCCGAACCTTTTGTAACCGATTGAAGAAATCCGATAAAATCTGAACCGTTTATAACCGAATAGAATTGTAACATTTTATATTGGTTTTCGGTTAACCAAAGCGAACCTTCTATTTTAGTTCGGTTCAATTCAATTGCCTAAAACAATCGGGTTTCGGTTTCGAATTTCAAATAGCCAAAAATTTCGGTTTGATTTCAGCTATGGTTATTAACCGTATGAAACCGAATCGTATATACCTCTACACTTGATCAGATAAATCTACAAAAGAGAACACCAATGTGATCATAACCACATTTGTGGTTTGAAGAACTATCGGAGGCAGCACAAAGGCTTTCCGCGCCGGCGAGTTAGCTTAGGGGGTTCGGGTTGAGGGAGGGAAAGATGCAAAATGTGAAGTTTAAGCCAACATAGGTAGGGTCTATTTATATAGTATATTTTACCAGGACAATTGGGGATCCTAATTAACTCAAAGGAAAAGAAAAGTCTAAAACTTATATTAAGAAAAGAGAAAAAGAGAAATCAAGTTTCGTATAAACAATTTTACATCCATACTACAAGAAATAGATTAGAAATGAAAGATAAGGATGCATTTCATTTCATTTCATTTGATATAATAATATACCTACAACGCCTATTTACAAAATTGGTCGGGTAAAAAGGGCAAGATGGTAATTAATTGGAATGTAAGTTTTTGCATATCTGAAAAATCGCCTTCTGTCGGTGGAATCAAAGTCCATATTGACTTTGTGTTTTAGTTGGCTTTTAGATCATTTGCTATAAATAAGATTTATTTTTTTTCCTTTTTTCTTTCCCTATTGTATATTATTTAAGATAAACTTAGCCTATAGCTTGATGTCTAAGTATATACTGGAAGAGTTTCTTTATTATTATTATTATTATTATTATTATTATTATCATTTTGATATTTGCTCTTTTTTTCGTGATGTATATCACATTTAGTTTAGCACGTAAATTTGTTGTCTCGTCATAATTTGTTTTCTCATCTCTATTATATGTTTTTTCACTATTGTTTTTTTTTCTTTTTCGAGGGATCTTATTGTTCTTAATAATTATATTTCATAATTTGTCAATATAACACTACGAATAGGTATGCATAAAAAAAACACTACGAATAGGTGCTGCAAAAAAAAAAAAAAAAAACACACACACACACACACTACGAATAGGTTTTTTTTTATATTTTTATTTTTGAAGAGTACAAATAGGTAATTAAGCCGGATTTTCTTGACAAGTAATGAATTGGTCTTTATTTCTTAAATCACCCTCCTTGAATATAAATATTAAAATTGATCTCCTTCACATGCCATGGACCAACAACTAAATTAATTATTTAATTAGCTTTGAATTCCAGGGGCCCTGAACTTAATTAATTATCAATTAGGTTCCATTTGGTGGATTACATTTATCATTATATTGTACTAATCGCCAGGTCAAATCTAAATGGACAGGCCGATGATATCTTGGTCACATGGGTATGAGGATTATTTTTCATAAAATTATTGTCATTTAGTAATTTGGATTTTTATGTAATAATATTGTTTTATTAGGACTGAAAGCTCCTTAATATAATTCCATGGAGGACTGACATTGTCAATACAGTGAAAGTCCTTCCATTTTCTGCAATTATCTTGTCCTTTACCTTCTTGTCCTTAATTAAATCGTAATCCACTTTCAAAAGTATTAAATATTAATCTAATTTATTTTATATTTTATTAATGTATGTGTTAACCTTATTTGGGATGAAAAGGACTCCAAAAAGGACTACGTACTGCGTTTCTGGAGCAAAAAAGATTTTGGAATATAAATATAAATCTGATTAATTCGGACAAATGACATTTAGTTTTTTAGTTAGAAGGAATTTGTCTTTTTCTATAAATGCTAAATATGACGTGCTAAATCGAGATTCGTTACAAGCATTTTTATGATTCCAGTTTGGAAGCTATTACTTGTCTACACTTTGGCGTGCAAATTGTTATTTTGCAATTTTACTTTTCTCCTTAATTAACTCTGTGAGTATTAATTAAAAGAGATAACTGTTGGATATTAATAATTGTTTCAGAAATATATATATATATATAAATTAAAAAGAAACTAAAGACCAAGTCGACTCTAGAAGCACTTGCAAATTGCAATGGATACCGTCATAATTAAAAACAAGATAATTACATAAAATAGAGATTTAAAATCCATTAAAAACTATTTGCAATAGAGTCTGCACTACATGTAGATTTAACGAAGATAATGTAGTTTTAAAGTTTTGATTGATATTTCGTTAATCTGCACTACATGTAGATTTAAAGGGACGTGTGTTGTGTACTGTAGCCTATTATTGAGGTAATTAATTAAGTTGTTCGGAACATAGGCAAGGCAAGACGTGTTAAGAAGGTTGTAAACATAATGGTGTACAATAGTTAGAGAGTCATAACCGATTTTGGAAATTTTGTTTGGACCTGAACGAATTAATTTTCTTCTCTGGGAAGCCAAACACAACATTTTAAAGACCAGTGTCTTGTTATGCTTTAATTTCGGGTTCTTGATGTTCATACGTGTTGTACTCTTTGCCACTCGGTTCTTGAGTCGAACTTGCATGCACCCCGCGATATTGCCCTTGTATCAAATAGGTTTGGGAGGTCAATGATCCGTCTAGTACGTAGTTGGCTCCCTAGGTTATAATCTTTCTTTAGTATGCATGATTGGCTCTTGGATTGATTTTAAACTAACTCGATCATTGTCCTGGTGACTATGATTGTAACGTGGATTTTGGAACCTTGTCTTTAGAGAAACCATTGATTGTGCCTAGTTTTGGCAGAACAAACTGCAGGTTTTTGTGGGTTGTGAATATTAGTGTGGTTAAACGAATAGAGCCGTTCGTAAACAAACTCGTGTTGTTAACTTTGTTTGTGTTCATGATCGTTTGTTCGTTTAGCTTAACGAGCCGAGTTCGAACGTGATTGTAGCGTTTTCTTTACGAACGAACACGAGCTTGGTTCACGAACGTTCGATTATGTTCACGAACGTGTTTATATAATTACATCAATTTACAGTAACCTTAACTCAAAAGAGAATAAATCATACACATTCATCTAATAGAGATTATAGATTGATTTTATATAATATTTAGATATTTTTATAATAATTTTTATTGTGTAATATATGCAATATTAATATATAACTTGTTATTTTTGCATTTGCACTTTATGTTTTATACCTTAACGAACCGAGCTCGAGCCGAACTCAAATCGAAAGACAACAATTTGTTTTACGAGCCGAGCTCGAACACGAGCTCGAACATTTCATCTTTTCAACGAGCCGAGCTCAAACATAATTTTTGTTCTTTTAACAAACAAACGAGCTCGAGTTCGAACCACCATTACTCGATTCGACTTAGCTCGTTAACAACTCTAGTTGTGATGCTGCACCTAACACTAGATTTTAATTTGATGGCAAATATTTAAGCTAGAACTTGAATTTTTTTTTTCTTTTCTTTTTCTTAAAATTATCTTAGGAGAAGTGCTTTCGAGTTTGGAGTTGCTCCAATTTTGTAATGTACAGACCTTTGATTAATATGGCACATTTTATACAATATGAGTGTACAATAAAAAATAATTGGTACTACTCTGCACATCGGTCTAGTGGTTAGCTAGGCTATACCTTAGCATGGAGACCAAGGTTCAAGGGGCATAATTAGCGTGTGTGTAACCTTTCGTATTCGGATTTTTTTTTTTGAAAGTACACGTGATTGTAAAAAATTAAAATGTATATAGAACCAAATAAATGGAATAAAATAAATGTAAATCTTTATTTTAATTATTCAAATCAAATCACGGTACTTATATAGAGAGGATGTATGGTACAACCGTTAGAATGTTACGGAAACATAAATAATAATTAAAAGGATGATATATATATATATATATATATATATATATATATATATATATATATATATATATATATATATATGAAAACCGGGAAAATGAAGTGTTTATTTGTGTGCTCATAATAATTGTTCTATGTGTGGTAATAATGTTAACGAAAAATTCTGGAAGAGAATTTGGGCTTTACCCCTACCCTCAAAAATAAAATATTTCCTTTGGAAACTGTTTAGATATGTTTTACCTACTTTGGAGACCCTTCGCAAACGCTTTGGGTTTGATAATTCAATGTGTTCGGCGTGTGGAGAAAATTCGGAGTCCATTGATCACCTTTTCATTTCTTGTCACTATGCTTAAATGGTTTGGAAGTTGGCAGGTGTTTCTTGGGAGGAGTTTCAGGCTCCAAATGCCTCGGTTAAACATTGGTGTGATGTGGTATCGGTTAAGCTTCCCCGTGGGATATTAAATGATCGAATAATTTTTTCGTGTTTCATTCTATGATTCATTTGGAAAGCACGTTGTAATAGATATTTCAATTCGTTGTTTTGGTCCATGGAGGTTCTTGCTAAGTATGCTAATAAGGCGTGGTTAGATTTTGGCGAGGCATATCAAGAGGAGAGGATAGATTCTAATGTTGTTTCCCCCTTTCCTGTCTTGCAGCGTACAGACCCTTCTCCAGGTGTGGTTAGGGCCTTTGTCGATGCAGCCTGGAAGCCGGACTCTTGCCTTGCTGGCTACGGAGCAACTCTTTTCAGGGAGGATGGCACGATTTTGGAAGCAGAAGACAACGTAGCCCTAATTAAAAACAAAAAACTAAAAGGTCATCTGTCTGAATATATTAGACTTATCTTTATTTTCCAAATCTTTTTATTCCAATATTGGAGCCATATTTATCCCAAATTATAAGGTTTACATATATGTGTAGTGTAAATTTAGAAGGATGAAATAATATCTGAAAATAGGAAAAAGACAAGAAAAAAGATAGTGGTTGAGGAATGACAAAACGCGCGCATATTACTACATGTGATTGTAGCAACATGTAAGAACACATGTACTCAATGCAGGCGTTTTGTCCTTCTCAACCACTATCTTTTTTTCTTGTCCTTTTTTCTTATTTTGTATCTTATTTTGTCCTTCTAACCCACGACCCCTTATAATTTGGGATAAATATGGCTCCAATATTGGAATAAAAAGATTTGGAAAATAAAGATAAGTCTAATTTATTCAGACAGATGACCTTTTAGTTTTTTGTTTTTAATTAGGGCTACGTTGTCTTCTGCTATAAATGCTACTACCTCCTGATTAAATATATGTTTCATCCACAGGAGTTTTCACATGATTAAGGAATTGGTTGAATGTCATTAATTTGAAGGTTAATGTCTAAAATACCCTTTGACTATCATTAATACAATAGTTGTTAAGTAATGAAAAGTTGTTGAATTCATAATAAATTAGGGGTAAGATAGAGAGAAAGAAAGAATAAATGTTCAGATTAGTAATGTAGAATGACTTATATTATGGGACAAGTAGAAAAGTGTAGGATGACTTATATTATGGACCGGAGGTAGTATGTATTACATGTTGAATTCAGATAAATCGAGTCATTCTTTACAAATATTTTTATGATCCCTTTTTTGGAAGCTATTGTTTATCTTCACTTCAGAGTGAATATTGTTTGAGAAATATATAATTAGTTATATTTAAAAAAAAATTATTATAATTTACGAGATATACAGCAAGTAATGAGACCGGTTCAAATCTAAGGAGCTGTAAAAGTGACTCCAGTTTGATTGCAAATGTTATAAGGCGAGTGATTATATGATTAGTCAAATTAACTATAATCCTATAGTCTCGTTTTCATTAAAAAAATTGATCACAATCTTGTTTTTATTACTACAAATGATAATGCGATGCATCTTATCGTAACCTATTTTAAGTTTTGCAACGTCAATGGTTAGGATACCAAGTTTCTTATCGGAAATGAACGCGTTCGAGACGCGACATTAAGATAAACCCTAAAACCTTCGAAAGCCTCATGTCATATTAGAGTAATTAAATAACTTATGTCATATCAGAGTAATTAAAAAACGTGCAAAGGAAAAGAAATAAGCAAGAGACTCGGGAAACTGACCCTCAGGTTTTCTATTAACTAACTCAACCGATTACAATTGCTGTCAAACCAAATCATTAATAAGTGCTAATCTTATTTACAACTCAACTTGACCACAAAAATACCATGAAACACAAAAACTTCATGACTACATTCCTAAATTTGCTCTAGCACCATTCTTTGTTGGAGAAAATAGAGGTAAAATGATTTTATCGATTTTATCGTTTTTTACTCATTTACGACAACTATTTTAAAAAGCGAGTTCGATAGACTTTTATTAAAGTTATCGAGACTTTTATTAAATTATTGAAAACTACACAATAAGTAGTTGACAATATGATTTAAAATCATTCAATTCGGAGTACGGATGAATGAGATATTAACCCTTTAATTTGTTGTGAGATATGTGAAGTAAAGTAGTGTAAAACTTTATCCACATTGGAACATGAGTGCTCCAATGTCAAGTATTTATATGATGATAGTTGATGATTGGTATAAGCTCCTAGAGAAAGGGAGAGAGTTCAGAATGGTTTTAGACAGACGATGTTCTACTAAAATTGCCACACGCGTGCGCGCGCCGCCCGCCCGTGCCCGTTGACCTTGGGCTTGGGCTTGGGGAATTGGGGCTTCGTGGACACGAGGGCTAGTATTATCTTTTGGACAAACACTAAATTCATTTGAGGCAACCTCAGCCGAGACCGAATCGGCGAATGTCGAATTTGGACAAATACGAAATTCAGCTGAGGCAACCTCAAGCCGAGATCGAATCGAACAAGTTCAATTTGAGTGAGTGAAGGTGAGTCAACAGATCGAGGTAAGTCAAGCACCAAAGATCTTGAAAGTCGAATTCAGCTGAGGCATTTGGACAAATACTAAATTCAAATTGAGGAAACCTCAGTGAGATCGAATCGAATCGAATCGTTGAACTAAAGTTCATTTGAGTGAGTGAAGGTGAGTCAATGATCGATGTAAGTGAAGCAATTCAAGATCTTGAAAGTCGAATTCAGCTAAGGCATAGTCAGTTTCAGCCAAGGCACCTTCAGTAGATTGAATATTTCAGTGAGCTGAGACTTTTCATCTTCTGCTGAGACCTTTCATCTTCTTAACAGTCATGATTAATATTGATATCAAAGTGAGAGTAGTGGGAGTAAATGCATTAATGGTTATCAATGCAGAGACTCTTCCATTACTTGCTCAAGTCTCTATATAAACAAGCCTTCACAAAATGGAAGATGCATGAGAAAGAACACAAGTATTCAAGCAATACAAGAGCATACATTCCATTGCATAAAATATTTTTATGCATTCATAGTTGAAGAGTTTCGGGCATTGTCGAGTCGACGGTTTTGAGTTGAAGTACCTCTCCATCCGAGCAGTAAATCGAGTTATCCTGGAGACAATTGCAACAACCATAGGTACAAGCCGGTGCAAATTTGTCTTAAGGATGAGTACAACTCGTCTCAGCTTTTGAATATCCTTTCATATTTTATTTTACATATATATTGTAATTATATTCTGAATTGGAAAAAAAAAATTTGTTATTTATTTTTTCTGAATATTTATTTTATTCGCATACGGGTACAACATTCTTATCATCCAACTCGTCTTCAACCTGCATATCTTCTTATTTCAAATATATGAATGAACTCTGCACAAACTCAGTAAGGTGTAAAAGACCAAAAACAAAAGAGATTCATTTTAGTCAAGCCGGAAGACTTTGACATAAATTTTCTTACCAAGCTTTCAAAAGAAACACTTTAAAAGCAAATCTAATTGTAGAAAATTAGTACTTGACGAAAATATCTTGTAATGTACAAAACATGATCTTAGATCTAGCCTAACATTCTTATTACATCCAAAGTTACATGTATTTTGTTACGGAGACAAAAAAACTTACACAGATTGAATAGCAAAATCTATGCATAACGTCATTATTTTACACATACATAGCAAGAACCGAGGTTTAACCGAGTATTAAGGGTACAATGCCATGGTGAAACCCACCAAGAGGCCATAAATTGCAACATGAGTGATACCTCAAGGTACACAGACGGTACATCGTGGTTCTTATCTAGTACCTAACCATGAATAATCGTCTTCACAGAGCAAGTAATAGCTGATAAGTCAGGTTCATTGTTTATATCTTTCTAACCACCTAGGTTATCACATAAAAGGCCAAATCCATAAGAACACCAAGCTTCCAAAATCTAAATCCATCTACTAAACAATAACATAGAAAATGATTTATAGAAATTGCCACAAAATACATAATACTTGAAAACACTTCGTATAGCATAGAACACATAATACTTTAGCAATTACCGCCAAGATGTACTTGGTACATCGGCCTAGCGGTTAGCTAGGATATACCCTGGCAAGGCGACCTGGGTTCGAGCCCTGTCTGGGGCATAATTAGTGTGTGAAAAATTACCGGCAAGATACAACACATAACCTTAAACTATCATATTACGCGCAAGAACTCTGAGAACAATATACTTCAAAACAATAAAAACAAGTCTTTTTTATAAGATGACTTATTTACCTTAAAAACAGAATGAATTTACAAGCCGAACACCAACTAACTTCCAAACCCTACGTGAATCTACAAACCAACAATGAATCTAACAACGATAACCCTTCGCATCTAACATAATTATGACCAAAGCCATGAACTACTATGAAAAGATTAGAGAAGAATCTAAGTCTGAAACTGCAGATGGAAACAAAACTGCTTCAATATTACTGTTGTGATATGCCAAATAAACCCAGCAGAGCCTCCCAGAAACTAAATCTGGGGCGCTTTCTGGGGAGAGGGGCTAGGACAACGGCCGGAGGCTTTTTACTGAAACCTTCGACAACGTGAAATATGTGAAGTCTAGGGCTATCTGGAGGTTTTTTTTATATGATTTTTGAGCTTAGGTCGGTTTAAGGTTTTTAAGTGGAAAAGTAAACCTTAATCAACATAAAATAATAGGATATTGAAACCTAATTCCAAAAAGACGGAAGTAGCCTTATAACACACAAGAAATCAGAGTTTCACAAGTTGTATAGAATTTTGATTTTTTAAATTAATTATCAATACAAACCACCATGCCTGCACCGTACGTGACATACTGTAACTACCACCTTTCTGCATCACTCACTCAGAGTGTCATCCGTTGTGAAATATCGTCTATTTCATTCCATTGTGTGTAAGATGTAATGACTCAATTATATTCCCAATTTTTTAAACATTATTTTTACATTAATTCAAAATTCCATTAGTTATTTTGTTAGGACTACGTTGTCTTCTGCTGTAAATGTTAACTATTACATGATAAATCCAGATGTCCTCATGAGTAGTATTTTTATTATGATCCCCTTTTTGGAAGCTATTGTTTATCTGTACTTAGAGTGAATTGGTTCCTCCATATTACCTGCTCTGCTTAGCTCCTTAATTTCACTAACTGTTCAGAAATATATACTTAATTATGTTAACTAATAAACTTATAGTTTATGTGATATATATATATATATAGACACACTAATGACCAGGTCAAATCTAAAGAGCTGCAAATGTTCTAAGACAGTTTATGATAGAATTAGTCAAATACCAGTCAAACTTTAATTAATTAAAAAAATTAATCAATATTTAACTGAAGAATTAATCATTAAATCAAATCCAATAAGTGGATTTGTTTCATTCATTTCATTTAATCTTCTCTATTTCTATCTCTCGTATTGTACTAATTTACGTGATCATTGTAAATGACAAATTTTATAATACAACCGTTATAAAACGGCATACAGGGCTTTCTTTAGGTGGCACACATGATCTGGTTTGAGTGGATCAATAAATCCTTCAGGCTGTGGCATGAACACTGACTCATATAGTCTCCCATTTAAGAAAGCATTGTTAATGTCAACTTGATGTATACCCCAGTTGAAGGATGCAACAATGGACATGATTACTCTAATGGTTCCCGCCTTTGCCACGGGGTGAAGGTTTCAGATAATCTATGACTTCTTTTGATTAAACCCTTTAGCTACAAGCCTAGCTTTGTACTTTAACACACTACCATCTAGTTTTAATTTGGTTTTGAAAATCCATCACATTTGCCAACTAGGTTATGAGAGGGATGATGGGGAACCAGCCTCATGTTTGATTTTTGAGAGAGCTTGATATTCTTCCTACATAGCCCTGTGCCATTTTGGATCAGATAGGGCTTGGGAAATGGAGGTTGGATCTATGATGTCATCCAGTGTAGTGGTGAAACTGAAGAGCTGCTTTGGCTTGGTGATCCCACTCTTGGATCTGGTCCGCATCTGGTGTTGAGGGGGTAGTGGTGGCGGTGGTGACTCACTGGAGTGAGAATCAGTTGATGAAGAGGATGATGCAAGACTAGTGATGGGAGTCAACTTTACTGTACTTTGGTGTGCAGTTTAACCCCCGTTTATCACCGTATTGGCATGTTTTGGGTAGATATAGACCGTTTCGAGAGTAATATCGAGAATTATATGCACGGGGAGTTAAACTGTCATATCGATAGTAAACTCCGCCTTTTTAGCGATATTTACCTCGTTTCCGAGCACTTTTGTCTTGCGGAATTACGCGTGGTGTTTGTTTGTCTATGTTATTGCAGGACTTAGGTGACTCGAGGACCCGGAAGGCGATGTTTTGGACTATGAGACGTGTTCGTGGCCCGAATGTAGCATAAAAAGTGAAGAAAAGCCAAGTTTGGAGTGAAGACAAGTCAGACGGGCGTCTGCACATTCCAGACGGGCGTCCACAACATTGACACATCATTCAGAAAGTTTGATTTTCAGCTGGACGGGCGTCCAAAAGACCCCCAGACGGGCGTTTAAGTAGGTTCAGCCCGATTCAAAAAGCTCATACACCACAGACGGGCGTCCAGGGTTCCAGACGAGCGTCCATGGGTCAAAAAGCCTCAAGTCATGATTCACCAGACGGGCGTTCAGAGGAATGCGAACGCCCGTCCACTGAAGACGAAACCCTACTATCTTCATATTTTCCAGGCGGACGGGCGTCTGCCATGACCTGGACGGGCGTCCAGGACCGACAGTAGCAGAATTTTGACCTACTCTATAAATACGCAGCTCATTCAGCCCCTACTCATGTTTTGCCGACTTTAGACTTTGCTTAGGCGATTTAGGGGCGATTTTAGCATAGATTAAACACCCTTTGATCCCTTGATTCCCTAGATAACTTCCTTTGATTCTACACATCTTTTATAGCTTAGTTTTGCATTACAAGATCAAAGATTCAACTTTTTGGTGCAACTATTTCTTCATATTTTATGGATCAAATTTTCAAGTGATTATATGGTAATGATGTTTCTTTTATTTATTGTCTTTAGTTCAATTTCCATTCTTTATTCCGTTATTAGCATAATTATGAGTAGCTAAATTCATGTGTAGTCGAATTATGTGAAAGCGAATAAAACCCCAAGGGGATGAGATAGAGAGTTGTGCAAAGGCGTAAATTATTGTTTAAACGATTAATCCACGTCCTAAAACTTATTTTAATGTCTTTGAATTAGATTGATCACCTAGTTCACTGTCACACACATCGAACTTATAGATGCATTTTGCGGTGAGATGTGGGATAAGGGGTTTTAGGATCGTTGCGTAGATTTGGCCTAGTTGTTAGGTCCGTTTCCAATACAGAGGTTTGTCATCGTTGTTCGAGCGACTCTAGAGCTTAATCATGTTAGGTTAATCGGTTTTCTAAAGGGAGAATTAATTAACTTCACATAGGGTGGTTAGATCGAGTTGTTCAGTCTAATCGCTAGAATTAGGAGTTGGCACCCGTGGATGTCGTTAAAATGCATTGGATAGGTAGGTCGGTTAAGACACGCTTCCCGTTAAGTCCTTCCTTAGGGGTAAAAGTAGCTCGTGGGATCATAGTTCGACTATACCCTTTAATACCTAGAAGTTGACTCGTTAGTATAATCTTTACTTTCGCATTAGTATAATACTCTCCACCATTATTTTGACCTGAACTAAGTTCTAAGTCGACTTTGGTACTTGAACATTACTCCCTGTGGATTCGACCTTGACAACACTATACTACCGTTGACCCGATACTCTGTCGGTTAAAGTTAGCGGTTAGTTATTTTTCTATCAACTAGCAGATCCAGCAATTGGAGATACAGAACTAGGAGATGCAATGCTTGGTGATGCAGGATGTGAAGTCTGTACTGATGGTGGAGTATGCACACCTGGGAATGGAGATGCAGGTGGCGAAGGTACTTCTGGAATGGCACCCTGACCTGTGGAATCTGTAAGCAAAGCATAGCTAGGAGAGGACAACACAACATCAGGTAGTACATGATTAGAAATAACTGTAGCAGAACTATGAGGGTGCAAGGACTTATAGGGGAATTCAGACTCATTGAACTTGACATGGACAGACACATAGATTCTACCATTATTATCCATACACTTATGACCTTTGTGGGTGTGACTGAGTCCAAGATAAACACACTTTTGAGTGTGGTACTGGAATTTTTGAGTATGATAGGGTCTGAGATAAGGATAGCAAGTGCACCCAAAAGTTTTGATCATTTTAAGGTCCAGTTTCGATGGTACAGTGGTTTCAAGGGGACTTGTTTCCTAGCACAGGTGTAGGAAGTATGTTTATGAGGGAAACATCATGATGAAAGCTATCCCACCAATACTTTAGAAGCAGAGAGGCCTGAGCAAGTAGTGTGAGCCCAGTCTCCACTATATGCCTGTGTTTCCTCTCAGCCCTGCCATTTTGCTCATGGATGTAAGGGCAAGGGTGTCTAAATTTTATACCATGTTCTGCCAGAAAGGGATCAATGCTTCTATATTCACCCCCCAGTCAGATTGAACAGTTTTGATAGTGGTATTAAAGCTGTTTTCAACAAGTTTTTTAAACTGCACAAACACACTAAGGGCTTCTGATTTAAGTTTCAAGGGATATATCCAAGTAAACCGACTAAAATCATCAATAAAATGAATATAATAAGTAAAACCAGAAGTTGAATGCACAGGGGCAGGGCCCCAAATATCAGTGTGGATTAATTCCAAAACAGCAACAACTTTATTAAGGGAAGAACCAAGGGGACTAGCATGTAGTTTCGCAAACTGACAAGCATCACAAAAAGAAACAGTGCCTTTATCAAAAATAACTTTATTTAAGGTTCTAAGACTAGGATGACCTAATATTCTATGCCAGACATCAGGACTGGACTCAGTAGACATAACAGAAGCAACATAACTGCTGGGAGTAGCACACTTGGATTGAAGGGAACTCTGAGCTTCACTGATATGAGGCTAAATCTGATACAGGCCATTTGCCAGGGTACCTTCCAGAAGTACTTTCTTTGACACTTTGTCCTTCACAAAACATTTTGAGTCATGAAATACAACAAAAACATTATTATCAGTGGTCAGTTTGGAAATGCTGATCAAGTTCTTTTTAATATGAGGGACATGTAGAATATCATGTAAATGCATATTTGGTGGAATGACTGAGTGTCCAGTGTGTGCTATATGCATATTTTGACCATTTCCAACAGTTAGGGATTCCTTACCATCATATTCTGACTTAACCTGCAGGTTTGCCATGTCTGAGGTCACATGATTTGTAGCACCAGAATCAGCATACCAACTTGGATCACCCACCATTTCTGGTGATGCAAGGTAAGCAGCAACTTGTCTGTTTCCACTGTTCTTATTGTTGCTGCCCTGTGGAGGAGTGTATGATTCATATCTATGCTAGAAATCTGAGGCAATATGACCAACTTTCAAGCATATTTGACACGTAGGTCTTGGTCCACTGTTGGCACCACCTCTACCACTGCCATTACCCGATCTTCCTCCACCCTGGATCGTCCTCCTCTTCTAGATCCCTGTTGTCCTCTTCCTATACCATTTGCAGGTGCTCTAGACCCTCGATTTCCTCCTTGATACATTTGAGTGAGATGAGCACTAGATTGAGATATATCCAGAGCAAATGCAGGGTTGAATCCAGCAACCAAACGTTCATGAGTTAACATCTGCGATTGGACCTCAGGCCAAGTGAGAGATCCCACTCTTGATGTGATGTTAACAATCACAGATTCATACTCCTTCGTAAGGCCTCCAAGAGTGGCAAGTATAAGTTCAGAATGAGAAACAGGGTATCCAGCAGAAGCAAGCTCATCTCCATGGTTCTTCATCAAGGCCAAGTAATCAGCCATTGATCTACCACCCTTCTCAGTTTTAGTAAGAGCATCTTTAAGCTCTAGAATTTGAGACTCAGCTTGATTGTTGTGAATAAGTTCAAGGGTACGCCAAACCTCAGCTGCAGTACCACATCCCACAACTTCAAAAAGAGCCTGCTCGGTCATGGATCCAAGCATCCATCCAAGCAAGAGAGCATCCATGGTTTCCGATCATCGTATCTTTGGGTTTTTGATCGAATCGATGGATTTCGGTTGTGTAGACGTATTCGGTGGCTTGGGCTTAGTATCGAACACATGGCATTCAAGCGGTGGCCACGAATGACGGGAAGAATAGAATATCGCCACAGCAAATAGTTGGTCCGACTAAGCTTCACAGTAAAACTGGGTGTTAAATTACCTCCAAATGGCGGTGCATGTGTGGTGGTGGGTAGATTAACAGAAAAGGGAGATGACCGGAGTAAACTGGTCGGAATCATACTGGAAAAAGGTACAGAGGTGGTGTGTACATATGTATAGGTAGAGGGTGATCCAGTCATGATGACTGGTGGGACATTAGAAGCTGGGATCGTCGTTGTGAGTGCAGTAGCTGTCTGTGAGCTTCCTGCCGGAGCTGTGCTCCCGGTGGCGGCCATGGCCGGAAGAGGAGCTCTGATACCAACTCAGAAAGTAGAATATAGGATAATGACTGATCTGTTATCATTGATTCAAGCACTATAGATATATCAATATACTCTACCACTAAGGTAATTAAAAATGTATCCTTTCAAATCTAGGGGGACAGAGGGGGCATTTTGTCACGTAAAAGTTTCTACGGGTCATAAATCTTTTTTTTATGATAATGTTAAATCTCATATCTGTAAAGCAATAGTCTGCTCACATTCATATAAATATGAGACATAAATGTCTTGTCAAATTAGGTACGATTAGCCCTTTTAGACCAAACGACGACGACGGACAGTTGACCGAATTATTTATGACTCATTTAACGCTACCAGACTCGGAGTCTGAAAGCGTTATAGATAATTCTTTGGCACCATGAAAAAAAAAAAGCTTAATGTTAGGGGCCTGATTCCACATTTCCCCACCATTTTACACGGAAAAAAATTTAGATATAAATGTGTATTTTGTATTTATACTTAAAAACCATGTGACTTTTATTTGTATTTTGATGTCGGCGGTCTCTACTACCTGAAGATATCATCTCCAAGTAATGAAACCGGGATAAATCTTAAAAGTGAATCCTTGTTTGATTGCAAATGTTTAAGACTAAGTGATGATAGAATTAATCAAATGGTCCCTAATTTTTATTTAACTCAAGTGAAAATTAGTATTTATATATTGTAATTCAGTTACGTACGTCTCTTCTTTTTCTGGGGGACAAAATTTGGACCATCATAGAGCTTAACCAATGACTTACCAAATTAAAAACCACTTCATCGTAAAAATAGAAAGGTTAAGAAATATCTACGCTCCAGCTTTACAACATATTTATGAAAGCAACGTCTTAAATTTTGGACACTATTTGATACTAACGATTAAGATCATGATAAATGTTGAGAGAATATGGTTTAGTTTGACCCATTTTCTTTTAATTAATTATTAAATCAAATGTTGCGGTTGTCAAAATCAAAATTTCTTTTTTATCTGTCGTTGTTAAATTTTCAAAGCATTATTTGTTATATTTTTCTACATCTACCTTTATTTATTAAAGAGAATTATAGAAAAAGACAAAAATATTTCATCAATTACAGAAAATGACAACTTTTCAAAACTTTTACATAAATGACAAAACTATTTTTCTAAAAAAAATGGCGACTATTTTATAAAAAAAAATAAAAAAAATACAACCCACTTTCCCTCTCATCCATCTTTTTAAAACACTCATATCTCTCAATCTAAAACTCCAAATTTGAAAGGTCTTTCACCAATTTTTATTTTTATTTTTCATCTTTCTTTATTTTGAATCAGCATTCAACATATTCCGACGTGATTTCAAAAAATTCGCTGTCGAAATTCACTGTTGTTCGAAATTCACTGTCGATATTCATTGATTTTCAGGATTCTCTGGAGAGATTTACTGAGTGAATTTTGACAGTGAATCTCATTAAAACGATGTAATTACATCGGACCAAGTCTCAAAACGATGAGCATCAAAAAATAAAAAATTCAATGAAATTTTTATCGCGTTTGGATATCTAGATCAAAAGATATGAGTGTTTGAAAATGGGGGATGAAAGAGAAAAAAAATTCAGCAACAACGTCCCAGCCCAGCGTCGGATTTTTTTTTTGTCCTTTTGGCTATAAAAATTATAGAAGTTGTCATTCCCCCAATAGAAAATGTGTGGCTGTCATGTTACTCAAAAATATTCCAAAAGCCGTCCTTATCCATAATTCTCCATATTTATTAAGGGGTGGAGATTGAAAACAGCATTGCATTAATTATTTTCAAAGGGTGTTATTGTCATTTTGTTGTTAAGTCAAAGCATTAACTACTCTCGTTAATATGTGTGTTTTTTGCAACTGCGACAGTTAAATAGAAACGAAGGAAGTATTATATATACTAGTTATGAATTTAAGGGCCCCGTAAAATTATAACTCAATAATATATACATTGCATTTTTTAAAATAAATAAGGTATTCCTCTAATGGTATGCAGTGAAGTATAATTTGTTAAGTGACTAGTGTTTGATTCTTGCTAAATGCAAAAACAATATACTTTTTTAGAAATGTCTAAAACAATATTTGATCATGAGTCTAAATTTGGACATGGACGCCCATTGGACAAGGACGACCCTGTTATTGGATTGCACATGTGTTAAGACAAGTGATGATATAATTATTGAAATACCGATCACACTAAAATTGCATTAATCAATATTTAATGAAAGAAGTATATATTATGACAAAAAATCATCACATTAAATCCAACAAGTAGGTTAGTTTCAATGATTTACATATTTAGAGTTTTCCTAATTTCATCTCACAAATACTCATTGTACAACGTCGTGTACGATACCTCAAAATGTAAAATTTATTCATATATATAATAATCAAAAATTATATTTATAAATAGTAATTCAATCACGTACGATGCTTCACACTAAATTTACAACAGGCAACAACAATGCAAAGCTTCACCAATGCATTTCCAAATTTAAAACCACCCATTCACATCAGAAGCCCTATACGGTGCTCATTTTCTAAAATAAAGATTAAAAAATATACATTTTCCTCAAATACCTCTATGACATAAAACCTCATTTTTTTTTATTTTGGTGAATCATCAGATCCCTATTTCATGAAAGACTATCCCTACTTTAATGGTATTTGGTATAAAGATAGGGATAGAGATGTTGTTGTGGAGTTTTTTGAATTGAGATGTTAGGACATGTATTATTTTATATTATTTTAGAAATAAAAAATAGGGCTTCTGTTGTGAATACCTCATATTTTTTTTCAGTTTTTTTTTTTTCAAAAAAGAAACTTTTAAAATTTCCATTAACAATCAAGTTTTCGAAATTTCCATTAACAATGAAGTTCGCAAGTTGCTATTACATCCTTGGCGGTCTGGGCCCTAACCAAAAACACATAAGTGATTAAGACTAGCTCTTAGAAGAAGGTGAGCTAGACGATTACCACTCCTTTTAACGAAAGAAAACCCGACCGATGGAAAGACATTCACCAACGCCTTACGGTCCTGCACTAGGCACTCCTTATCCGAAAAATCCTCAGCAATAGACATAATATGGCGCACATACGTGAGAGAATCACTTCCGACCACAATGTTTCTGAAATCTTGTCGCCTTGCCTCTTCAAGCCCAAAGAGGATAGCCATAAGTTCCAAAGCCTCAACCATGGGACCATAATCCACCCGCTTCGTCATAGCCATTAAAATCTTCCCATAATGATCCCAAAAACAATCCCAATTCCAACCAACGCATGGGCTAGCGACGCATCCACATTGCAATTAACAAAATTCTGCATAGGTGGAGTCCAAGCCGTTCGATGACTGATAGTTTGACCACTCAAAGAAAACGCCGACAGAGCAGCACCATACTGGGATGGAAACTAAACGCCACACCACCATACCCGAATATGCATTAGTGGATAGCGAAATACTCAAAACGGCCTCAGCCTCAAACGGATAGAAAATATTAGGAATAAGGGCTTCTTCCCACTCCTATTTTTTTGGAAAGCAGGTAGCCTCCCGATATATGTAAATATGCCTACCATCCCTAACTCTCCATCTCAGCCCACGAGTGAGTAGTTCACTCCCTCCAAGCAGACTTCTTCATAGGAAGTAAGGGCACGACCTTATATATTTGCATCTTAAATATCTGAGCCATCGAAGCTCTTATGCCGAAGAACCGTGCTCAACAAAGTTGAAGGATAATGCGAAATCCTCCAATTACTTGGCCAATTACGCCCGATTAAAGCACCCAATCTCTCTGAAGCCTAGTTCTACTTAGGCTTTTGGCCTACAACAAGACTTTCACATATTCCAATAGATTTTCCGCTTATCCTCTGAGCCTCCCTTGGAGAAACTTCAAATCATGGACTCAATCTTCCTTTAGTAAAAAAATATATAGATATAGGATGAACACATAAATACTGTTTTGGAAATAAAAATTCATCAAATAAAAAGAAACTATTTTTTTATTAACATTTCTATCTGTTAAATTGAAACGGATAAAGTATTATATTTAAAGACGTATGGTGTACATTTTTTTGAAAAGACTTTAGAAACAACACACATTGATGTGAAAGCACACAACACCAGCAAGAAGCTCACAAACAAGAAGATCACAAACAAAATTCAAATACTCAAGTGACCGTTGTGTTGGTGATTTAAGTATAATCACAAGCCGTTGAGGTAATCGGGGTTTAGTACAAGGGTGGATATACTCGTAACACTTAATAATAAGTTTGGAGGTGCGGAGTGCACGCTTATACAAGTGTATATGAGTATACGGATGGAAAATAAGCAAGTATAGTTCGGAAAATCACTTAAGGAAAGGACCGAAAACCGGTTAAAGGACCAAAATCAGATTTTGGTGAAGTAGAGTGACAGGCGCCACTTTGTGGTGTTCTGCTAGTGTAAAAGTGATTCGAGAGAGTTTTGGTCGGTTTGGCTTTCACAGGCTGTGGCCACGGCGCGCCTTTGTGGTCCAAAGCTTGATCTGTAAGTGCCTTTTGGCCTTTTTGGGTAGTTATAACCAAATGGTGCGCTTTCCACTTGGGTTGTAACTTATATATTCGAACTTACAACTGTTTTTCCAGCATCTAAGTGCTTTTTACAGGATTTTTACATTGTTGAATATACACACAACAAATGTATGCATCCTTGATCCTATCAAAATTATAAAACACTTACAAATTATCTCCAAAGGTCATCTTCATCTTTTGTGCCTAAAGATCGAAGGGAAAACGTACTCTTATCTCACAAAAGTATTTGTGTTACCCTAGGCATAAGATTCGGGGCAAATAACTTTTGTAGGAAAGTGTTTCACGATTCTACGTTCATATCAAGTTATTAAATATCGAGCAAACCAAATCTCTGCGTTTTTGTATTTTCTGCGTTTTCGACATTGTTCTTATTACCCAAACCCCAATCATTCTAACAATCTACAAAATTTAATTAGTTTACAATGTCGAGTGTCAAAGAAATGACTGCAAATTTTGGGAAATTGGAAAAATTCGAGGGAGTGAACTTCAGAAGATGGCAGAGAAAGATGCATTTCTTGTTAACAACCTTGAAGGTTGTGTATGTACTCAGTACACCTATGCCAGAGGTGTTGGAGGATGGTCCCCTGGAAGAGTTAAGAAAGAAAAACAAATGGGAGAATGACGATTACATATGCCGAGGCCACATTCGAAGCGGTATGTACGATGCTGCATTCGATATTTACCAAAACGTTGAATCCGCCAAAGAACTTTGGGATTCTTTAGAATCCAAATACATGGATGAAGATGCATCCAGTAAAAAGTTCTTGGTTGGAAACTTCATGAAATATAACATGGTGGATTCAAGGTCGGTAATGGAACAGTACAATGAATTACTTCGTATTTTGGGTCAATTTTCACAAGATAAAATGGAAATGGATGAGTCTATTTACATTTCTAGTATAATTGATAAATTGCCACCCTCTTGGAAATATTTTAAACATTTTTCGAAACATAAGAAAGAAGAGTTGTCTGGTACAACTTGGTAGTCATTTCTTGCATAGAGGAATCTACAGGCGCAAGAGAACAGTAAAGCCAAGGGTAAGGAGACAATAGATTCTTCTTCCATTAATATGGTGGAAACCGGGGAAAGTTCTCAAAAGAACCAGAAGAAAAGGAAAGGGCAATCATCTAAAAACAACGGCAAAGATGCCAACAAGAAACCGAAAGGTGCTTGTTGGGTTTCTTGGAAAGTTGGGCATTTTAAGGTGATTGTCGATTTGGCAAAAATCGAAAGGGCCAAACAACGATTCGGGGCAAGGGTCTAAGGACCAAGGTGCTCTCTAAACATCAAGGTCGAATATTGTTTGTGGATTTAATTCGGATATGAATTATGTACCAATCGTTTTTCGAGGCATTTTATATGCGAGGATGATGATGTTCTTTGTTAGGTGTGATGCCCGAAAGACAATTTTGTAATTGTTTTATTTAATAAATGAAATGATATTGTTATTCATATTTATTATTCTCATATTCACCGATGTGACAATAGTAATTACACTACTGAAAACCCTAAAGTATATCGTTTATGTAATCACTTTAACTCGGTGTATGGTATATACAGGAGGATTGAGTTAGTGAAGATGTACTTAAAATAAAATTAGCCCGTAGTGAAGTTAATCGAGAGTATCGGGTCTCTCCTTTAACGTGCTATTAATGCGCCTGAACACAAAGGTGTGATAGTCTATCCGGACTTTCGGTTAAGAGAACCTAATGGGGCATTTATATATGATAGATATATCATATAAATTTGGACCGATTTGATTAGAGTTCACGATATAATTCCGTAATCGAGAAGTCTTATCGAATCAATGGATGATCATATTTATGGATATATCTTAATCTCGAGGTGATCACAGCCAATTTGCTTGAATCGGTATGAGGTTTGACTTGACGGTTAAGGATTACACCGAGTCGTAGTGCGAATTACCCCATCTTGGCATTGTCTTTGGATTGAGTGAGTAGTACGTGTTATCACAGATCACGGAATCCATTCCTTCCATTTATGGAAGTAGATAAACGATTCCCTTATTTGTTAATCCTAGAAGCGATCGATCGCGAGTTCATATCACCGATTGATCACCGGTGAGTTGTATGAATTAATTGATCACTTAGGGGTTAATGGTAAATAAGGATAAGAGGTTCTAAAAGGGTTAACGGTAACTTCCCGATTTAGAATGAGCGATCTATGGAGGATTAATCCATATGTAATGCTTATATCAATGGACGCTTATTATTATTCTCGTGAGGAGATAAATATAATCTCATAATCGGAGGAGTGCGATCACGGGATTATGGTGGCATATTCTGTGATTGATTTATCGAATATAATTATTCTATAATTATTTATTTGATTTATCGGAGGCGTGATTATTAGTCCATGGTCCCCGACGTGCCTCTAACAATATAGCATATTATTCTCGGACGTCGAATCCTAATAATATTAATTTAGTTCTTGTTGGACTTTATTAAAATGATATGTGAATTAATTGTTTAGTGGACTATTAAATTAATTGAAAATTTAAATAATTAAATATGTGGAAAAAGGCATTTTCCATAATCTTTACCAATTGGTGTGTGTGGAAAAATCATATTGACTAGGTCAATAATGAAGAATTTCGCCCCTCATGTTTTTTAGTCAACAAGAAATTAGTTTTCTTGTGATTAATAAGACGTGTCTTAAAATATTTATTGGATAAATATTTATGGTAAGAAATAAAGATAAAGATTATTCTAGATTTGTTCTAGAATATTTTGGGATTATCTTTTATTTAATAGGATTATCATAATTGATTTTGTATTAATTATAAAATCCTTGAGGGCTAAGTTTTCTTCTCTATATATAAAGTTAGTTTCCTGCCCAAAGAAAACACACTACATATTTAGACTTCACCTCTTAGAGAGGAGAAGAAAATATTTTTCGGCCAAGGGGTATTAGGGAGAAATCTTGGAGATTTTTCCGGGTAGCATATCGGAAGGGTCGAGTCGAGAATTCCTTCCACGGGAATTGCTTGGATCACACGTCACGGAAGATCGTGGTGCTCTTCACATCTTCACATTCATCCTTTGCGGTTCTTCAACTTGGATTTAGAGATCCAAGAGGTATGATCTACAACCCCCTTGTAGATATAGATCTAGTTATTTTATTACGTGTAGTTTATAGATCTAGATCCATAAATCGTTTCATTGCGGATGATATTACTAACAGTGGTATCGGAGCCATGGTGATCTATATTTATACGTATAAAATATTAGATCTAGGAGTGTAGTAAAACATGTAGATTTTTGTCCCAATTTTTTGGGGGCGATGCATATGTTTAATTTTTATGCTTATGAATGTCGTGGTTGAAGAGATGGATTGGGGTTGGCACATTTGTTTACCCGTTAGATCTATTGTAAACTCATATAAACGATGAAAATTCGTTCATATGAGTATAGGAAATTATGTAATTTATCTTTATTGCAAGTTTAATTTCCAGCAAATAGATCTAGTTAGTAGCTGTTTAGTATTTTTTCTTTTCCCGTTGATCGAACCGTTGAAACGAAGATCCCTCCGGTCAGAATCAAAAATAGAAGATGATGATCAACTCCACAAATTTTGGCATCGATCAGAGTCCGTTTCGATATCCGTTCGTTGCTGCGAAGACGCTGCTGTAACAGAAAAACGCAGGATTCACAGAAACTCTACCTGTGACTTCCTCGATTTTCTGGGAGAGTTTGGACCGTTGAAATGCAAATCCGACCGTTCAGATTGATAAAATTTGAGTTTTGGACGTACCATAAAAATTTCAGGTCGATCGGGATTCATCTCGATTCCCGATCTGCCTCAGGAAGTCCTTGATGCAGTGCAGTCAAAGTCAGATTCAGCAGCAAGTTTGGGCGTTTTACTGGAGATAATTGGTAAGTCTAAGCACCGATCCAACCGTCCATATTGGAGTTCAAGGAGTGAAGATAAGATCTGGAAAGTTTCGTCCCGATCCGAGTTCGTTTGTATGCCGATCGTCGAAGAGTTCGAACAGCTGTAGATTTAGTTAGAAAGTAGTAAACCCTAGTTAGTGTTTTGGTTATTTATTTTCTAATAGGTTAGATACGGGGGTGCCAACGGTCCATCTCGGTGTTTAAATTTTCCGCATTTATTTTTTATGTGTTTGATCATAAAATAGATATAAAACCGGAATTGCCATGACATGCATCATATCATAAATCCACTCCATGCATACATGTAGAATTTTAATTTTGGTAATTAAAATAGGCATGTATACAAACTCGTGTAATTAGTTGAAATTTAATTAATACGTGGTAATTAATTAATTTAGTAACTAATTAAAGATCCGAGGGCGGGTTATGAAATCGTTAAGCCATTCGGTGTGTGTTCTCGGTGAACCGCCTTAAAGCACAAGCGAGATCACGTTTTCGATTCGTAGTGTCTACGAGATCGAATGATGATAAAAAACAATAAATCTTGGATAAAAGCGGTTCGCCTATAGGTTGGGTGGTCAATCGAGCTTCGCTCGACCGACTTAACCCTCTAGTGTGATGTATGCACGGGGTCCGGCAAGACTAAGCTACACCGGAGAAGCGAGAGGGTGATTCCTTCTTATCTCAATAGAAATTTGTCTTGACCCGATTTCGTCCGGATTGTCACATATGTTCCAACGAATAGGACGGGTAGGCTTGCCTACGTTACCGACACCATTCGGAATCCTTGATTTGATGTACTTTTATGTTAACATCAAAAGGCGTGGTTAGTTAACCCACCACCACTTCCAAATTATTGAGTGGGAGCGGGAAGGCGGCACCAACCCCACGGCCTCTACTATAGATACAAGTAAGTGAGAGAAGGGTGGCGCCTCGCGGCGCTTTGATTTCGTCCCCTACGGATGGTGTTCACTCCTATCAACATTCATGGCTTGGTCTCCGAAAGGATAGGATTTACAGGTACTCGTCGGGTCACCGACCTATCCTACGACGGCACACTCGGGCGTACCTAAGAGATCCGATATAGTAGGTCACACTCATAAAGGATATTTTTGGAAATATCTAGGCTAAAAAAGGAAGGTAGTCAATGAATAAAGGGATGTTCGATTCTCGTGGGATGTTCGATTCTCACAAGTTATTCATTGATGAGATTGTCTCGATTTAACCGTCATCTCTTTGACCTACCCTTCAGTGCCTTTGAGATGCGAGGTTAAAACCTTGGAATGGTAGAGTAGACTTAATTTTAGTTTACAATTCCTAAAATAAAATATAGTAGTGTTAAACTTGAATTAATTTATGTCATTTCATTTACAGCATTATCCCTTACTAAATTGCTTACAATTACAATTGACTAGTATTGACTTTGTTAAAAAGTGGAAAGTAACTAGGACGTTGAACTAGTTAATCGATAATGCAATTATTTTTCGAAAGAGATATTTTCTCTTAAGCCTTTTAAAAACCAGAGTGACATATAGGTATGTCACTTGTGTCATTCGTGTCAAACGGAAGACAAACTTAGTTTGATCAAAGGTGATTTCGGACTTTGAAATTCTTTTAGTGAATTTTGAATGTGTAGTAATTACACGAGTAATTTTCTAATTGAAAAATCGGAAAATCATGAAGTATTACTAGTTGGACGATATTTGGAATCGATGAACTAGTGGGAGCTTTATGATTTGTTGTTTTCTAGAACATTAGAAAAGTGTAATCGACTACACACGTAACCGTTCTAATTGAAAAACCGGAAAATCATGAATCATTTGCTAGTTAGGCGATATTTGGAATCGATGAACTAGTGGGAGTTTTATGATTTGTATTTTCTGGAAACATTAGAGCGTGTAAGTGTTTACACGAGAGATTTTCAAATTGAAAAATTGGAAAATCATAAAATAAAGCATTCTTTGGTTAGGCGGTATTTGGAACCGATAAACTAGTGGGAGCTTTAATGTTATGATTTGTTATTTTCTAGTATATTAGAAAATCCGAGAAGTCCCGACAAGTAACACTCGAAATAGACATCCCACGGTTCAAGAGTAGTGTCTACTCACACGAACCGCTAGTTCAAAAGCTGTTTCCATTTACGGAAAGTCAAGAATGGGAGAGTATGTCTAAGAGTGTTAGTCATCTAAAAGCGAGTTGATTTTAAGGCTAAACCGAAAATTAATAAACTGAAAATCATAAGATAAGGATAGTGATTTCGGATCACCAACCTATGAATCCTTGGCGATTTTCTTGAGCTAAGTTCTTTGGAAGAACAAAGCGCAAAGTGCATTTAACGATTAAAAGAGTAAACAACGGGCGATTAATTTTAGCTAGAATAGTGGGAGTGATATGAGGAAATGAATCTCGGATTCAATCCTTGGATATCGCAGAAGATTTATTTTTCTCATTTAAGACTCGTTGGAGCGAATGGATTTACCTTCTATTCGATAATTTGTTTGTCGTATAGAAAGTGAATATACCATTTGTAATCTGAATCCAAGACTCGGACTTTTGTTTGATAAAGTCAAAACCACTTACAAGCTATTTGAAATATGTATATAAAACACATCTTAAGAACTATTAAAAGCAATTGGTTTCTATATTTAGATAAACGCTTCTTCATATTCCATAGTTAGTGCATAGTCCCTAAAAGACAAGACTTGAAGGCGGCTCAGGGTGATTCCTTTTCTCGATCTGGTTAGATTGTCTTAAAGGTTCAATGACTAAGTTTCCTTTCAACTTGGAAAGGATAATGGTTATAAAGAAGTAACATTGCTTGTTCATGACGACCTTGAGTGCGATGAAAGAAACAAGCTAGTAGGAGCTTACGAGTAGTGACTTCTTGTCCGATAACTATTCAAAAACTCCGGCAAGTTTATCCAAAATATTTTGAGGTTTTCTCTGTTTTCAACAGAGATGGAGTATTCTATACTCATAAATGGGCCATCACATAGTCCTAGGGACTGATGCTCGGTCTGCCTCATAGTGAAATGTTTTCACTAAGGAAGAAACCATTGAATTGCCTTTACATAGTTGTAGATGTGCCACAATACACTGCTTAACTCAATAAAGATATTGGAAGTGAAATAACGGTTTACATTGAAGTGTAGAACCGAGAAGTCTACCTAGAATATGCTTTGGAATTAACGGATAATGAGTGGATTCGGTTCACCCAAATTCCGTCAATATAAGCATTTAGCACATGATGCTTGATGGTTTGACTGGGAATTTCGCGTACACGTTCGGTCAGTGACCAATCGTTATATATCTTGTAGCATTGAGAAAAAGGTTCGTTATCAGATTCTTGACATCGGGAAGGGACGGTTATCTTTGTTGCGCCCTTTACGATAGAAGTCATGAACAAGTAAAACCTTAAACCTTGAAGTACGTTTACTCAAGGTAGTTACTAACTGATTAAAATCAGACCACATCCAACATCGGTTGTTGGTGATAACACTAAATACTACTAAACTAGATCAGAATTTCGATCCACCCAGAATGTAGTGGGAGTATGGTTTACCCATTACCCATTACGGGTTCGGCGGACTTTGTAGTCTGAGGATCGATTGATGACCTATGGCTCTTTTGTGAGCAGTATAGGATTCTGATAATAGAGGTTGGTTTAATAGCCATAACCCTGTGAATGGAGTTCGGTACTCCAATTCTGTTCATACTCTTGTAGAACCACCTGAGCGTCTCAGGCCCAGTGGGAGTAATTGGATCTACACGGAAAAGAGTAGAATGAGTTCGGTATTGCATGATTTCGTTCAAAAGCAGAAAATAGGGGTGATTCCCTGAGACTTTCTTGCCAAACAAACGGAGTCTGGATTCATTCAAAGCAGAAGGGTATTGACTTATGAACTTATGACGGGATGGTATCAAGGCTTATGTCCTTTGTGGATAAAAAGCAAACCTCTCGGTCATTGGAAGTCATATATTTCTACAATATGTGGATTTGACCAGACTATTGATAAGACTTTTTGTAGACTGGATATCAATTTTAGTACAGTAGTGAATATATAAATATATATTAGTGTTTGTGAAGGATAACACTGCACCAGTTGGAATCAACATGGGTGTGTTATCTGAAGTCGAAATCGACAATACCACAATTCTTCGCAATGCAGAGATTTGGACAACATTCTTAAGAGTTTGACTCGGTCGAACTCATTAGAATCGATCCTTTGGTTTCCCATCCATCTTATTGGTTAAGATGATGCATCTGTGTATGCAACATTCAACGAGGAAGTTCTACCCTATGCCTCGGGAATGACTCTCTCAAATCTTCGGATCAAGAGAAATGGGATAGATTCTCTTTCTAGTAAGAGATGGTCGAGTTATTGAGCGTCAATTTTGATCGAATCTTAGATTCGGCGGTTAACAAAGCAAGTTTAGTATGTCCTTTAGTATCTTGAAGAGAACGAGGAACAATATGCGGACATATTCATGTGTGAACTTGGATATGTGTGATACACTGATTTTGACTTTAAGTCGATTTAGGATGATCGTTAAGTCGATCTCGGGCTTAGTGTTTACTCGGTACCACATGATTTGATGGGCCGGTAACGTTTCGATTCTACGGATCGCTCTCGAGCCGACAACTGACTAATCATTAAGACCCATGACATTTAGATGTAGGTGCTCCCGAGTCAACGACCTATCCTACGACGGCATACTCGGAGTGTACTTTGGAATCGAAATGGTTATGACATGCTTAGTGGGTACTAGAATACGGGATAAGTCTCCATTGCTTTAGAGCAAGTGGGAGATGTAGTTTGTTGTATTTTAAATAATAGGGTGTGCTCTAAAACAATTAATCACATGCTTTCGTGCAAGTGGGAGATTGTTAGGTGTGATGCCCGAAAGACAATTTTGTAATTGTTTTATTTAATAAATGAAATGATATTGTTATTCATATTTATTATTCTCATATTCACCGATGTGACAATAGTAATTACACTACAGAAAACCCTAAAGTATATCGTTTATGTAATCACTTAACTCAGTGTATGGTATATACACGGGAGGATTGAGTTAGTGAAAATGTACTTAAAATACAATTAGCCCGTAGTGAAGTTAATCGAGAGTATCGGGTCTCTCCTTTAACGTGCTATTAATGCGCCCAGAACACAAAAGGTGTGATAGTCCTATCCGGACTTTCGGTTAAGAGAACCTAATGGGGCATTTATATATGATAGATATATCATATAGGGCTGGACCGATTTGATTAGAGTTCACGATATAATTCCGTAATCGAGAAGTCTTATCGAATCAATGGATGATCATATTTATGGATATATCTTAATCTCGAGGTGATCACGATCAAGCGCTTGAATCGGTATGAGGTTTGACTTGACGGTTAAGGATTACACCGAGTGCGTGGTCCGAATTACCCCATCTTGGCATTGTCTTGGATTGAGTGAGTAGTCCGTGTTATCACAGATACGGAATCCATTCCTTCCATTTATGGAAGTAGATAGACAGTTCCCTTATTTGTTAATCCTAGAAACTGATCGATCGCGCGAGTTCATATCACAATCGATTGATCACCGGTGAGTTGTATGAATTAATTGATCACTAGGGGTTAATGGTAAATAAGGATAAGAGGTTCTAAAAAGGGTTAACGGTAACTTCCCGATTTAGAATGAGCGATCTATGGAGGATTAATCCATATGTAATGATTATATCAATGGACGCTTATTATTATTCTCGTGAGGAGATAAATATAATCTCATAATCGGAGGAGTGCAGTCACGGGATTATGGTGGCATATTCCTGTGATTGATTTATCGAATATAATTATTCTATAATTATTTATTTGATTTATCGGAGCCGCTGATTATTAGTCCATGGTCCCCGACGTGCCTCCTAATATAGCATAGCTATTCTCGGACGTCGAATCCTAATAATATTAATTTAGTTCTTGTTGGACTTTATTAAAATGATATGTGAATTAATTGTTTAGTGGACTATTAAATTAGTTGGGCTAAATAATTAAATATGTGGAAAAGACATTTTCCATAATCTTGGCCCAATTATTGTGTGTGTGGAAAAAAATCATATTGACTAGGTCAATAATGAAGAATTTCGCCCCTCATGTTTTTTAGTCAACAAGAAATTAGTTTTCTTGTGATTAATAAGACATGTGCTTAAAATATTTATTGGATAAATATTTATGGTAAGAAATAAAGATAAAGATTATTCTAGATTTGTTCTAGAATATTTTGGGATTATCTTTTATTTAATAGGATTATCATAATTGATTTTGTATTAATTATAAAATCCTTGGGGCTTAAGTTTTACTCTCCTATATAAAGGAGTTCCTCCCAAGCCAAAGAACACACTACATATTTCGACTTCACCTCTTAGAGAGGAGAAGAAAATATTTTTTCGGCCAAGGGGTATTAGGGAGAAATCTTGGAGATTTTTCCGGGTAGCATATCGGAAGGGTTCGAGTCGAGAATTCCTTCCACCGGGAATTGCTTGGATCACACGTACGGAAGATCGTGGTGCTCTTCACATCTTCACATTCATCCTTTGCGGTTCTTCAACTTGGATTTAGAGATCCAAGAGGTATGATCTACAACCCCCTTGTAGATATAGATCTAGTTATTTTATTACGTGTAGTTTATAGATCTAGATCCATAAATCGTTTCCGCTGCGGATGATATTACTAACAGTTGCTTGGTGGATTGACTCGGGTGCGACAAAGCATGTCTGCAAGGATCAACGTTGGTTTAAAGATTATGAACCTGTTAACGATGGATCCATGCTGTTTATGGGAAACGAGTCAAAGGCCGCCATCCGTGTAAGAGGAACTGTTGTTTTACCTTTTAGTTCTGGCAAATTTGTAACTTTAAAACATGTTTTATTTGTTCCGGGGATCCGGAAAAACTTAGTTTCAGGAAGTTTATTATGTAAAGATGGTTTTAAACAAGTCTTTGAGTCTGACAAATACATTTTAAGTAAGTGTGGTGTATTTATAGGATTTGGTTATCTTTGTAATGGTATGTTCATGCTTAACATTCAGCATGATGTTGTGAATATTGTTTGTATGAATCATGATGTTAATGTTTCTGTTTTATGGCATGCTCGGTTAGGACATGTTCATTACAAACGCATGTTATTAATGTCTAAGCATGATTTGATTCCATCTTTTGATATGAATATAAATAAATGTGATACATGTATGTTGAACAAAATTGTTAGACAGCCTTTTCATAGTGTTGAAAGGTCGTCTTCAGTTTTGGATCTTGTCCATAGTGATCTATGTGACTTTTGTGCTACACCGTCTTTTGGCAACAAAAGATATGTAGTGACTTTTATAGATGATTGCACTCGGTTCTGTTATGTGTTTTTACTTCATTCTAAAGATGAGGCAATCGATAAATTCAAAATCTATAAAAGTGAAGTTGAGTTGCAATTAACCTCTAAAATTAAAAAGTTGCGTACCGATCGAGGTGGTGAATACTTTGATCCAACCTTTTTCGGGTCATGTGGGATTATACATGAGGTTACGGCGCCTTACACGCCGTGACAAAATGGTATAGCGGAAAGGAAAACCGTACTCTTAAAGAGATGGTTAATTCCATGCTATCTTACTCGAGTTTGAGTGAGGGATTTTGGGAGAAGCCATGTTAACGGCTTGTTATTTCTTTGAATAGAGTTCCTAATAAAAGGAATCCTATTACCCCATATGAACTTTGGTTCAAAAAGAAGCCAAACTTGAGTTATCTAAGAGTTTGGGGATGTAGGGCTGTTGTAAGGCTCACCATGCCTAAGATTAAAACCTTGGGTGAAAGAGGCATTGATTGTATATTCATTGGATATGCTATGCATTCCAAGGCTTATAGGTTCTATGTTATAGAGCCTAATGATTCAGTTGCCGTTCATTCTGTGATTGAATCAAGGGATGCTATCTTTGATGAAAATCGGTTTTCGTCTATACAAAGACCGAAGGATATAACTCCTATTAATGTTGGAGTGGAGAACAATAGTGATATCAGTTCTCAAGATGAGCCTTTGGAGCTTCGTAGAAGCAAAAGGGCTAGGAAAGCAAAATCTTTTGGATCCGACTATCAAACTTATTTGGTAGAAGGAACAAGAGATGAAGTAGGATTCCAATATTCATATTGTTATAATATTGATGAGGATCCTAAGACGTTTAAGGAGGCTATGGATTCTCGAGACGTGTCGTTGTGGAAAGAAGCCATCAATGATGAGATGGATTCCATAATGGGAAACAACACGTGGATCCTTTCGGATCTTCCACGTGGTTGCAAACCTTTGGGCTGCAAGTGGATCTTTAAAAGAAAGATGAAAGTTGACGGCATTTGTCGAGCGTGTATAAAGCCGATTGGTAATTCAAGGCTTTAGGCAAAAGAAGGTATTGATTATTTTGATACCTATGCACCGATTGCAAGAATCTCACAATAAGATTGTTGATTGCATTGGCAGCAATTAACAATCTGTAATCCATCAAATGGATGTTAAGACGGCGTTCTTGAATGGAGATTTGGAAGAAGAAATTTATATGAAACAACCGGAAGGTTTTGTTTTGCCTGAAATGAGCATAAGGTTTGTAAGCTTGTTAAATCATTGTATGGTCTTAAACAAGCACCTAAACAATGGCATCATAAATTTGATGAAGTTATCTTGTCTCATGGTTTTATGATTAATCAATCAGACAAGTGTATATATAACAAATTTGACGATACCGGTAATGGTGTGATAATTTGCTTATATGTTGATGACATGTTGATCTTTGGAACTAACCAAGATCAAGTTGACCTTTGCAAAGCATTTTTGTCATCAAGCTTTTCTATGAAAGACATGGGGGAGGCGGATGTGATTCTAGGAATCAAGATAAAAAGGAGTGACAGAGGGTTCTCTTTGACACAATCTCATTACATTGAGAAAGTGTTGAAGAAGTTCAATTGTGAAAACTCCACTCCGGCTAATACTCCCATGGATCCTAATGAGAAACTCATGCCGAATACGGGAAATCTGATATCACAACTTGAGTATTCTCGGGTAATAGGATGTTTGATGTATGCTATGACTAGCACACGTCCGGATATTGCTTATGCGGTTGGAAAGCTAAGCAGGTTTACGAGTAATCCGAGTAGTCATCATTGGCGTGCGGTAACTCGTGTACTAAGGTATCTTAAGTTAACCAAGGATTTTGGCTTAACTTATGTTGGACATCCTTCAGTAATAGAAGGATATTCAGATGCTAGTTGGATATCCAATGTAGAGGATCATTCGTCTACAAGTGGTTGGGTGTTCTTGCTTGGAGGAGGTGCCATCTCTTGGGCTTCCAAAAAGCAAACATGTATTACTAGCTCGACTATGGAGTCGGAATTTGTTGCCTTAGCAGCAGCCGGTAAAGAGGCGGAGTGGCTTAGGAATTTGATATATGAAATTCCATTATGGCCAAAACCAATATCACCCATTTCTATCCATTGTGATAGTGCTTCTACCTTGTCTAAAGCTTATAGTCAAGTGTATAATGGCAAGTCGCGACACTTGGGCGTTAGACATAGCACGGTTCGTGAGTTGATCACTCATGGGGTGATTTCGGTTGTGTTTGTGAGATCTCAACATAACTTAGCTGATCACTTGACAAAAGGATTGGCTAGAGACTTGGTACAAAAGTCTGTAATCGGGATGGGTTTACAACTCATTTGAATCTTGGTGATAGGATACCCAATTCCCTTCTAATACAATGTTAGAGGCAGAATTCAATGTGGAAGGCCTATTATCTAGATTTGTGCACATAATAATATCCCGAGGGTATGTGCTATTACTGTAAGTTAAGGATGAAGGATTCTTCATAATGAGTCTTTGACAAAGTGCTATTGCAGTGCACGATTATATAAAGGCTCACCTATATGAGTATGAAGTTTGGCGCTTCAAGAAAGTTCGAGAGTTGGCTTTATATATGCTCATGAATGGATATGGACACAAGGCCTGATTAATTAGTGTCAAGAATAAGCTTTTGGAGTTATATTAACTCATGTGTATGTTATCTTCTTGTATTCAAAAGCGTGTAAAAGGGTTCAATGCTTAGACACACCCCAATACTTGAATATTTGAAATGTGTAATAATACTAGATGGGAATTCAATCTTCGTGACATTTTCATTGAAGCATGAGTTGATTTGTTTTATGATATGTTGTTGTTTTGCTAAACCAAGGATTACACTTAAATGGGGGAGGAATGTTGGTGATTTAAGTATAATCACAAGCCGTTGAGGTAATCGGGGTTTAGTACAAGGGTGGATATACTCGTAACACTTAATAATAAGTTTGGAGGTGCGGAGTGCACGCTTATACAAGTGTATATGAGTATACGGATGGAAAATAAGCAAGTATAGTTCGGAAAATCACTTAAAGGACCAGAAAACCGGTTAAAGGACCAAAAATCAGATTTTGGTGAAGCAGAGTGACAGGCGCCCGCCTGTGGTGTTCCTGCTAGTGTAAAAGTGATTCAGAGAGTTTTGGTCGGTTTTGGCTTTCACAGGCTGGCCACAGGCGCCCGCCTGTGGTCCGAAAACAGTCCTGTAAGTGCCTTTTGGCCTTTTTTGGGTAGTTATAACCAAATGGTGCATTTCCACTTGGGTTGTAACTTATATATTCGAACTTACAACTGTTTTTCCAGCATCTAAGTGCTTTTTACAGGCTTTTTACATTGTTGAATATACACACAACAAATGTATGCATCCTTGATCCTATCAAAATTATAAAACACTTACAAATTATCTCCAAAGGTCATCTTCATCTTTTGTGCCTAAAGATCGAAGGGAAAACGTAGTCTTATCTCACAAAAGTATTTGTGTTACCCTAGGCATAAGATTCGGGGCAAATAACTTTTGTAGGAAAGTGTTTCACGATTCTACGTTCATATCAAGTTATTAAATATCGAGCAAACCAAATCTCTGCGTTTTTGTATTTTCTGCGTTTTCGACATTGTTGTTATTACCCAAACCCCAATCATTCTAACACGTTGCAGACTCAAAAGAAAAGCAACTAGGGAACGCATGCAGATAAGATAAATACGAGTTCAAATAAAATTGACTCAAGACTTTAAACATGTGAAGACTCTGTGGTGATTTGAGAAGAGATAAGGTTGAATTAAGAAGAGATAAGGAAGCAATCACCATATTCAAAAGTAGTGCAGATCCGGCCTTGCTCTGGAACAAGAGATGACAGCAAATTGATTCCCTAAATAATGATTATCCGATTTTATGAGTTTATCCTCAAATTCAGAAGTCCTCAAATTCAAAAGTTAAATATTGTAATCTTAGATAAAGATCGGTGCTTTGTGTAGTATAAATAAGAGCACAAGTGCAGCAGATCAATTGTACAAAAAAGAATACGAAAAATCCATTAATAAATTAGTTCTTACCTTCATAATTAGGGTTCTTGCCGTCAGGCAGAATCCCTGAAATTACCATAAAGTGTGCGTGTGTATTGAGTTTTTCTACATGATGGACGAATTAATCGGGGGAAATGTCGACTACGGGTAATATGAAAAGAGATATGATAAATGTTACTATTTACCCATGCTAAAATCACAAATAATACTGTATAAACGACCATTATTTTAGGTTATTTTTGGAAGGAGTGATAATAAATTAGCTAGCCAAACATCATTAATTAAAGCTTGGATCATTGAATTTAATTAATTAACTGAGCATCTTCATGTCACCGAATAACAACAATAATAAACCTGACTTGAGAATAATGGAATCTCAGCCGATCATGCATCGGCTTGGTAGGAACACATGACTTGTTGTGAGAGTCTGAGAGAATTAAAAGTGATTAAAAATAGAGGAGCAAACATCTAATTTTAATAAAATTATATATGCAGTCATATATATATATATATATATGAGCTCTAATATATTAAGAATATTCTTATTTTCAGTATATATGAGAAAGAAAGAAAGAAAGAAAAAAAGTTGATGATTTAGGCACGTCACTTTTGTACACAAAATACACAGAAAAAAAATCTACACCATCCAATAAGATTTGTGAATTAAAAAAGAAAGAAATGTAAAAATAAACAACCATTGAGATCGATCACTTTTGGTACCTTTCTCGGTACACATTTTTTGCATTTTATTTACCATATTATTGGAACATTAATCCAACAACCTATTTTATCTCAACTATTCTATTATTGCATTATATTTACCATATTTAACACTGAATCATTTTTTAAAAGGTTGATTTTGTTGTAATACATACATAATACGATGTATTATATATTCGGTGTGATAGAAATAAGGGGTGGTGGGTCAGAAGGACAAAATAAGATACAAAATAGAAAGAAAAAAAAAAAGACAAGAAAAAAAATAGCGGTTGAGAAGGATAAAAACACGTATGTTACTACATTTGTTACTAAATGTTGCTACAACCACATGTAATAACACATATAATAACATACGCGTTTTTGTCCTTCTCAGACACTATCTATTTTTCTAGTCGTTTTTTCTCATTTTAAATTAAAAAACAGTCATCCACAATATTTAAGTTTAGAAAGAAAGCGGTCAATACTAAAAGTGTAAGAAACTCAATTGTGTGATGAGAACGGATAGAGGCTTTCATGAGTTTGTAATCCAACTGAGCTACGTACCAAAATTGCCCTTTTAATTTCCCTTCCCCCACAAATAAATACATATAAAATAAAATAAAAATACGTAAATACTGGATATTACAAAAAATACATAAAATCACATAGAATGGAACGTGCCTTTTTTGTAGGGTAGCGTTTAAATTCTTGTGGATGTCTTAATATGCCGGCCGAACGGTCTCTTGCAATAATAAATAAATAAAATAAAATCCGCTAATTACAATGTGACAAATTCTTTATATATATATTCCCCCTCCTTTTTCATTTTCATATAATCCATGCGAAATTAAAGTTTTCACTTACAGATACATTTATATGCTGAAACCAAAAAAAATATTCCTATTGTGATCATCTTAATCCTCTTCTTTCTTCTTTAAAATTATTTATTTTTCCATTCCATCTATCTATTTAATCAAAGTTAATCATCATCATCATCATCATCATCATCATCATGCTAAAAGGGTTTATGGAAGCTGTTTCGCATGGTGCACTCGACTTTATGCAGCCTCAAGACCAATGGGATTACGCCACCTCATTAGGATTCCCTGGTGTCAACCTGCAGAATCCTTATTATCCGATGCACCCACCAGCTCCGCCACATACAGTGGTTGATCCACGAAACACAACTGGTTTTGTCAAAGGTGACGAACTCTCCGATTGGGTTGACCGTGCTAACCTGCAGCCTGAAGATTCCGGCGACATATTCATTGATGATCACTCCTCAACCATTGTTTCCGATCATTGTACGCATTAATTAATTAATACTCTTTCGTTTTCCATTAAAAAAATCTCTAATACTCTTCTTCTTCTTCTTCTATACATTATTCACCGGAAATGATATTACGACAGGTGAAACATCACGCTTTTTGATGGAACGTATATAAATATAAACACATCATCATTATCTATGTCACTTGTCGTGATGATTTTCTTGTGACCTGTCACAGATAAAAGTTATAACTAGTGACATAATTAACCTATTGACGTAAGGATTGATATAAGTTTCGTCGATCGTAATCATCAATGGTGTAAAAATTTGTTGTATATACTTTTCTTTATGATGTTTTAGTGATCATGTAATTAATGATATGTTTATATATTTGAAACACACAGTTACAGGAATGATGAATGAAACAAGACCAAGTAAAATGGCAAGGAGGGTTTCACATGATAGCATTGATGCATCACAAAATCAATGGGAGAATAACAATAATAATAATAACAACAATAGTGGGCAAATACCATCATCACCATCAATATCAGCTGTATCCAAGCAGCTGGGAATAAACAATGGTGGAACAGTTGAAGAAAAGAGCTTGAGTTTAATGACAAGACTTATGGAATGTGCAGTTGCTTTATCAGCAGATAATTTAGATGAAGCAGACAACATGTTGCTTGAGGTTAATCAAATGGCTAGCCCATATGGACCTTCTTGTGCTGAAAGGGTTGTGGCTTACTTCTCTAAAGCTATGGGTAGTAGGGTCATTAACTCACGTTTAGGGATGTCTTCTCCTCTTATTGATCACAAGAGTATACATTCTTGTTTCCAAGTCTTTGACAATATTGCCCCTTTTGTCAAGTTTGGTCATTTCCCATGTAATCAAGCTATCTTGGAATCACTCCACAAGCGTGACAGGATTCATATCATTGATTTGGACATCATGCAAGGGTTACAATGGCCTACTTTGCTACACATACTTTCAACAAGGGTTGAGGGCCCACCTTTTGTTAGGATCACAGGTATGGGGACTTCTATGGACCTTCTAATCGAAACCGGGAAGAAACTATGCGATTTCGCAAAGAGGGTTGGAATCCCTTTCGAATTCCATCCGCTCGCAAGGAAGTTTGGTGAGATTGATCCGTCGGTGTTACAGATCAGGAGAGGTGAAGCCGTCGCGGTACACTGGACACAACATTCTTTATACGATGCCACGGGTGCCGATTGGAAAACGTTGAGACTCCTACAAGAGATATCACCCCATGTGATCACATTAGTCGAGCAAGAAATCATACACGACGGTGCGTTCTTAGACCGGTTCGTGGGCTCGCTCCATTTCTATTCAACCGTATTCGACTCGTTAGGCGCGTACCTAAGGAGCGACGACCCGAACCGGCATCGGGTCGAGCATGGTCTTTTCTATAGGGAAATCAACAACATATTGGCAATAGGAGGACCAGCTAGAAGTGGAGAAGATAAGTTTAGGAATTGGAGGGGTGAATTTGTGAAACATGGGTTCATGCAAGTACCTATGAGCACAATATGCATGGCACAAGGGCAACTAATTTTGAATATGTATCCACCATCCAACGGTTATAACTTAGTTCAAGGAGATGGTACTCTACGGCTAGGATGGAAAGATACGAGCCTATACACTGTTTCTGCATGGACTTCACCTGTTTATAGATCATACAACTAATTTTTTGATAAACATTAATTTGTCAGCTAACTGGAGGAATTATATAAATTAAAGGAAGATTCATCAATTTCATATATATATATATCATGGAGCAATGCAAGCATTAATTTCTATAATTAATCTTGCTTAAATGTAATAGCAGTAATTAATGATATATATCTCTTTAATTTATATATAGAGTTGTAGCTAGGCAAGTTACAACATTACTACTGACTACTTATATCCTGGATTGAATCATAATACACTTTAATTTGTATCATATGGAGGGGTTCGTATTATTACAAAAATGGATATTAGTACTTGCAAGGGAGGAAGGCTACGTACGGTCTCCCATGAAAACATTACTATTTTTTTTTATAAAAACTATCCGACCAATCAAGTTTGATTTGAAATCGACGGAGAAAAACAAAATCGACCGGATGCCACTAGATCGATGGTGCACCCTAATAACACAAACGATTCATGACCGTTGTAATTCAAAATCATTGAATTCAAAATAAAGGAATTCAATTCCACTACAGTGTTTGAATAAATCAAAATTCAAGATAAAGCCGATCAAGGAACTTGTGATCCTTGGAGAGATAAGGATGACCAAGGAGAGATAAGGAGGGATCATTACCTTTAAATTCAAGCAGAATTCGGATAGATGCTTGGTGACAAAGAGATGGATTGTATCTGCCCCTGTTCATGGTGATGGTTCAAGCTTCAGCAATTCGACTTCAAATTGAAGATTATCCTGAAATTTAAATTGATTAAAATTAGGGTTTATCCCAAATTGAAAGCAATCGGATAGATTAGTTTTTGTACTATAAATAAAACCTCTCCAGTGTATGATGAATTAAGCAAAAAAAAAAAAAAAAAAAAAAAACCTTCAATAAATTCATTCAAATTATTTTTCAGAAAAGTGTGTGTGTGTTTGTGTTTTTCTACATGGTATCAGAGACATTGGTGGTTTAACACCATGACAACCTTGTCCATTAATGTAGCAAACTTCATAAGCCTCAAATTAAATTCCAAAAACTACCCATTATGGCGTGAACAAGTGTTGGCTTTGGCTGAAAGCCAAGATCTGGCTGGACATCTCACCAATGCCACCCCTGCTCCTCCAGAATTCATCACCACAGTCATCACTGCAAACCCAACATCCAGTGAGCAATCCAAAACAAATACAGCAAGCACTCAAACCACTGCAACAGAAAAAAAAAAACCCAGAATATACTTCATGGAAAAAATAAGACCGGATGCTAAGGGGATGGCTCATTGGATCACTGTCTGAGGAATCTTTGGGTCTTGTTATTGGACTAGATACAACACACACGGTCTGGGAAGCACTGAAGGACTCTTATGCACAAGACTTTCAGGAAAGGGAATTCAACCTTGGACAACAAATCACCTATCTAAGGAAGACAGATGACAAGACTATCAGTGAACATGTAAGATCATTCAAAGGACTCAGGATACCGCCGCAATAGGGAAGCCAATTACAGATCCTGAAAAAGTTTACTATCTCCTAACAAGTCGAGGACCTGAGTATGAAACCTTCACTACTACTATGTTGAAACCCCCAAGACCAACCTATTTTGAGTTAGTCTCTCAACTTCAAAGTCTAGATCAGAGAAGAACTTGGTTCTCCATGAAAAAGGACTCCGAAAATCTCACACATATGGCCTTTTATGGTCAACAGGCACATCAACAAGGTAATAACAATCCAAGGTTTAATTCTGCAGGCAGGGGATTTCAAGCACAACAAACCAACCCCAGAAATAATGGAACTGCCAATCAAGGACAAGGGGGAGGACAAGTTTTTAGAAGAATGTCAAAATCTGAAAGAGACCAATACAGAGACCAAACCTGTCAATCTTTGTGGCATCATGGTCATGGCACAAATCTGCTGGTGGAACTCCAAGCAAAAGGCTGAAAATGAAGGTCTTCCACAAGCTCTGGCAGCACTCACCCTGGATAACACAATAGCAGAAACAGAGTGGATCATGGACACAGGTGCCTCCAACCACATGACAGGTAACAAAATAATACTTCATAACTTATCTCCATATCTAGGGTCTGAATATGTTCTCCTTGGAGATGGCACACATCTAGCTATACAAGGCATAGGTGAACTACATCTCCAAACCAGTACTTCACCTGTGTCTATTATAAATGTGTTATATGTGCCTCATCTCAAAAAGAACTTACTTTCAGTGAGTCAGTTAGCACATCAGCACTCTGCTGATTGTGTTTTCACTAATACTGGTTTTGTCTTGAAGGAAAGAATGACAGGACAGGTTCTCTTGAAAGGAGCACTTAGAAGGGAGCTATATGTTCTGTCCAGTACACCCCAAGTCTATTTTTCACACAGATTCAAATCAGGATCTGCTGAACTCTGGCATCAGCATCTAGGACATGTTCAATATCCTACAGTTCAAGTCTTAAAAAATAAAGGCCTCATAGAGGTTTTAGGGCACAACAAACAGGAGCACTTGTGTGAGAGTTGCCAACTTGGCAAGCTCAGCAAACTCCCATTCAGTCTGTCTAGTCATTCTAGTTCTGATTTATTTGATTTGGTACATTGTGATCTTTGGGGCCCTGCCTCAGTTGAGGCTATTGGAAAATTTAAATACTATGCTGCTTTTGCTGATGATTACTCTGAATATATGTGGATGGTCCCTCTCAAACATAAGTCTGAATTTACTAATGTTTACTTTAATTTTGAACAGTATGTTTTCAGACAATTCAACAGACACATAAAACAGTTTCATTCTGATGGTGGGGGAGTATTCATTAACACCCAGCTCTCCACTCACTTCCTTAAAACTGGTATAACTCACTTAATCTCCTGCCCACACACACCACAACAAACTGGCACAGTAGAAAGAAGACACAGAACAATTAGGGAACTAGGACTCACTATGCGTTGTTTCACTGCAGACTTCCTTTATTTTTATGGGTAGAGGCATTTTCTACTGTTGTATTCTTAATCAACAGACTTCCTACCTCTGCTCCTCAAGATGGAATCCCCCTACTTTATGCTTCATAATGCTCATCCAGACTACTCCATACTCAGAGTCTTTGGCAGTAGATGCTACCCCTATACATGGGACACAAAAAGGCATAAGTTTGATCCTAAAACAGTTCCATGTGTCTTTGTTGGATATAGTACTCAATATAAAGGGTACAAGTGTTTTCATCCCCCCACTAGGAAATTCTTTATGACTAGACATGTTGCTTTTGATGAGACTTTATTGCCCTATAAAATAAGACACTCATTTAACACAGACTCAACTTATACCATATTTGATACCTGGACACCTCATATGGACCCATCTGATTCACCTACCTCTCCTACAGAACCCTTAGCAGATTTACCCCTCACAGAACCACCATTATCTTGATTCCAATTCAAGCCCTGAACCTGAATAGCATCAAGCCCTGAACTTGAACTACCAACAAGTCCTGCACCTGAAGTAACAACATCAACTAACACCCCTCCTCTAGATGAGGTAGAATTTGATCCTCAATCACCCACTATGACCAATACAGCCTCTGAATCTTCTCAGTCCTCACCTACCTCTATAATACAAGCATCACCAGACTCCCCAGATATCCATCAAATCATAACTAGAGGCCAACATGGGATCTTCAAACCTAATCCCAAATATGCCCTGACTACTGTTCTCCCCATCATACCCAAGGAACCTAAAACTGTCAAATCTGCCCTCAACCATGAGGGTTGGAGGGCAGCCGTGCAAGAAGAACTAGATGCCCTCATCCAAAACCAGACCTGGCATTTAGTCCCTAGAACTCCTAACATGAATGTTATAGGCTCTAAATGGGTTTTCAAAGCCAAACTCAATCCAGATGGAACTCTAGAAAGACTAAAAGCCATACTTGTAGCCAAAGGCTACAGTCAAATAGGTGGCATTGACTTTGTTGAAACTTACTCCCCACTTGTGAAACCAAGTACTATCAGGATTGTTCTAAGCATTGCTCTCAGTCAGTCCTGGCCCATAAAGCAATTAGATGTTAAAAATGCCTTTCTACATGGCTACATTACAGAAGACATCTACATGGACCAACCCCCAAGTATGACTCACCCTTCTTTCCCTGATCATGTGTGCAAGCTAGATGATTGAGCTTAAATTTACCCCAACAAAAACAATTTATAAGGACTCGAAACTGTGGGTAAACTAACTCTCTAACCGGCAGTGTACCGGGTCGATTGCTAGAATAGCTACAGGAGTACGAGGTCGAACCCAAAGGAATCGTGTTCGCAAGTACCAAAGTGAACGTGGAACTTAGTCTAGGTGATCAATGATTTTATATTATCTGTAACTACAACGACACTAAAGTGATCTATACTAACAAGTTTGCAGATAAGATAGAAAGAAAGAAGATTAAACTACTAGGCTTTAAAGATAGATAAAGAGACATAGCCGAACCATGATCAAAATAGCTAGTTTCACCCCAAGGAATGACAAAATCGGGAGTGCACAATAACGACGAACTCTTACATTCAATTTCACGGGTACGTACTCCTAATCCCGGTGCTAAGGTCTGAACAACTCTTCCCCAACACCTTATGCCAAGTCAACTAACCTTTCCTAAGAGAGATTCATTCACAAGACAATTTATGCACGAGAGCCGTTTAAACGTTAAAACGAGTAACCTCGCACTACAATGCGATCTTAGAACCCTTTTCCCACATCTCCCTATCTGAACAACTCTCAAGATTGATGGGTGTGATTTTGACCTAGGTGATCAATCTAGCCCAAATCCGTTATAACAAGTTCTAAGACGTGAAATATGCAAGATACAACAATAAAAAGCACTACTCACTCCCAATTTCAACACCCAAAGGGTGATTTCACTAATTTTCACATGATTCGACTATGTAGGTGTTTAGCTACTCATTATACTAGTTAAAACATACACAAGACAGTTGTTAAGGGTGATTTTATACGTTTTATAAGGATATATTTTGTAACAATTCTCTCCATATTCGTATGTTTCTCATAGAAATCGAGCTTTATATTGAAATATTGAGCAAATGAGTTTTAGAAGTATTAAAGTTCAAAATCAGGTTAATTATGTGATTTTATTGGATAAATATCTTTAGATGTAAGATGTTACATTTTGCATGGTTTTATCGTGATGTAGTACGCTTGCATGAGGTGAAAGGAGCTTAAAAGATGTTCAAGTGATGATTTGCATGGAAGGAAGAGATAGAGATGAAGTTGGAATGAAGATCAAGATTAATTTGGAAGAAAAAGAGTCAACGCACGCCCAAGTCCCGCCCAAAGTGGTGGCGTCCAAATAAGTGGATCAAGCGCCCGTGATGAGTTTTTGATTCAGAGAGTTTAGACGCCATAGCAAACGGGCGCCCACCTGCCTGTAATTCTTGGACGGCGCCCGATTGAGTGGGACGGGCGCCCACGGCCGACATGCTTGAAAACCGACCTATTTCTCCTATAAATAGCAGCGCGATTTCAACCCTAAAGCATACAATATTCGACTCTTATTGATACACCATCATAAAGGAGCAACCTTAGCAACTTTAGCCAAATTTTTGGGAGGTGGGGTGGCAATTAGATTAGGTTTTTTTATTTCGCTTTTTCTTTCTATTTTATTGCTGCGTTTTTCTGCACTTCATGCTTGGAGGCTGCGATTGTTCAAACGATGTAACTCTTTTCATCAGGTTTTTCTATCTTTTATTTAAGTTTATGTTTTGATCTTTGATTCAAAGTTGTATCTTTTCCTATGCGTTTATTTGTTCATGCACGATATCGGAAGATGGTTGCTTTTGATGTTTGATTTTGATGGAAGTCATGATTAGACCTAGATCACCATAGAAAGATTAGGTTTTTAGCCTTGACATAACGGAAGTTGATAGGTTAATTATCTAGGTTGTTAGATTTAAAATCTTGCACCTTGGTTTGTTTGCGTCAATTCTATACATTGGAAGATGTTAGATTGATAGACGAATTATCTACGGAAGTAGTATTCATACCTTCGAGAGGTGAACCACATCTTTAGTTAATCATCACAAGATAACCTTAGGTAGAGATAGAGGGTTTGAAGGATTGGATGATTTTGTTTGTTCATTGTTAATCTCCATGTTCATCTTCTTGTTTATTTCCTTTTATAGTTAGTAGTTTAGATTTAGTTTTTATCGCTTTTATCCTTCCTGGCTTTGGACTGACAATCCTCTGTCCAGTTTATTTTATCTTTTTTTTAGTTTCGTTTTAGTAGTAACAACCTTAGGAAAATTAATGAACTAGATACCCCGATTCCCTGTGACCGACTCCGGTATTAATCGCTATACTACGATCCCTGCACTTGGGGAAATACCGGATTTATAAATTATATTACTTGTTTGTTTTGCATAGATAAAATCCGTGACAAGTTTTTGGCGCCGCTGTGCGGGAATCGGTGCGGTTGTCGATTCATTATGTATTTTCTAAAGTTGTTATGTTTTGTTTTTCGTAGGTAGTTTGTGTTATCTAGTGATTATTAATTTTTCATAGGTTTGTGTTTAGGTTCCAATTAGGGTTTTGTTTAGTTTTCGTGTTTAGTTTGGACCAGTTTTCGTGTTTAGCAGCGTTTATGTGCTTCAGTTTGAACGTAAACGGGCGCCCTGAGCTATTAGACGCCCGTCCGCCCAAATCGATCGTCTCAGATGTGTTTTGCCCAGCAGCATTTAAGCGCCCAAAGAACTTGGACGCCCGCCCCGTTTTTTTTCTTGATCCAGACGTCCGTCCAAGCGGGACGCCCGCCTGGCCTGTCTCATCACCGCTTTTTTATTTATTTTTTGTTTTAGGTAGGTATCGTGGTTTAGGGTTTCTGTTTTTCGTAGGTAGGTTTCGTAGGTAGGAATCTAAGGTTGAATTATCTGACTCCACGTTTTTAACGATCGAACTTTTGGATAAAAAGGGATAGTTTTAGCACTCGTTAGTATTTTGGCCATAACTTTCGGCTCGAGTGTCGGATTGGCGCGCAGGACCCCAATTCGGAAAGCTCGTTCCGACGCCGACGACGTGGCAGACCGCCGGAGGCCGTCCGACACCGTTTTCGAGGTCAAAATCCACTGTTTTCCCTTCCATTTTGGGCTCAGAAGATTTCAACACGTTTTTTTTTCATGTAGTTAGTATTTTCTGTGTTTTTCTGTTTTAAATTTTTCGTAGTTCGGTTTAGGTTTCGTTTCGTATATTTTTAGGTAGTTTTCAATAAAAGTAGCGTTAAATAAATTGAGAGTTTTTATTTTTGCCGTGTTTCGATGACCGTTGGGTTAAGAATGTGCAAGAAGTTTTTTACTCAATTTATGAAACGTGAATTTAGGTTTCATAGTTTTGTTTTCGCTTTTAATAAACACTAGGGTTTCGTTTTAATGATATGATATTAGGTTATGATTTTAGGGTTCTTTCTTTGTTTTCGATAAAATCGAAGTCTCATTGTGATTTTTTGTTGAGTCGACGGGCGCCCATAGTAAGTGAACGCCCGTCCGCGTTATAATGCATCCACGCTGTTATGTTTTTAGAGAGTCGATTTAGCGCTTGCTCATTTCCGGACGCCCGCTCGCTTTATGTGGTTCTCGACGGGCGTCGCTTACCAACGTCCGTCCATACGAATATGCTTTAAACGTCCGTCTGGATTGGTGAACGTCCGCCCGTTGTTCAATTTCTAGTGAATAGAGTTTGATTTTTAATGCTTTATTTGATGTGGATACTTTCATATGAGCTTCTGTGGCTAATTATTTTTACGTAGATGTTCTGAACTTGCATGTTTACACCTTTCCATCTACCGATCCATGTTAAATAATTGATTAATTTTTATATACATGCTTCATTAATTGACATGGATGAGCCTCTGTGGCCGTTTTGTGTATGCGTAGATGTCCTGTTCTTTCACCGTTATGGTTTTCTTTCCATCTATTGCAATCCATGTTGAGTAATTCACCTAGCTAGACGTGATTCTAATATGACTTACGCTTTGTTCTGTTGTCGCTCATCTAGGGTTACATGATTCATCCATGCAAGTTATAGTGACTGTCGGTTCTCGTAAGCTATAACTGTTCTTATAGTTAGTTAGTAGCTAATGTCGGTTTCGTATGCTACATACCGTGATGAATCTTTTAAGCTTTTAAGACTTATGTGTTTCCTTGTTGTTTTTGTAACTCATATGGGTAGCTATCGCCGGTTTTCCGTATGCTACGCCCTTTTCCATATGAGTTATATCTCATTTAGTATAGCTAATCGTTGGTTTCCATAATGCTATCACTTTCAATGAGTCTTAAAGCGCGTCTACACTGCATGTAATGAACAAGAAGATCTTGTCGTTTATCGTAACCTGTCATTATTTGGTAGACGTTTATTTTATACATGTCGTGTTGCAAATGAGTGGGCTAGTTTTCTTTCTTTTATTTTCTTTTATTTTTGCATATCACTTAGATGCATATCATTTAGTTGCATGTCATCTAGTTGCATTGTTTTTCTATTTTTCTTTTATTTTTCCTGAGTGTAGTTAATCGCCGGTTTTCGTAATACTACCTCGCTTTTTTTTATTATTTTAGTTTTCGTGATAGGCCGTAGTCACTTTGTAGGTTGTCCTCAAAACACCTTTCACCTAAGCCTGTCGAGAATTTGTTTTTATTTATTTAAATTTTTAGAATTGCAGATCACGTAGATTGCATTGTAGTATAATTTCATATAGTGCACCTAGCCCCGCTATTTTGTAATGTTCCATGTATCATTATTTTTGTATGCACATGTGGACTGTATTTGTATTATAAGCTTCTGTGGCTTATTTGATGCTTAGGTGTCCTGTACTTTCCCTGTGTGGTGATTTTTCCATCTGAGCCATTATATCATGTGCTTACGCCCTAAGTTCGCAATTTGTTATTCCCCGTGTCCCGAGATATGCCATGTTTCGTCGAGTGGTGCGGTACATTTCTATTTGTCTTTGTTAAGCTAGCTTTGGATTTGAAGCTGGGAAGGACTCCATATGACATCACCATTGTTGTCCTCTTCAGCCAATTTTCGGATCATCACGAAATCAGCTAAGTTCTTTTGCTTCTCTTTATTTTCTGCACAACATGAGGACATGTTGTTATTTAAGTGTGGGGGAGGGGAATAGTTTCATGTATCTACATTCATTTGCCATACTATTTTATTTTTATGAAAAAGTGTTTAATTTTTAAATTTTTGTTTTGTCCCGAGTGAACAAATGCATATCTTTATTCGAGTTATTATGTCATTGGTGCATTATTTTGCATATTTAGTAAATTTAGTTGTTTCACCCAACACTACTTTTTCACATGCCATAGTAAATGAAGAGCTATATTTTTAAAGCTATGCCCATTTGATTAGAGATTTTTTGATGATTATCGCATGATTCTTTGCTTCCATACGAATTTTGAAAATTTTAATAGTTTGTGTTTAGAGTTAAAGTATGACATACTGTGAATATCTGAAGGTTTGAATGTGATAGGAGGGATATAATTTAAGGTTTGTATACCAATCTAAGATGAATAATATGAATTATGTATTTAAGTGTCGGAAGTAGCTGCCGATGATTTGAGTGCGGTAGGACATTATCACGAAATGTCCTATACCACTATGAGGTTAATAGCCCCATCGCTCGATGATAGTAGTCCAGCTAGGGTGTTATCCCGAAACATCCTATTGCTGGGAATGAGGGCATATATGCTATATATGTGGAATTGATTGAACTTTAAGAAAAATTAGTGAATGGTAATGTGAAAAGATGGTCGGAAACCTTAGTTATCTTCTGACCATCCCCAGTATAAACTGAAAAATATGTTGTAGGGACTATCCTCTAAGTGTGTCGGAAATATTGTAAATGCTCCCTATTATCTTTTCGGAATAAGTATGTTTTGTGAGGTGCATGTTATAATCGTTTTTATATTTCTGATTTAGATGGGATGTTGGCTAGTTTTGCTTGAATCAATTTCAAGTGTGGATTTGGTGGAAATTTATTATGGCTATGCACACACACACTTGGGTGAACCTCTAAACTATTGAATATGTTTTATATTTGCATAAGTGTTTATATGTCTCGAGTCTTGATTATGTTTTTGTCTTGCTCGGGACGAGCAAGGTTTAAGTGTGGGGAGTTGTTAAGGGTGATTTTATACGTTTTATAAGGATATATTTTGTAACAATTCTCTCCATATTCGTATGTTTCTCATAGAAATCGAGCTTTATATTGAAATATTGAGCAAATGAGTTTTAGAAGTATTAAAGTTCAAAATCAAAGTTAATTATGTGATTTTATTGGATAAATATCTTTAGATGTAAGATGTTACATTTTGCATGGTTTTATCGTGATGTAGAGTACGCTTGCATGAGGTGAAAGGAGCTTAAAAGATGTTCAAGTGATGATTTGCATGGAAGGAAGAGATAGAGATGAAGTTGGAATGAAGATCAAGATTAATTTGGAAGAAAAGAGTGAACGCACGCCCAAGTCCGTCTCAAAGTGGATGGCGTCCAAATAAGTGGATGGCGCCCAGGATGAGTTTTTGATTCGAGAGAGTTTAGACGCCATAGCAAACGGGCGCCCACGCGCGTCTGTAATTCTTGGACGAAGCGCCCGATTGAGTGGACGGGCGCCCACGGCCGACATCTTTGAAAACCGACCTATTTCTCCTATAAATAGCAGCAGCGATTTCAACCCTAAAGCATACAATATTCGACTCTTATTGATACACCATCATAAAGGAGCAACCCTAGGCGCCCCAGCCCCCTTTGGGAGGCTGGGGTGGCAATTAGATTAGGTTTTTTTTATTTCGTTTTTCTTTCTATTTCGCTGCTGCGTTTTTCTGCACTTCATGCTTGGAGGTTGCGATTGTTCAAACGATGTAACTCTTTTCATCAGGTTTTTCTATCTTTTATTTAAGTTTATGTTTTGATCTTTGATTCAAAGTTGTATCTTTTCCTATGCGCTTATTTGTTCATGCACGATATCGGAAGATGGTTGCTTTTGATGTTTGATTTTGATGGAAGTCATGATTAGACCTAGATCACCATAGGAAAGATTAGGTTTTTAGCCTTGACATAACGGAAGTTGATAGGTTAATTATCTAGGTTGTTAGATTTAAAATCTTGCACCTTGGTTTGTTTGCGTCAATTCTATACATTGGAAGATGTTAGATTGATAGACGAATTATCTACGGAAGTAGTATTCATACCTTCGAGAGGTGAACCACATCTTTAGTTAATCATCACAAGATAACCTTAGGTAGAGATAGAGGGTTTGAAGGATTGGATGATTTTGTTTGTTCATTGTTAATCTCCATGTTCATCTTCTTGTTTATTTCCTTTTATAGTTAGTAGTTTAGATTTAGTTTTTATCGCTTTTATCCTTCCCCGGCTTTGGACCGACAATCCTCTGTCGCTTTATTTTATCTTTTTTAGTTTCGTTTTAGTAGTAACAACCTTAGGAAAATTAATGAACTAGATACCCGATTCCCTGTGACCGACTCCGGTATTAATCGCTATACTACGATCCCTGCACTTGGGGAAATACCGGATTTATAAATTATATTACTTGTTTGTTTTGCATAGATAAAATCCGTGACAACAGTAAATGAAAGCCATAACAAGTAAAAGAGAAGAGAAATATACCATTAATTTGCAGAAATTCGAGTTGCGATCCAAAAAGTACAAAATAGAGAAGTAATTAAAAGGTGGTCTCTTAGTGTTTGGAATGGAAATCTAAGCTAAGAAATAGAAAGATTAAGCTAAGATAATGTTGATGTACACTAAGAGAAAGTATTCTAATCTATTACAAAAATCGAGCTAGAAATGGGTAGAGTTTTGCTAAGGAAACTAGATATCTCTAGAAATAGTCTAAGGGGGTATTTATAGTTGGGAGAAAAAATCTGCAGAAAAACGGTCCAAACGCACGTTTGGGAGTTGGAACGGGCGTTTGGAATCTTCAAACATGCGTTTCGCATAGTTGAAACGCGCGCTTCGCATCAATTCGGGCAGGGACTTGACTGATCTTCATCTGGAACGCGCGTTTAGAAAGTTCAAACGCGCGTTTGGGTGACTTGGAACGCGCGTTTAGCGTGGTTTCAAACGCGCGTTTGGAGGGCTTCAACTCTGAATCAAATCTGGACTTCTGAAACGCGCGTTTGGGGGGTTCAAACGCGCGTTTGAACCCCTGTTTCCCCAAACCTTCACTTTTCTTCCTTTTTGGCCCCTCTTCTTGCCTCGGTCATGATTTTCACCACAAATCTTCATCTTCCGGGTCTTCGAGACACCAATACCCTTCAATATCATAAACAACCAAAAACATCCAAACAATTCCGGGGGGTAAAAGTGCTCGAGAATGAGGTTAATCTCAACAAAAAGGGGTAATAATCCATCAGAGCAACGGATTCATTCCCCGTGCCATAAGCTCACGATAACACCCCGAAAACGGTCTAATTCACCCAAAATTGTGCTGAAAGTGTGGTAAACGGGGGTGATTAATGCACCAGAGTCACGTAAAGTTGACTCCCATCACTAGACAGGGCCCTCTATGGTCTCAAACAAGCTCTTAGAGCTTGGTTTGATAGATTCAGCACCTTTTTAATTCAATACGGATTTACTTGCAGTTTATCTGATGCATCTCTATTCTATTGTCACACTAATTCTGGAACACTAGTTCTACTTTTGTATGTAGATGATATTTTACTTACAGGTTCCAGTGAGGAGCTCTTAACAACCTTTATACAGCTTCTAAGCAAAGAGTTCTCTATGAAGGATTTAGGAGCTATTCATCACTTTCTTGGAGTACAGGTACATCATACCCCAGAAGGACTACACATGGATCAATCTCACTATGCATCTACCATACTAGACAAAGCCAAAATGCTTGACTACAAACCCATGAGGACACCTCTAGCTACAAAACACAGAGAAGAAGAAGACTCATCTGAATTGCTCTCTGATCCTACCTACTACAGGAGTCCTGTTGGAGCTCTCCAGTATCTCACATTCACCAGACCAGATCTGTCATTCAGTGTCAATTATGTATCTCAATTCATGCAACAGTCCACTCATGCTCATCTCACACTTGTTCACAGGATTCTAAGATATGTCAAAGGGACACTAGATCTTGGTATGACACTACATAAGGCATCAAATACCACCTTACTGGCTTTCACTCATTCAAATGCAGATTGGCCATATTTAGTGGCTTTTTACGATCGATGGATTGGGCAAAGTTGTCGATTCACGCATGATATCTACAATCAAGCTCTGACTTCTCCTTGGACCTAATCTCATTTCTTGGTGTGCAAAGAAACAACCAACAGTTTCAAGGTCAAGCTCTGAAGCAGAATACCGAGCTATGGCACATACAGCAGCAGAACTCACTTGGCTCGCCTATCTTCTACAGGAGCTGCACATCCCTTTAACAACTTCTCCGGTTTTACTCTCAGACAATCTCAGTGCCCTGCACATGACTATCAATCCAGTCTTCCATGCTCGGAGCAAGCATATAGAGCTGGATTATCACTATGTACGGGAACAGGTGGCAAGACGTCTCCTAGTCACTAAGCATGTACCGGCTTCTGCTCAATTGGCAGACATTTTCACCAAAGCACTGCCCAAAGTTCCATTTCAGACACTTCGTGGCAAACTCGGTCTTCAACCCCGACCTCGGGGTAATAACACAAACGATTCATGACCGTTGTAATTCAATATCATTGAATTCAAAATAAAGGAATTCAATTCCACTACAGTGTTTGAATAAATCAAAATTCAAGATAAAGCCGATCAAGGAACTTGTGATCCTTGGAGAGATAAGGATGATGATGATGCCAAATAATGCACCACCTGTAAATCCGGGCCACGTGTAATCTAAGGGTGAGCTGTAAAGGAGATCGAATGACTGTAAATGGGTAAAAGATGGTGTTTTAGGTGTTTTATGGCTGAGTCCAAGAATGTATCTTGGATTGCCTACGTATCCTGTCTCATGTCCAGGAATCAAGCCTCACGTAGTTCCTGGAAAGATATATTTATAGGCACATTCCCTTCTTCTGTCCTAAACTTGAGGCGGTTTAGTATATTGACGTAATTACCCTTAAATGGGCCTTGCCTCCTTGCCCAAGTAACCTATTGGATGTGGGCCCAGGAGCCCAGACTGAAGTCCATGGTATCGACTCGATGAACACCGACTTGGGTGTTCGAGCTCGGACACTTGTAGAATCTCTCCCGAGCCGCGGCCTTCACTGGTACGCCTCATATCGATCTGATGTGGATAACTAACACAGACTTTTCCACATGCCAACTGGACCAATCAGACAATTCCACATGGAGGAATTAATCCCCGTATCATCATAAGCCCCCCAGATCGGAGGGAAGCTCATCTCGAACGCTGAGGTCGGATCTGAAGATTTGAATAACCTTTCCGACACGTGGTGCTCTTTAGGCGGGAAAACAGCCGTCACTCTTAATTGGTATAGGCGGTTATAGGATGACGTCCTTATCACAAGATTAATTGCGTGAAACGAAGCTTCTCTTATTGGGCCGCGTGGAGATTTGGCCCTTGATTCTCGCGCTTACACTTCTATAACTGCCCAAAATGTGTCCTCTCAAATAACTTGCAGGATTTACACGCATATAAGGAGTCCAAACCACAGAGGCCTCTCACTTGCTATTACAACTTCTGCAAATCTCAGTTTCCGCCTAAAATCTCAAGTAAGCCCTAGTTTACTCAAGTTTTCCTTCTTATTTCTGTTTCTTGCATCTTTTTCCAAGTCCATGTCTAGTAGTGATAGCGATTCACAAAATAGAGAGGAGGTTGTCGAAGTTGAAGAAGAATCAACAGAGCAAACAGTTTCTGAGCATCCAACCATCTCTGGTGAGAAGGCCGCCGGAGAAGAAGAGGGAGTAGAAGGAGGAGAAGAGGAATCGTCCTCTCGACCCGCGGCCAGACGTCAAACTAGGATGAGGGGCCAAGGGCCGTACGGGTGCATCTCCAATTTGACCCCGGAAAAAGCCAAAAACATCTGTATAAGATACGACATCCCTTACTCCTCTGACAACATTAAAGTATCACACGGCCAATTCAGTTTACTGTGACCCCCTCCAGATTCTCTGCGCCATATACGAGGCGCAACTGAAAGAGGGGTTGAGATTTCCCTTCGACCCGTGTCTAATCGAGGTTCTTCGACATTACAGTATCAGCGTTCCACAGCTTGCTCCAAATGGCGTTAGGAGCGTTATGGGATTCGCGCTAGCGTGTCGAATCGCCAAGGTCGAATTTTCGGTCCGTTTGTTCCGTCAATACTATGCCCTATCGAGCTTGCAGGATGCGGGATGGTATACTTTCCAGAAACGCCCTTTGGCATCGGAGTTCGTGAGGAAAGTAACCTCATCTCAGGGGGAATGGAAGCCCCAATTTTTCTTTATTCGACACGGGTTGGTGGACATCGATGTCCATACTTGGTATAGAAGGCCGTTGAAGTGGCACGATAGGCTCGACTCGGATATCCCCAGCAGGTGCCGGATTTTTGAGAGCGTCCACCCTGAGGTCGCCACTCGAAACCTGCACTCCCTATATCCTTATGCCGACATCGAGACGGCCGGTCCGGGCGCCTACCTCGAAATCGATGAGGATGTTCGCATTTTATGTAGGACTTTTATTCATTCTGTTGAGCTGTAACACGAGCATTTTGTACTTTCTTTGTGTTCATTTCATATCGATCGTATTCTGATGTCGGTTTTTCCCTGTGCGCAGTGGAGTTTTTCTCGAAGATGGATGCTTTGGGTAAAATGCCCGACCCCAAGAAAACCGATCCCAAGAAGATTCAGGAGATCGTCGGGATCAAGTCAAAGAAACCAGCATCTGGTATCACATCGGCGGGACAGAGGGGGTCATCCCGATCTGCTACCCCCGTATCAACATCTGAGATTCTGAGAGATCAACCCGGCGAGGCAAGGGTGACGGAGCAGACAGAAAGGGACCTCGTTTCGAGGATGCGCCAGAAGACCACGGAGGTGCGGCATGGGGTCGGGAAGGAGACCCGTAACCTTGCACCACCAAATTCCACCGATCCGATCCCTGAGACAAGTGTGGCAGAGATGGAGGCCATGACACCGGAGGAGCTACACGACCTTATAATGAAGAGTCATCGAGTTGTGAGTCTTCTTTTATTTCTTTTGTAGTTTCGTGATTTTTTGTCTGTCTTCGATGTTAATAATATTCCTTATTGCAGACTCGACTCGCCACCAAAGTAGCTTTGAATAGAATCGAGTCTCCATCGGCAGCTCTGGAGGAGCAGAAAGAGACTATCACAAAACTGACCTCGAGATCGAAAGCGAAGGCCAAGGCCAACAAGTTGGATGATCGCGCTTGAAGTCGGAGTCCGATCCGTCTAAAGCTCGGGAGGACATAGCCGAAAGGGATGTCGAGTTAAGCGGCGGTGAAGTCGAGCCGCATGTGAAGTCGGAGCTCGAGGGGACGTAAAATCGATCCGGCGAAGCGATTAAGGTTCGTATCAACGCCCGATCCCTCCTTGATGATTTAACGACTCGTGCGGAAACCGCCAAGCTGGACTTCTTGGCCTCAAAGGAGCTCGAAGATGACCTGACGCTGCTTATGACTCAGGGCATGAAGGGGGGGTTTACCATGGCCATTGACCAAGTCAAAGAGGTCGATCCAAACTTTGACGTGTCTGCCATTTTGAAACCCTACCTATATGATCCGAGAGGTTCCTCGTTACGGGCGATATTTCAATGAGTTCAAGACCGGCGTCTCCTTATATGAGAAGTACGTGACCCCCGCCTTAGACGATGATGGTGCAGAAAACGTCGAGTCTGAAGTACAAGCCGATCCCAATGCTTCGACCTCGAACCAGCCTGCCGCCTGATGCTATTTTCTCTGTCTCTTTAAGTACTTCGATTCAATTTGGTTGTAATAAGTTTTTATGATTTTATTTGTCTGAACTTGCATTTTGTCTATCCGATCTTGTAAATTCTGACATTTCAATTTTGCACTTTGATCTTCAGATTTGAATCCATGCTTTTAATTGAATGTCTTTTGTTTCTTATTGATTGTTTGTTCAGGGTGTAGTGGTGTAGTCCCTTTGAACTTAATTCCCTTGAGACTGTTGCCTTATGGGGTGTAGTCTTTCGGACTTAATTCCCCTGCTGGCCCTTCGAAGTGTAGTATGAGTACATGACTCGTAGTACACTTGAGCATGAGTCGACCTAGCATTGTGCTGCCTTATTGGCTTGACTTGGCTTTTTGGTCGGAGCTCGATTCGACTATCCTGTCTTGTCAGGCTTATAAGGACATCGAATTAAGAAATCCCTACTCGACTGTCGCACATCGTGGTGCTTATGATCTGGTCGAGTTAGGTATCCGTTGCGGGATCTTCCAACTGCTTAGCGTCGTGGCTTACTGACATGTCGGGAGTGATATAAGCATTGTCAGTGACTTGGCTTTATTCACTACTTTTGTTTTAAGTCCATCGTATCGGTGGACCTCAGCTCGGAAGTGATATAAGCATTGTCAGTGACTTGGCTTTATTCACTATATCGTGGGTCGGAGAATTGATATCGTGGTCGATCTTTGCGCTTTTTCTTCTGCGCCCTTCTCTTTTTCATACGATCTTGCAAATATAACGTAATTAAAAAGGAAAAGAAAGCATGCTGAATAAAAGGCTTCGGAATATAATGTCATATCGACCTATTACAACTGATGAAAGTAGAACTGCAAAAGTCATGAGAATGAGATGAAAAAATAACTTAAACATAATATTTTATGAGGTTGGTGGCATGCCAAGTTCGAGGCACGGTGCTTCCATCCGACTCCGCCTAACCGATACGACCTTTAGGATGCACTTTTAAGATTTTATACGGACCTTCCCAATTCGGCTCGAGCTTGCCTATTGGGTCCTGCCTGCTGGCCTCGTTCTTCCTCAACACGAGGTCCCCCACTTGGAAATATTTGTGCTTTACCCTCGCGTTATAGTACTGTGATATCTTCTTTTTATAATTGGCCATTCGATATGCCGCAACCTCTCTCTTCTCTTCGATGTTATCTTTCTCTTGAAGCAGATCGGTGACATTTGTTTCAACGTTATATGCCAGAACCCGAGGTGAGGCCAGTCCGATCTCCGCAGGTATCACTGCTTCGCATCCATAAGCCAAAGCGAAAGGAGTCTCTTGGGTAGCTGAATTGGGTGCTATTCGATACGACCACAGTATGCTGGGTAATTGAGCTGCCCAATCTCGACCCTCGTCTTCTAACCGCTTCTTCAACCCAAACTTGATTTGCCTGTTTGTTTGCTCGACCTGTCCATTGGACTGAGGTCGGGCCACCGATGTCGTTCTATGCTCTATCTTGAATTCTTTGAGCCAGTCCTGCAGGCGGTCATCCAGAAATTGCGTCCCGTTATCCGATATCAGATACTTGGGAATTCCAAACCTGCACAAATTGTTCTCCCACAGAAACTTCTTGATGGTCTGAGCTCTACTGTCAGTTAGAGCCTTAGCTTCGACCCATTTCGTGAAATAGTCAACTGCGACCACAACATATTTGAAATTACCCGGAGCTCGAGGCAAAGGCCCGACTATATCAACCCCCCACTCATCGAAAGGCCATACTGACTCGACGGCACTCATCTCTCGCGCTTGTTGGTGGGTCACTACATCATGTACCTGACAAGCCCTGCATCTCATCACCACTTGATTGGCATCCTTCTGCATTGAAGGCCAAAAATAGCCTGCCAGCTTGCATTTTCTTGCCAACATTCGAGCTCCGCAATGGTTACCACAAATCCCCCGATGTATTTCCTCGAGAAGATAAGCTCCCTCATCTTCCGATGCACATCGTAGCCAAGGTGCTACAAACGATTTTCGATAAAGCACATAGTCGAGTAGTGAGTACCTCGAGGCTTGCAGCCTGATCTTCCTGGCCTGAGACTTATCAGACGGGAGAATTCCGTCTTTTAAGAATAACGCTATCGGATCCATCCAGGTCGATCCCTGAACCACTGGTTGCACGTCAACTTCGTTATAGCTTCGCTCCGCTAACATCTCTACCAGAACTTTCTTCTTTGATTTGAAATTTGATGCGAGTTTAGACAACGCATCGGCCCACTTATTCTCACTTCGGGGTACCTGCTCGACACGAACCGCTTTGAACTTTGACATCAGCCCCTGAACCACTCTCAGATAACTTTTCATAGATTCTTCCTTGGCCTCATACTCTCCCCGTATGTGATTCACTACGAGCTGAGAGTCACTGTACACCTGGAGGTTCTCGGCCCCCAATTTCAAAGTCAGCTTCAGACCCGTGATCATTGCCTCATACTCAGCTTCGTTGTTTGTAGCCTTGAATTCAAATCGCAGAGCATAGGGAACTCTTCTCCTTCGGATCGACCAATAACAAACCAATTTCGACTCCTTCTCTACTCAAGCACCATCGACATGGATGGTCCACCGCTCATCCGACGATCGCTTATCCTGCTCCAACCGAATTGACAATCCTTCTGCTATGAAGTCTGCTAGAGCTTGACCCTTAATGGCTGTACGAGGTAGAAACTCGATATCGTACTCCGCTAGCTCGACAACCCACTTGGCCAATCGACCCGATGTCTCGGGCTTTGCCAAAATCTTTCGAGAGTGGTTGGTTGGTAAACGATGGGATGTGCTTGAAAGTAGGGTTTCAATTTCCTCGATGCATGAACCGGACTTAATGCCAACTTTTCAGCGGCATGTATCTGATCTCGGGTCCATGCAATGCCTTGCTCACAAAATATACTGGGATCTGTCCCTAATCTCCTTCTCGAACCAACACTGCACTCACTGCCTCTTCACAGATTGCTAGATAGACCAGGAGTTTCTCTCCTTCTCGAGGTGAAGACAGCGTTGGTAAATCAGACAGGTACTCCTTCAAATCATCGAATGCTTTTTGACACTTCTCGTCCCATTGGAATGGACTCGCTTTCTTTAATATCTTGAAGAACGGTAGGGCCCTTTGTGTTGATACCGACAAGAATCGATTGAGGGCCGCCATCCGACCCGTTAATCGCTGCACTTCCTTTACGTTACGAGGCGTAGGCATGTTCCTCGAGGGCCTCTATTTTATCTCGGATTAGCTCGATCCCTCTCTCGATATCATGTACCCGTAAATTTTCCAGATCGAACTCCAAAGGTACATTTCTTTGGGTTAAGCTTCATGTTTCATGCCCGCAGATTCTCAAAGACCTCTCTGACATCGACAAGAAATTGTCCCATGGACTTGCTCTTGATTAATAAGTCGTCAACATAAACCTCCATATTTCGAACTATCTGCCCCTCGAAAATTTTATTGACGGCTCTCTGATAGGTAGCCCCTGCATTCTTCAGGCCAAACGGCATTGTTACAAAGCAAAACGTACCAAATTCTGTGATAAACGCGGTTTTTTCCGAGTCCTGGGGGTCCATGAAGATTTGATAATACCCCCTGTACGCATCGAGAAAACCAAACACTTCGAAGCCCAGAGTCGAGTCGACCAACTGATCAATCTTTGGAAGTGGATATGAATCCTTAGGGCATGTTTTGTTAAGATCTGTAAAATCGACGCACATCCGCCAGCTCTGATCTGGCTTCCGAACCAACACTGGATTGGCTAACCAATCCGGGTAGAATATCTCTTTCACGATTCCGGCAACTAGTAATTTGTCAACCTCCTTCCTTACCGCTTCTTTCCTTTCAGGAGCAAGGTTCCTCTTCTTTTGTCGTATCGGCTTCTTTTTTGGGTCGACGTTGAGTTGATGCACTGCTATGTCCGCCGATAGGCCTGGCATGTCCTCTGCCTTCCATGCAAAAACGTCTCGATACTCCACTAGGAGGTCGATCAAGGATTTCCTGTCGGGGTGTGGCATCCACTTCCCGATTTGGACTCCTTGTCCCTCTTCCTCCTTCCATACTTGAATCTCCTCTGTCGGGTCGGCGGAGACCCAGCTCCGATCCTCCTCTTCCTCAGGTATCAGTTCCTCAACTAGCACTTGCCCCACACCTTTTCCTTTGATCGAAACCAAAGCTACGCCTCGGCTACCTCGACGTCTCCTTTGACTTCATGGGTTCCGTACCAGGTGGGGAACTTCATGCTGTTGTGAAATGTCGAGATGATGGCTCTAAGATCGTATAAAGTTGGTCGACCTAATATCGCGTTGTACCCTGAAGGGGCCTTAACTACGACATAGGTCATTTCCATTGTTCGACATTTTTCCCCGTCTCCAACCGTGGTTAATAAATTGATCGACCCGACAGGGTGAATGGCCTGCCCGGTAAACCCAAATAGAGGGGTAGATAATGGAACAATGTCTTCATCTTTCAACCTCATGGCTTTGAAAGCTGAGTAGTAAAGAATATTAACGGCACTTCCACTATCGACACAAACTCTTTTTACGCGACCCCGGCTTATTACTGCTTCGATTACCAATCCTTCGCTATGACTGTGGGAGCTCGGAACGTCATCCTTGGGTCCATAACCCACCTCCGTCGTAAACCTGATCTTCTTTGACTCTCTCGATCTGTCCGATGATTGCCGACTGGATCGAGGTCGATCCGACTCGTGCTCTGCCACGATTGTGTTAACGTCGTATCCGACGCGATTATCCCGATGGGGGTCTCGGTTCTGATCTTCCCGATGGTCATCCCGACGATTCTCCCTGTATGTCGGCTCGGATGACCTGTCTCGACGATTCCGATTATCACGACGTGGAGATCGGTCTTTCTTTCCATTATAAGTTTTCCTCTTGTACTCTCGACGGCCCTTCGGCTCGTCCTTTTCTGACCTGTCAATCACTTCGTCCAATCGACCCTCTTGAATGCAGGCGTCGATGTCTCTCTTCAAGTCGAAACATTCCTCTGTGTCATGTCTCACGTCTCTTTGATAATTACAATACTTGTGGGTATTTTTCCTTTTTTCTGGGTCCTTGGACATCGGCTTGGGTGTTCGGGCAATATTCTTCTTGATCATAATCGCCAACACCTCCCCCCGAGATCGGTTGAGGGGTATAAAATCTCGATCTTTCAGGTTCCCTTTCTTTCCGAGCCGATCTGAGATCGGAGCTGTCAATCGATCAAAGACATTGGTCTTGCTTTCCTCATTTCGACCCCTAGCCTGACCCTTGGTCCGGCGGCTTCGAGTCGTTCTAATTGAGGCCAAGTGAAATGGTGTGCAAACGCACTGCTTCTTCACCTTGGCAAAACTTATGGACTATGTTCACACATTCGTCCATATCATTCGGCATCTTCTTAGACAATTTGTCATACGACTTCATATTTCGCAGACCTCCAACGAAAGCATTAACCTGCAGTGCATCACTAGCGTTATGCACTTTCATGGCCTCAAGATTAAAACGTCTCATGAAGTCGATAGTCGACTCCCCTTTCTCTTGCTTAATATTCATGAGGTGTGTAGCACTGAGGTGGAACTTCTTATTCCCAATGAAAGCATCTCAAATTTTTGTCCCAAATTGTAAAAACTTGAGATCGACCGGGCGTAGCTTGTGGAACCACTCTCGAGCTCGACTGTGAGCAACGTGTCGGGCGCACGACACTTCATGGCATCATTTATGTTCTCTCAACCTCATCAATGATATATATCGATATAGATGGTCCTCTCGGGTCCGTAGTACCGCCATAAGGTTCCATCTTGGGTGGTTTGAATGAGTCGAGGCATCGTGTATATCTCTATCTCGGGACTAAATGGCGATTCGAGCCATTCTGTGACCTGTTCCTTCCCTACTATGCGGTTGAACTCATTTCGGATACTCTCTTCGACCTGCCGTTGTTGGCTTTCTTGTCCAGGACGTCTGTGGGCGTTAGTCATGCTGATTTCAATTGCGTCTTCCTCACGTTCTTCGTGAGGCTCTCGACAGCCTCTTCCCCAGCCTTATCGCCTCCTTACAACTCTCGAGGTCCAACAAATGTTCTTGTGGGGATTACAGATTCCCTTACCTATGAATGCCGACGCCACCACCCTCTTCAGGGCGTCCTCATCTAAAGATGCTAAGTGATCTGCCATATCTTGGTGTGGGAAGCCGAGGCCTGGTGTGTATGCACCCATGGTCTAGATCCAGTGGGGACTTTTGAATCGAGATGGAACCCCCGCTGGATCTATATCCGTGTGCTCTTCGATCTGCATGTTCTTACTGCTCGCCGGTTTCTTCCTTGCTGGTGGTGCCATGCGATTTCTTTACCAACTCACCGGTAGAAGACCCTCCTTCTAGCGCCAAATGATGATGCCAAATAATGCACCACCTGTAAATCCGGGCCACGTGTAATCTAAGGGTGAGCTGTAAAGGAGATCGAATGACTGTAAATGGGTAAAAGATGGTGTTTTAGGTGTTTTATGGCTGAGTCCAAGAATGTATCTTGGATTGCCTACGTATCCTGTCTCATGTCCAGGAATCAAGCCTCACGTAGTTCCTGGAAAGATATATTTATAGGCACATGCCCTTCTTCTGCCCTAAACTTGGGGCGGTTTAGTATATTGACGTAATTACCCTTAAATGGGCCTTGCCTCCTTGCCCAAGTAACCTATTGGATGTGGGCCCGGAGCCCCAGATCGAAGTCCATGGTATCGACTCGATGAACACCGACTTGGGTGTTCGAGCTCGACACTGTAGAATCTCTCTCGAGCCGCGGCCTTCACCTGCACGCCTCATATCGATCCGATGTGGATAACTAACACAGATTTTTCCACATACCAGCTGGACCAATCAGATAATTCCACGTGGAGGAATTAATCCCCGTATCATCAGATGACTAAGGAGAGATAATGAGGGATCATTACCTTTAAATTCAAGCAGAATTCGGATAGATGCTTGGTGACAAAGAGATGGATTGTATCTGCCCCTGTTCATGGTGATGGTTCAAGCTTCAGCAATTCGACTTCAAATTGAAGAGTATCCCTGAAATTTAAATTGATTAAAATTAGGGCTTATCCCAAATTGAAAGCAATCGGATAGATTAGTATTTGTACTATAAATAAAACCTCTCCAGTGTATGATGAATTAAGCCTTAAAAAAAAAAAAAGCTTCAATAAATTCATTCGAATTATTTTTCAGAAAAGTGTGAGTGTTTGTGTTTTTCTACACACCCTATATATAACCATATGGGGAGAAAAAAATTATATATACGTGTCTATGTGAAATTGATCAACTAGATAATTTTTTTAAAAATAATATGCATATATAGACTCGTAGAAATGTAATCTATAAGCTTAAGTATAAAAGATAAGGTTCCTCAAAAAAAAGTATAAAAGATAAGAAATATGAAATCTCGGTATCCTGAATTTCCCGAAACCTAAACCCTCAACCCTAACCGCCCCTAAATCTAGGTCAATGACGGTGCCAAAGGTAGGGCTTAGGGGGGCTAAGCCCATCAGGTAAAAAAATTATACATCAAAAAATCTATATAATTCAACTTAAGTTATCAAAAAATCTTATTTAAGCTCACCGATTGTTCGAATATAAACCAATAGCCCATCCAAGATCCAAATCCTGGCCCGTCATTGCTCTAGGTGACCACCAACCACCGTCAACGACTTGAATCCCAAGCATGTTCGAGATTCTAGAGCGAATGTTTATTAAAGTAAAAAAAATGATGTCCGGATCAGCTGTTAGGTTTTGTATGTGTTCTTTCCATAATCCAAATACTCAATCAGACGTACGATTGGTGTTCATATATGCATGATTTTGAAGCTTGCTCTCTTCCCGTGTGTGTTTCATTTGTTTAGGAGGATTTTAATGCTGAAAATGGTTGAATATTCTGTACGATCGAGCTAGCTAGCTAGTTTACGTACATTGAAGAATAATCAAGAAAATGTTCTACATGCACAGTTGCACTACAAAGCTAACAAAAATCGTTGAAAAGTAATAGATACCCTATTTTGACCATACACATATATATTAATTATTAATTAATAACAAACATGAAAATTAAGTTGAAGCTATATATATATATATAGTTGGCTTTGAATTGTTTTGATTACGTACGTACGTACTCCCAATTAATTTGTTCGTCTTGCTGCATGTCTGATTTCTGTAGAAAATCATGGTGGCTTTATTTTAAGATCAACCGCTAACTTACTAAAACCAATAACCAATTGGTGTTAATTAATAAATGTGATATTATATTTTCTTATATATTAAGAGTGTGGGCGCTACTATATTTCCTTATATATTAAGAGTGTTGGCAGTCCCAACATCGCCTTAAGTGTGGGCAATATTCACACCGAAGTTCGATCTCATGATATCTGGTTCTGATAACATATTAAGATCAAACGCTTAACAACTAAAACCAATTGGTGTTAGTAAATGTGCTACTGTATTTCCTTATACATTAAGAGTGTGGACAGTCTCTTCCAACACTTTAAATTATTTTGTTGGCATCGTTTATTTAATAAGAAAACACAAAAGCATTGTATTAAACTTTCTTTGATTTTGTGTTTTTGTTTCTTAAGTGATAGATAATTAACATTTTATATACTTTTATAATAACACATTTATCATCGTCCTAGATAATAAAGTATACAAATATTAAGATATGGATTGATCATGCACTTCAATGCGAGATTCTTCAGGAAAATCGTACTATAGCTAGTATATATATATATATATATATTAATTACAGAAATAGTATATGATTCGATTGACTATGCATGAGCGAAGTAGGCAATAAATAGGTCATAGTCATTTATGTCTTTTACTAAGTATGTCTTACCATAAAGACATAGGAAGAAGTTATAACCTTGATGACCAACTTATGTATGTAGTTTAAAGTGGCTGATAAGGTCAATTCTTTTTTTTCATTGCGATAGTAATCGTGCTAGTTGGAGTTTATTTAGCTATAAATACAGAGTTACTATATATATATCTCATAAAATGCTCAAAATGTTTGAGGCATTTTGCTTTTTGCCATTTGCGAAAAGTCTAATTAATCTCGGAATTTCGTTAATGATGTAATATTATTAGAGTTATGATAAAGTGAAAACTTAAAATACATAAATGTAAAAAGTATTAGATCGTTTGATGAAATTCGAAGGATAATTAAACTTTTAAATCTTGATTAAATCAAACGTCCCGAACATTTTGAGACGGAGGGAGTATATATTAGTAGGTTTAATTACTTAGCTATAAAATAAACTTATTTTATGTATAATATTTTCTTGGCTAATTTACGTGAATTCTCATGCAGAAACTTTATTGATGCCTTTCTAAAGTGAACAATGAAAAGGAAAAGATAAGTACGGAAGAATCAACGGGAGAAATTTAATTTATAATATCATACAGCTATTTTTTTTCTTTCTATTTTTCTTATTGTAGGTGTCAAAACAGGAAGATTAGCTCCGGCCGGATAAATTAAACTTAGGTTCTGCAATCTTTTTCAATACATATCCTTATTTATATGAAAGCTGAGCTTTTTTGCTTCAAGCTGGCCACGTCGACGTCATTTTGAATTAATTCCCGTTTGGGCCTGTTTTTAGGGCAGAATAGCGAATATAGTCTCTTTTGGAAAAGAAATGGTCAATATAATGCTATCTTTTTGACTTAAAAAAAAGTTTGACCGCGATTTTCTCCATTTTTTTTCACACAATGCAGCGATCTTAAGGTCCTCAAATCCCCTATTGGTTCACCTTCCCAATTAGGGTTTAGTTTGCATCAAAACACCTAAAACGCGAAAATTTTGGCGTGAGAAAATGGTCTAAAAGATTGTTTAGACCATTTTCTTAGAAAAAAGACTAAATGTTCATTTCTTTAGTCAACAAGACTAAATAAGCCGGCGCTGCTTTTTTATGCAGTCCAGTGAAATTGGCCCAATGAATAGCTGGGTTTAATACCAACAAAATCAGAACATTATGTAGGGTTGCTAGGGTTTTCATTCAAAAGAGAGTACTCATGGGTACCGGCGGGTCGCGACGACTTTCGCCACCACTCTCCCCACGCCCCAGGTCGGTTTGAAGTTTCTTGCCGGCATCTCCAATTCAAATGGGTTATCTACACCGTCGCACTTCTACGCTGCGTCTGTGATGGGTTGAGTTCACGAGAAAGACACCCGCCTTTTGATCCGGTCGAGGTGATATATTTCGCCTGCTGTGATGGGTTTGTCTCTCCTCATCTCTCCTCTTCTTCTTCTCGTGCTATCGCCGTGAAAGTTTCTTCACGCAATTCTCGTGTTAGAATCCTCAAACTCATGAATTGTTGTCATCTTGAATTTTGCTTTATTGATTGACGAATTGGTGCGGGAGGATTTCTTTGGTCTTCTCCGAACTCCCAAGGTATCGACTTTATTGCTCTGGCGGTTTTCACTTGTTGTTTGATTTATTCTTGTTTTCATAGCAAAAGAATCTTCGATTTTTGTTGATTTATTTAGTAGTTGTAATCGAAGATGTTCGGTAGAGCACCCAAAAATGATACAAGAAAGAATCGCTATGAGATCTAGGGGTTCCAAAAACGCTAGCAAGTTCGACGTGTCTGATCTCGTTGACCCGGTAAGTTCCAAACATAATGATATTTACAAGTTCATAGACATGAAGGTGTGTTTGTAGCTAAAGGCAAAGAAGATGCTCCTGTCACAAAGAATTGTTACTTGGTGAAGCTGTTTACATCAAAAAGCGCATTTTTGTTCAAATTGACTTTTCTTATGCTTTATTCACATTTAGTTCTATATTTTCACAATGTATTAGGTTATATATCTGCATTTTTTTGGCTATGAAATTAGTTTTGAAAGTGAAAGTAATACTGGACATTGCTTTATTCATGTTGTGCTGTTTGTACTCATTTTTTGTGTAAATATTGGATTGTTTAGAGAAACTTTATTTAGTTTATTTGCAATAGATTAATTACTGGTTTTGAGACTTGAGAGCATAGAAGAATAACTATACTTTTGCTCACCTTGTGTTGCCTTTACATTTTAGATTGAGGATGGGACAAAAGCTGAATACATAGTGTGGAATCCTTTCCGATCGAAATTAGCGGCTGCCATTCTTGGTGGGGTTGATGACATTTGGATTGTAAGTCGATGAATAAATCATTCTCATTTCATTATAGTTTTTGATCTGCATCAATAGTTGTATATGGTTTCATTGTATAATGGCTGTTTTATCTTTCACAGAAACCTGGTGCCCGTGTTCTTTACCTAGGAGCTACTTCAAGAACAACTGTTTCTCACGTGTCTGATCTCGTTGTCCGGTAAGTGCCAAACATAATGATATTTACAAGTTCCTTTTGCTCATTGTCTTATAGTTTTTTTTTATTTGCTTGCATATTAGACTGGAATGGTATATGCTGTGAAGTTCTCTCATAGGAGTGGTAGGGACATGGTAAAAATGGCTAAAAAGCGAACATGGTAGGCATCCATCAAATTATATAATGCTTGTTGGCATGGTCGATGTGGTATTTTCTGTTGTTGCCCAGCCGAATCAGGTTTGTTTTCTGTGCAGACATTCTTATTATGTGGCTTTTTCCCCCGGTTTTTTGTTACATCTTTTTTTCATATAAGAGTTTAGCTACTTTCTTTTCGGTTTCATCATATTCTTTGGTTATTATCAGCAGATGACGAGTTTCTCGGATTTTCCTTCAATACATCAAGGGGACGAAAGTCGCGTTTTTTATGCTATTTTGAGTTTGTTAATGAAAAAGAATCTCTTCCCAAGGCCATAATATTTTACGGCTATTATTATAATTGAACATGAAAACGAATCTCTTCCCAGGGAGATAAAGACATTATCTTCTAGGTAATATTATGTATCAAGGTATCATGTAGATCATTCTAAGAATTAAGGTGAATACTCATGGTGTTGCTCAATCAAAGAAACAAGGTGAATTGACATATACTGCTAAAAAATTGTATAAAACTCTCTGGATTTCCTATAAGAACTGATTTTGGTGTATTCGTCTCATATTGCCAATTGTTAGATTATCTCTCTCTGAAAGCTGGTAAAAAGGCAATATTTAATATTTATAATCTAGCTTCTACGTCTGCTGCTTGATGGTGAAGATCAGCAATCAATGAAGGTAATAATTTCGTTGTTTGCATTTTCTAAGATTTTTTTTTCTCTCAACCTTTCCTCTTCTCTACTTCAAATGCGTGTGTTATTTCTTTGATGAACGGATTAAGTTTGTACTCACATTTTCAATAAACATTTTCTATTATTTTTATTTTTATTTTATTTTTATAACAATGCAGATTTTAGGTTCTTCAATTTTACATTTGTCAGCTGCCTGCGGCTGTTTAAGGTTTGCATTATGATGTAGTTATTTTGAAGCCGAAATTTTTGCGTTGCATGTTTGTGAAATTCGCACTTTCAGGAACTGTTGTTGTTAGTCTTAAGGTATGGATGATGTGATTGAATCATGATTCTCTGAGCTATTACATATATGTTATGGGACAAAGACGTGTGTGTAATACTTTTATTCTCATTTGCTCAATGTTACACATGTTTGGTTCTTCCAAATATTGGATCTACTCAGCATGAATTGTTCTATTCTCTATTGTTGTTCTCTGTGAACTTGATAATTCTTTACTTCTCTTTTGCTTTTAACGTTTTGATAGTTAAATTCTTTACCTTCTTGGACAAAGTTCTCACCCCAGCCTATTTGGTAAAAGGAACATGCACTGACTTTGTTTCTTCGGTTGTAAAGTTTGAGAAAGCAAAAAAAGGTACAATCGGTGACTCAGAAATCTATTATTATTCAGACGACACCTGCGCATGTTGAGAGTGAACAAGATCCTGTCAAAAAGAACAGGGACCAACTGGAGCAAAAGTAGGCAATTCATGATATATACAATGTTGCGTTTTGCTTGTAGGGATAAAATATTCTCCATCGTATTTTGCTACATGTTTGGTAACGTATTACAAAGCATTACACGTTCCGTTACGTGCAATGCATGGTAATACATACCAGTTTGTATCAATTTCATGAATCTAGGTTATGTATGGTGCTTTCTTCAATCATCTTGCACTAAATTGCTTACTTCTTGCTGTGAATTCTTTACTTTTCTATGGCTTACTCCGATGGTTAGAGGTATAAATAATATTGTATTGACAATGGAACATCTATGCTTCAACTTCTCTTGTGACCATATGTAAAATTGATCCTTTAGAAACAAGTATTTGCTCATCTACATTCCTTAATTGTTGTTGATGTATAGACTTCGCCAGGGCAGTTCGTCGCCGTGCCTTGCACGGCCGGAACTCACTAGTATATATACAAACACACACATCGCGACTCTAAAAAATTCAGGATGCAGATAAAAGAGTAGTAATAATGTCACAATAAAATAATCATAATAGAACATACTTTGGGCAATTGATTATGAGGTGGGACCTATTGAATCATGTGGGTCCCCCAAAATCAGTGATTAAAAATTTGCATTTTGTGTGTATAATTTGTTGTGACACAAACATTTCTTCAGATAAAAAATTTGTCATTTTTTATCTTTTAAACATAAGATTATATATTATATATTGAGGGTTTTTAAAGTCAATATAAATATCATTCTTGCCTTCTATATATTGCTGCGGCTCATATATATATTTTTCAAAGCGTTACGTGGCCTCTGAATAGATTTGGTGTGGTGTCTTTAAAGGCTTGAACCAGAGCTATATATTTTGGTTTGTGAATCAAGACATGATGTTACAACATTGAAAAATTTGTGTATCATGTGGAAAGCATCTTGTTTCTATTACACCTTTCTTCATACATAACAGATCGCTTGAAAAATGAGTGAGGAGAAAGAGCAACGATGCGACCAAACATACCTGCTAACATCCACTGTTTCCTTCCCACGAACTTTCCCCTTCGGAGCTGCTGATAGCTGCAAATACATTAGAAATGAGTGTCAAATTGATTTCTACATTTCACATATGCTCCTCCACTCTCCAATAATAAAACAGTAGCACCAGGAAAAACAACCTGTGAGGCAACATCAACACCAATTTCGTCTAGCACCTGAAAAACATGTAAGAAAAACCATTAAATAACTTGTGAGACACATATTGGATCAATCTGATCCAACCCCCAACACACAACCACAAAGAGATGACCAAACGTATCTATGGACTTATAAGAGATAAAAGAAAAGAAAATTAAACTATTCATGTGACAACAAATTTGCAGTAAATGGGTGGAAACCAAATGTCAATCCCTTTATAACAATATGACTGAGAGTAACAGAAATTGGCTGCACAAAACACACTGATTTTCTAAAATCTTATTTGTTTGTGAATTAATAGATCCTAAAAGTTTTGACCGTTGTCTAGAAGAGACACGTAAATGAGATTAGTCTTCTCTCTGTCAGAAAACAGTCAAAGACGATAAGTACAAAGTAAATTAGGATAGAAGTTATTCACAAAAGAACACCAGTATCCGTGTCCGTGCAACCTAGGTCCTCAATGAACTTCCACCGGTAAGTTCAGTTTGATGTTGTTTTTGTTCTTTACTGCAGCTGCTATTGATATGAACTTCAACAAATAATTAAAGGGATTAAAGCATGTACGTACCGTACCTGAGTCTGAGACTGTGTTTGAAGAAGCTATATCCCTCGCTTCAGCAGGAGCACAAGAGCTTAGCACCTTAGCTTTTGTTTGTCTTAGCCATTGGCGTATTAAAATCCTTTTGGTTGCCTGAAACAGCAAAGTAAAATATTAAATGTCACTTTTGTTTACGAATATTTATTTATTAACATTGGAGGCCAGGTGATGGAGATTATGACGACTTTATGAGAGACCAAGAAATGAACCTACATCATCCCCTGTTTCAGCACTTGTCATTATAGCAGCGGCAAGCTCCTTCCCCTGTTTACCACCAAACCGCGCCGCGCGTATTAGACTAGTGAATTGAATTTATTAACTAACTCTTTAAAAACATGAGACTCACTCAATCCTCCTTCAGCATACATAAACATACCTCTAACTGAAAACCAGCAATTTCTCCTTCTGTTCCTGAAAAACAAGTAACTAAGAAATTGATCAATATACAGCCACAGGAAAGCACAAATTGAATTAATACAGCAGTTAAAAGACAAATATTTCTTCAAACCAAAAAGGATGCAATCTATTGACTGACTGACTGACACCGTAGTAGCCCTTAATTTGCTAGCTCTCTTTTGTTTTGTTTTGTTTTGCCACATGAGTGGAGTGACATACAAAGACTTTAATTAATACATTGATCATTCACTATGCAACTGAAATAGGAGAGATCATGATAGAGTCGAGCTGCTGCCTGGTTAGATCAATCATCATCCTTTTCTAGCACCCGTCGCCGCCGTCAGTAAGAATCAATTAACAAGAGACTAAAGCCATGCTAAGGTTAAGGTATGTATAATAACCGGAAATAATCATGGAATGAATGATCGGAGAAAAATACCCCGTGAAGAATTTGCCATCTCTCTTTTTACTGCATCACAGACTCTCTTCTGCGCCAATTGCAATCAATATAACAATCAAAAATTTGGCAATTCGATTCTGTGCAGTGGAAGTTAAGCTACTTTAACTAGGAAAATTATCATAGGATTTCACTCTTAGGGACCGCTATACGCGTAAGAAGATCTCAACCACACAATTTCCACACACGGAAAGATTGCAGTATTCCACCGAGAAAGCGTGTGGTCAGATCTTCGCCACGTAAGTAGATTCCTAGAGAAAGTTCCCTACAAGAGAAACGACACTTTAACTAAACGAATAAAGTATGATACCAAGATTTTTTTTTTTTTTTACTTAAGTTGTACTACCTCTACCTCTGTCACATAATGAATGTCCAAATTTGAAAAAAGTTTTATCCCATAAAAAGTATCAATTTAGAAAATCAACACATTATTTAATGTTCTTTTTCCAAACATACCCCTACCTTAACATTTATTGTTGTACATTCATATAATATTCCTAAGCAAGCATTAATTATAAAATAGGGGTACATATATCCATTACAATTAAAATACAACACATTAATTGAATTTCTTAATCTGCATTAATAATAAAATATTTTTATGGGACGGAGGTTGTATCTTTTTTTCCCTTTTTCTTTTTGAGAGGATTTAAGATGTATTTCAAAACGAGTAGATTGATTAATAAACATATTTGTATTTGAATAGAGCGAGTTTGATATTTCCAGAAACAAAATTTATCTTCACGATAATATTACTCCCTCCGTTTCAAAATAACTGAATCAGTTGTTAAAAAGTAATTTTTCCATAGTTATATTTTCAATACAGCATTTATTGTGTTTTTTCTATATCTACCCGTGTTATGTGTCTCAATTATTTCGGAACAGATGGAGTATTATATTTTAGTTGAAATGATTCCCATAAATCCAAACGCCAAGCCAAAATATGAATAAAGATGAAATAATTAATAGTACTCCTAATTCTACAATTATCATGATTAAATACAAAATAATGATATTAAGGATATAAGTTAATCGATTAATTTTTTACAACGAACGACTAGAATATCTCGGATATTATTAATGTAAAATTTTCATTTTTATATCTCCTAGTGTAATAAATAAAAGGTAAATCAAGTAAAAACAAATGGAACAAAACATTTTGACAAATTATGGAACGGCTGGAGTAGTATCATTTTTAAGAAGTTATTCCAATGACTAAAATATAAATCTGGATGAATATATGAGGAGCTGTGGAAACGAAGGGGAATAACTTTCCTTCCCATTAATGTAATCAGAAGAAACATATATGATTATTGTTTGTCTTTTGTAAAGATAGAAAGAAACTACAGTGAAGGAGCCTGCAACTAACATATTGATAAACCACCAAATAACCCCCTAGATATCGCCTGGTTGTGAGCGGGTGTAGTGTTTTGCTATATCTAAAGCCGGAGGGTGAGGGTTTGAGTCCCGTAAAAAGGCCGGCTTACTTCGGTAAGAGAGATATCTAATCTGCAGTTCTCATCCTCGAAATCTGCAGGCCCCATAATTAACCTTTCCTCGCATTCCTTTAGGATCGGGGACGAGGGGCCCTCACGGTTAGGGTTTAACCGTTTTTGATAAACCACCAAATAAACACGCTGCCAGTGAAAAGGTGTGAATTCAAGGTGCCAAAGTAGTAGTACCCAAAAATGAATCAAGTAAAACCAGTCATATACTCAATTGCCATTTTGTTCTTCTTTCCACACCACATACTTGACGAGGACAGGGAGGGAGGGAGGGGGTGTGTGCTGGTTTATGAAAACCAAGGAAACCCCCCTGACAAAAGACGATGTAATATACATACAGAATTCCAGTAAACATAGAAAATGAATGAAATTTCCAGAGAAAGAAATTAATGTTGTTATGCACTGTACACAACCATGCAGGACAAAATGATTAGAAACTCTAGTCAGCCCCTATATTCAACCGTTGCAAACAGTAAATGGTGGAAACGCAGAGAACAGATCACTATAAGTATAAGCTCTCTCTCTCTCTCTCTCTCTCTCTCTCTCTCTCTCAAGGGTTTCTAAGAGCTGCCATTCTCTTCTCCAGATCATCGATTCCAGAACTACAAAGGGAAAAGAAAGCGCCATTAGAGGGCCCAGACAGATCAAATACTAACAAGAATCACAACTGGATTACACGTCAACAAACCAAACTGGAACTGCCAAAGGATTCTGCAGGTTTCTTGAATTGTGAATGAAGACAGATGTTACAACATTGAAAGATTTGTGTATCAATGTATCATGTGGAAAGCATCTTGTTTCTATTAGACCTTTCTTCATACATAACAGATCGCTTGAAAAATGAGTGAGGAGAAAGAGCAACGATGCAACCAAACATACCTGCTAACATCCACTGTTTCCTTTCCACGAACTTTCCCCTTCGGAGCTGCTGATAGCTGCAAATACATTAGAAATGAGTGTCAAATTGATTTCTATATTTCACATATGCTCCTCCACTCTCCAATAATAAAACAGTAGCACCAGGAAAAACAACCTGCGAGGCAACATCAACACCAATTTCGTCTAGCACCTGAAAAACATGTAAGAAAAACCATTAAGCTATTGCAACCCTAAATAACCTGTGAGACACATATTGGATCAATCTGATCCAACCCCCAACACACAACCACAAAGAGATGCCCAAACGTATCTATGGACTTATAAGAGATAAAAGAAAAGAAAATTAAACTATTCATGTGACAACAAATTTGCAGTAAATGGATGGAAACCAAATGTCAATCCCTTTATAACAATATAACAATATGACTGAGAGTAACAGAAATTGGCTGCACAAAACACACTGATTTTCTAAAATCTTATTTGTTTGTGAATTAATAGACCCTAAAAGTTTTGACTGTTGTCTAGAAGAGACACGTAAATGAAATTAGTCTTCTCTCCGTCAGAAAACAGTCAAAGACAATGAGTATAAAGTAAATTAGGATAGAAGTTATTCACAAAAGAACACCCTCAAGATAGAAGACTTCTTATCCCAGAAGCTTTCTAGTTTCTACATTACCTGGTTTGTCAATTCTTCAGATTCTTCTTCAGCCTCATCATTGTCCAAGGCATCATCTATGGCATCCCCCATCATCTCGGACTACAAATACAAGCAAAAGAACTTTAGTAACATCCTCTGGGAGAAAACTAATTAGAAGAAAAGTACTGTCTTACTGTCATATCCATTTGTGCAGACTGTCTTTGGAAATCTTGTATGACCTTTGCCTGTTTCTCAGGGGCCATTTGCTACAGTAAAATAAGGTAAAAACAATCAAACAGAGATTCATGGAAAGCCACCGCTTTCAAGTATGATCTGAACTATCAAACAACGCACTAACATAAAAGAAAACACAAACAAATTGACTTCACCTAATGTTTCCTTCTCAAGAAAGGAGAAGCTTATACATTTCATATCACGAGTGTTTAATAATTAATTAAATTTCTGTCGAATAAAGCAGCCATGCGATTTGTGCTTAGGTTCGTATGAACTTTATATTCGGAATCGGAGGTAGGGTAATGAAGTTTTTTTAGCCCCTCAGAAAAATAAGCTGCAGGACGTATGAAAACGGAAAGAGTAGCATGCCAAACACCACCCGTATTATCACCAACAGTGTCTTACATGCCAGATGTTATGCATTTTGGTTTCCTCATTTTGCCTCTTAACATGTTAAAAGTCAACATAAAGTCACATAACAGCCTGACCTTATTCATAGCTGACATAGCTTTAGTAGCGCCTTTCAATCCGCCAGCAAGTGAAGCTTGGGAAGACATAGCCTGCACGAGTTGTAAAGCTTGGTAGTTTGCCTGGCACAGAAGCAGACTAGTGTTGCCAAATTAACAGCTTAAATTCACCTACCTGAGTGTTTGAAGCTACGCCCCTCAATTGAACACGAGAAGTTTGCAACTTAGTTATTTGTTGTCTTAGCCTAACCAGCTGACGTGCTAAAATTTTTGTTGATCCCTGAAACAGCAAGGAAAAAACTAAACGAAAAGTTTGTTCACCATAGTTTTGGGAACAGTAGCTTGCAGAGTATTATTAATAGTTATTGGTTGCAGCAAAACAAGTCTTGCAGTAATTAATGAAAACAAGCAACGAATAAAGTGAAACCCCAACCTCATTCCCTGTTTTAGCAGTTCTCTTTATTTCAGCAACAAGTTTCTTCTCCTGTTTATGAACAACTGTTTTAGTCTGTTGAATTTCACTTGTATAAAAAACAAATTGAATGAAGCATCCATTAGCATACCTCTAACTGCAAACCTGCGATTTCTCTCTCGATTCCTGAATACGAAGTTACAGAGCATATTAGGTAACCATGACTATAGAGCACTAACCAAGATGCTATGCATCAATTCTAATAACAGTAGATGGACAAAATAATCAGACAACTAAAAAATACATCTACACTGTGCATAGATGAATATACAAATCCGAAAAGTTGACCTTTCTTCTTCTTTATGATCTTTTAGACAAGTAAACACAGAATGCTAGCCAGTTATGCATTTGGTATGCCATGGCATTCATCTTCACATAAAAGCAAACCATTGATAATTTGATATACATATTCATGGCACATAGATGAAGACTATAAATAAACACATGACCACTCAATTTTCAACTGAAACGAGATAGCGCATAGGGTTTCCTAATCAAATCAATCATCTTCCTCAACTTAAAAATTCTAATTTCATCTTATCCGAAAACCAAAGGAAGGCAAGTCGAGGAAGCTCGTGCCTAATACTTAATTGCTATAGTCTGTAGAGGCCAACTAAATACCTAATCAAACAATTGCATCATTCAGTATGACACAAAGCATAAATACATAAATTAAAAACAAATAAATAAAGAAAAATACCCCGCGTAGCATTTGACATCTCTCTTTTACTCTCCCGGAGAGCCTCTGCGACAAATTTACAAACAATAAAAATTAGTAGTCAACTAAATCATCATACAAATGGACACTCAAAACGATGCGAGTGGATTTGCTTTTACGAAAAACTAAAGCGAATTACGTAAATTCGAAGTGAATAGAAGATCTCCCGGTTTCCATATCTTCTTCGTTCTAAATCTTTTGGTAGGATAATAATAATTCTAGAAAAATGACAGGAAAAAAAATTAACAGGGAGAAACAGAACCTTTTGCGGTAGGCTTTTTGGAGAAGAGATTCATCTTTTCTGGTGGTTGCCGGAGTCAAAGGAGTGGGCACGAGTTGTAGCGATGATCGCCGTTGCAGAATTAGTGCAAATAAACGTGCTTACAAGACGGTTGATGAGTTAACGCGGGCAATTTGTAGTTTTCGGTGATTATAATCTTGTCCTAGCCTTCCGCGGACATTGATCATTCCCGTTCCGAAAGTACCGAGAAATGTATATATATACGCCTCATCCGCACCCAAAAAAATATATTTGAGAAGGAAAAAAAAAAACATATTTTTATTTGGTGCCCTAATAAAATACGTAAAATAAAAATCTTAATTTCCTCAAAAATGTTTTTCTCACCCTATCCCTGAAAACCTTGAGTACATATTTTTCAATCATTTTTTTTTTTGACGGATACGAAATATACACATACACGCATGATGTTCTCGGTGGAAGAGTTAAGAACCACAGCACATGTCGTTAGGTCAATGCTATGTTCACAACTTTTCTTTTTTTTCTTTCTAAATCAATTAGAATAGTTCTCATTGGCAAAATGACTATAAGGAATGAGGCGGTTGATTTATGAGGGAATGAATACTGATGAGGAATTTATTAAAAATTCTATAATAAAAAACATTATAGGCGAAAATACTTTTTTTTAGGGTTGAAAATACTTATTCCTTTTGATTTCAAATTCCAACTATCCACTTAAAAAAACTCAGAAGCTTTTGTCAACTTTGTGTTTGGAATAATCCATTTGAAACCTGTTTATTGCGACTTAATTTAAAAATAGAAAAATAAGCTTAATACAAAATTAACCAATTGATTGGTCAACTTGTCACTATTATTGGTTCGGTACAGTAATAATTAACAAGTCCAGCTAGATAAATATAAATTTTACTAAATGTTAATCATTTAATGGATGATCTACCACATTGCAAATAATTTTCAGCAAAATTCAGTGAGTATCATGATCAACAAGACACATTGTCAAAACATTTAGTCTCAAAATTTAAGTCCATTTAGAAAATTAATAAAGTATTTATTACATTTTTCTGCTTCTACCATTCATTTACTATATACTCAACTACTTTTTACTACTTTGCATTAATACCAATGAAATGTCATTTTAGTCTTTTTAATTAAAGTTAAAGATAAATAACAAATTTAATAACTTCCTTAATATGTGTGAAAAACCCCAAATGAACTTGCATTTTAGGACGAAGGTTCGTAGTTGTTAATTTCTAATAATTGATTGGCCCACGTGTATCGAGATGGTAATAGATGATTGTAAAAGTTGTGGGTCAGTAAATGTTGCTTCCTCTTCGCACGGACCAGGGTTTAAGGGGGTTTAAAATCACTCTTCCCCTTAAACCCCTTAAAAAATGACCACTATTCAGAAGAGAGCAAAGCAAGATACACATTAGCCTCTCTCTTTTCCTCTCTTTCACATAATACACTTTATCGTGTGTGCAGAGGTTAGAAAATGTGGTTGTCGAAAATACCACTTTCTACGATTTAAAAATTTTAGCCTTTAGGGTGACTACCATTCCGTTGTCCTCTCATAACCGAATCGTTTAGGGTGTGTTCCTCTCATAACCGAATCATGGCAATCTATTTTTCATCAACAAAGAAAGGATGATTTTGGGAAAACAAAGGACATTGAACATTGGAATAAAGTGTACATAAAAAGCAAGTGTACATAAACCCACCAGGCCACCACTTCACCTTTTAGCAAGAAGAACGCTGCATCATCTAAATACGGCAAATTTCATCTAGGAGAAATGAGCGTACATTCCAAATTTAAGGAGAAACACATGGTAGATCATCCATCATGCAGCAGAAGACAAAACAACATTCAACTTGCATTAAATAAGAAAACAAAATCAAAAGCATGTTCCTTTCTTCTTGTTCCAATGTTTAAACAAAAATGGCTAAGACACACCACATAAAAGGTCTTTGTAAAACATCAATCACAACTACTTCTCAGAAAGCAATAAGAGAATGTGAACACCGTTCCCCTTAGGCCGTGGCCTGCTTTTTAAGCTTCGCGAGCTCCTGCCTAACTGCTCCAGCTCTCTGCACAGTTCATTAAAAGCCGTCGTCAGCAAAGATTTATTAATAGAGACCAGCAAACTGATAATAAGGTATTGCTCTTCACAAGATTGATATACAATCACCAAAAGCGCATGATACAACATTCAAGGGGCACAGATAGGGAAGAAGGTTCAATCAACAAGTCAATGTGGAGATTAAGTAAATGAACCGATATCTCAACTCTCTCCTTCTAACTTCTCTATATAATCAAATTTCAAGAAAACGCTCTGCTTAAAAAAATCATCAATAACATAGGGACACTAACCTTGATTTTTGCCAGCATCAACTTAAATCTGTCAAAGTCATTGAGATTAGCCCTTCTCTTCTGCACGATCAGCTTCCTTCCCCAGGAACTCTTCTCCCACTTGTTCTTAACATCTGCCATTGCATCTTAAATGTCAATACGGAAAACCCACAAAAAAAAAACTAAAGCTGAAGAAAAGCGATTTCCTGTACTCATACCTGCAGCCTCCATAGCAGCAATCAAGGTTTTCTTATTTGGAACCCTCTTGATATCAATCTTTATGTCGGTAAGTTGAAGCCTCTTGAAGTTTATTTGACCCCTCACCATGTCAGGAGCATCAACAAGAGCCTAAAATTTAAGCAAACATCCGATTAAGAAGATAATTTCCATGCTGACTTTTTTTATAAAATACATGAACATGTACCAACACCAAGCAGAAAAAAGCAAACGCTAGAACTATTACTACTACTGACATATACCAGCAATTATGAAGGCAAGTAATTTCCAACAACAGCTAAATAATGCCAACTTGTAATGCAGGTACTTCCCGATAGCTTAAAGTTAGGTCAGAAACAAGCTCTTAAAAACATTTCTCATACTAAAAAGAAAACTAAAGACGAATGGACAAGGTACATAGATAGCTAATTTCAATCCAATCCAGTATCTAGTTGTTAATAATGTAATATGAGCTAAGAATTAATATAAAAAAAACCATGCCCACTCTGAAAAATTGTACACGGAATTGCCAAAAGATATAGAAACATCTACCAAGAGTCTGAGTAAATTTAGGTCAAAAACGGCTTCTTTCTATAATCTATAATAACAAAATACCAAGCAAAGAAACATTAACATCAAACAATCTTTTCATTTCTTTCAGTCACCAGTAAAGAAAGCTTCGAAATACAACCAAAAGCTTACGAATGCAAAATCTACCTTCTGCTACGAATTTTTAGAATATCATATGAAAGAATAAGCAATAAGTACCCTGTTCTGATCAATGACGTCAACGATCACGACGAGCTTTCCGTAGTCTTTTCCATAGTTCACAAGAGCAACTCTCCCGATCTCGACGAACCTCTTGAACGGCTGCACAGAACACGAACGAATCAAACCCAGTTTCAATGTCAAATTGCATTAGCGCAAGACATAGTGTTACACACAATTTCAAAGAGTGTATTCGAAGGGAGACTCACCATCTTCGACGATCTGTGCTGAGAGAAAGAGTGCTGAGAGTTGCAGATAGCGGACGACTACTGGCAATTCAGCGTGAAGTGAAAACGTATTATAAGGCTAGGGTTTAGTGATTGGACTCCCGGCCTGACTAAATGAAACATTATTTTGGGCTTTGGCCCGTCTTTTCGGGCTTGTCGAAATGTTTTCCGTAGGAGAATAATGGGCCTTTCATTGCACCGGCTTTTTACCTAGGACATCATAATTACTCATGACCCTAAAAAAATTACTTTAAAAACTATACTTTATTATTTTGCATAAAAAATGTCATTGTATGGAGGTTTTTGGGCAGCGCATTCAGAAGGAAGTACATTCAGGCAAATGGAAACCGTATAGGAGGTGGATATCCACCCTACCCTATGCGTTAGGGTAGGGTATTTTTAAGGGTAGGTCACTTCTCTGAAAGCATGGTTCTTGTCTCCTCCCTTTTGAGCTCGTCCATTCGCCGGGTGATCCTTTGCTCTCGCGTTCGAGTGTTTGCTCGTCATTTAGGCCTGTGAGTGAGATTTCTGCTCATTGCAGTCACCTCCGGAGTTCTTCGTACCTGGATAGTACCAGAGGTAGGGTATGGATTTGACTTTTCAAAACCCTATGGGTAGGTATGAATATCTATTTTCTACTCGGCGTATTACCCACCATACGATATATTGTCTTAAACTTTATATATATATTCATTTTCATATACATACAAAAAAATAACAATTCACCATTCCATCTCAAACTCATAGAGAGAAGCAAACAATTATATGTTGATTATTAGATGATGATTGAACGCATTAATGAAAAAAATCAAGCGAATGTGAATATAAACTTTAATAATTCAATATCACATAAATATAATAACGTCGATGGTAGAGAATTTCATCACTTTTGTTAGTTTACAAAAGATGAATTGAACGTTATTTTTGGGCGAGTTAAACAAAAATTTAAATGGATGTTTTTTCAAAATCTATTAACTTCTGTTTTCTTGAATATAGAACATAAATGAGATCAAGTACTCATAAATACAAGCATTTGTTAGAGATGTATTTTCTATGTCCGTGACTACTATGACTTCTGAATAAACTTTAATAGTAAAAAATAGATAAACAAAAAAACACTCCAGTATAAGTATACTGAAAGTAATTTTGTAGTGTATGTAGTAAAAATTAGATTAAAAGTGTGGTAAGAAGCATTTTTATGGCGCCAATAAAGTCCATTCCATTTTTGTGAATGAAATCAAATATCAATGGATATCCATAAACCTGTGGATATCCGCATGAGTAGGGTATGGATTTAAAGAATGTCTACCCGCACGGGTAGTGGGTAGGGTATGGGTATAAAAAAAAAATATGATGGATAGGGTATGGATACTGTCAAACTTGTACCCACCGTGCCCATTGTCATCCCTAGGATTGCTAGGGGTGGGTGAGCATCTCCCATTTGCTTTTTGCAGATGACTTCTTATTCTCTAGCGATGCCACTTCTTCACAGCTTAAAACCATGAAAAGGTCATGGCAGACTTTTGTATGATCTCTGGTCAACGGGTGAATTTGCGAGGAGTACTCTTTTTTCTGTCAAATACACCTGGTTACTTTAAGAATATTATTAGCTCAACTCTCCATATCCCCGTCTCTTCTATGCTTGGGAAATACTTAGGCTTCCCGGTCATTCATCATAGGGTGTCAAGCCCGGCATTTTGATTTCTTGGAGAATAAATTACATGTTAAGCTTTCAGGAAAGCTAGAAATTTATCCAAGGCAGCTAAGCAAATTCTTATCCAGCCCATTGCTTCAAACCTTCCTAACTGCTCTATGCAGTCTATCAAGCTTCCCGCTAAAATGATTATGTCATTGGATAAGCTTAATAGGTGGGTTTTTTTAGGGATGCTGACTCCACCAAGCTACACACGATTGACTGGGACACGGTTTGCAAGTCTTAAGAACATGGGGGCTTGGTATCAAGTCTCTGAAATGTATGAATATGCCTTTCCTTTGTAAACTTGGTTGGCGCTACATCACTGATAAGGAGGCACTTTGGGTAAGGTTCCTTCATGGTAAATATGGGGATTGGCTGGTTCCCGCTAAAATGATTATGTCATTGGATAAGCTTTATAGGCGGGGTTTTTTTTAGGGATGGTGACTCCACCAAGCTACACACGATTGATTGGGACACGATTTGCAAGTCTTAAGAACATGGGGGCTTGGTATCAAGTCTCTGAAATGTATGAATATGCCTTTTCTTTGTAAACTTGGTTGGCGCTACATCACTGATAATGAGGCACTTTGGGTAAGGTTCCTTCATGGTAAATATGGGGATTGGCTGGTTGACCGTGCGAATAGTAATACCTCTTCACCTACTTGGAGAGGAATGATGTGTGCAAGTATTATTCTTAAGCATAGGGCGGTTTGGGACGAACCGAAGGGCTGTTGGTACCGGAAGCATTCGTAGGATGGTATTTGTTCTATTCAATCGGCCAATGACATCATGCAGGGGGCTAGGGGATCATCGCATAATCGTTTTTGGAATAGAATACGGACCATGAGGGGACTTAAAAGTCTAAAGACAAGGTTGCTTCGTTCCCAACACATTCCGGATGTCAACTCCAACTGTTCTATTTGTGGCAACACTGCGGAGTCATGTCTTCATGTCTTGAGAGATTGTGATTGGATTAAAAAGGTATGGAAGATTCATGTTCCGCACCGTTGGCAGCCACGATTTTTTTTTGCTATAAATAAAGTTGACGCTTGGGTCGATTTCAATCTTTCGCAAATCCTTCAAGGGGATAATATAGAGCTAGAATGGAAATATATCTTCCGGAATACTATCGCTTGTGCTTGGTTTTGGATAAATAAATTTTGTTTTGTTAGTGAAGATGTTATGCCGGGTACTAGATTTTTAGTTGCAAACATCCTAGCGTGCACGAAGGCTACTATTGTAGCTCAGGAAGTGTAATTTCGTTTTGTTTTGGTTTGAAAACCGTTCAATTTTGATCACTAAAGTATATTTTGTGTACCGTTTTTAATAAATATATATCACGATCCCTTTCTTGGAAAACGAATAAACATAAAAATAAAAAAATGTAATTGCAAATGATGTTCCATACCTTTTGCATATCAGTGGTGACAATTTCTATACATAACAAGCGTGTGACGTTTTTTATATATAATGAACGTCGGTGACAATAGTCTTTCTAATACACAATGAGCGCCACTCACGGCGACTTTCCTACCATTTTGAGTGGTACTTATTTTCCTAACATGTGAAGTGCTGAGTAAAATCGTGCTATCATATTGATGAAAAATTTTATTATTTAAGATACTTTTTTTTTGAAAATTTATTTTTTCCTTACAACAGACACATTATATTACAATCATGATCCAAAATAGCTGGTATTGGTCTCCCAATCTTGACTTCCATATGAATCAAAGTATAAGGTTCACAATCTTAATCAAAGATCCTCAAAGCCTTGTTTCGTTTTAGCCTGGTAAAACATAAGGTTCACAATCTTTATCTTTACTAACAGGAATTTAAAAGACAATAACAAATGTCATAATCTTTCCTAACAAGAATTTAAAAACAATAACAAATGTTTTGTTTTAACTAGAGTATAGCAACTATATTTTCCCCTTAATATATATAACAGCTATATTTATCTTTTTACATTTATCAATATGTTGGCTCTTTCAAATATTATGCATATATATTCAAATTTTTTGGAGAAAAGGATGAGGAGCAAAACACAGAATAAAGTAACTCGTGAGGGGTGTGGAATAATAGTACAAGAATGTCACAATAGAAACATCCAAGGAGCCACGGAATTGTAGAAAAAGGACAAAGCAATAGCATCTTTAAAATAAAATAAAAAAAGGACATATGAAAACTCCAAAATCCATTAATCTCAACGATGAAAGGCCAAGATGTAGACCAACAATGATTGGTTTACATACCCAAAGTATGTAGTTTGTCTATAGTAACAACACATCATTTTTCTTCTTTCTTTCTTTCTTTCTTTCTTTCTTTCTCAAAAACAAACTTATTGACAACAAGAGGAAGATGGAGGAGAATAACTATAACTTTCATCCATTGTTATCCCATGCTGCTGCTGCTGCAGCTACAAGTAGTAGAGAAAGGAACCATGGTTTTTCTTCACCACAGATTCAGACCTTAGCTTCGATATGTGATGCTCTTCTTCCAAATATTCCATTTGATGAGGAAATCTACAAAAAAGATGTATCAGATAGAATCAAACAGGCCATTCAATTGTTTTACCTCACCTCTGCTTCTCAGTCACCTGTCCCTGATGAGGTACATTTTTTTAACTTTTGATTCGATGCAGCTGAAGATCCTTATTAAACTGTTTCCGCAATATATAGTATTTCCGGTGATAGTACCATATGTCACAAGTTCAACAAGGGTAAACAGTCCCTGCATACATAAACGAAATGTTTTCACGTATGTAATTTCATATCCCGGGGTACATTTTTCTTTATTTTAGAGCACTTTGCACAAGAGTCGGTAAGTTATAGTACATGATAAATCACCATGTCACTTAAAAAGGTGAAAACCGCCAGGAGTACACTTTTAACAGAGATGGCACCCCCCCATGTTTCAAGATTGAAACTTTGTAATGTTATTACATACTAGTATACTACTAATAATTTCTACTTTATGGTGGGCAGATAGCAGTTTTGCTAGTGAAAAGGTCTATACCTGAAGCACTTATTCTGGTGAGATTAGCTTTGAGACTACTTTCGAGTCAACTGGGCACATTGATCCTTTGTGGACGTGATTGTTTGGATTCTAAATGGCCGTTTGTAAGGAAATTTTCTGACTTGCCTTTGAAGAAAAGGGAAGAAATTCTTCAGCAATGGTCAAGAGGGAAATCTTTTATAAAGCTTCTTCCCTTAAGAATTGTATTCTTGATTCTCAAGAATGTCTGCTGCTACATTTTTTTCACTTGGGTAATTTTTCTCCTCATAGTCTATGGTCACTTTCCCCTAATCAAATGCTACGTTGTGTACAAACTTCTGTTCCATTCATAGGACGACACTACAAACGTAAATTGTATGAAAAAGTAGCCTTTTTATTCTTTTCTATTTTGACATGAAGAACATTTGTGCGTGATTGCAAATGGACTTTATGCAATGTATTTTTTGTTTGCACAAGCAAAGTCACATATTTGCTTTGATTTGTGTGCAGACCAACAAAGAAATGAAAAATCCGGTATGGGATGCGATTGGATATCACAGAGAAGTCAAGAAAGAGTTTCCTGAACTCAAGAAAGAAAGACCTCTTGAGAGAGGTATAATAGAACCCTTGTCGTATGAAAATGACTCAATCCTGAAAGAATCCCTTATCCAGAAAGGTTTATTTGTCAGTGAAGAACCAAACGAAAACGCGTACAAAATCAAATGTGACGTTGTGATTGTTGGTTCTGGTTGTGGGGGTGGGGTTGCAGCTGCAGTCCTTGCATCATCGGGTCAGAAAGTTGTGGTCCTTGAGAAAGGTCACTACTTTGTTCCGGGGGATTATTCCGGGTTAGAGGGACCGTCGTTTGACGAACTATATGAAGCAGGTGGATTGCTTAACACTATAGATGGAAAAGTCACGGTTCTGGCTGGTTCAACAGTGGGAGGCGGTTCTGCTATAAATTGGGCTGCTGCTATCAGGACTCCAGTTCATATTCTAAAAGAGTGGTCAGTGAGACGAAACATTAGGCTTTTCGGAAGCGAATCATATGCATCTGCAATGGATATTGTATGGAAGAGGATAGGTGTAACAGATAAAAGCACAGAGGATAGTTTCCAAAATGAAGTGATATGGAAAGGCTGTGAAAATCTTGGTTTCAAAGCAGAACGTGTTTCAAGAAATTCATCAGAGAATCACTATTGTGGTTCGTGCGGTTTCGGCTGCAAAACTGGAGACAAGAAGGGGACTGACTCAACCTGGCTCGTTGATGCGGTCAGCAATGGCGCAGTTGTTATTACAAGTTGCGAAGCAGACAAATTTATTCTAGAGGACGAGAAGGATGATCATGGGGAGATGAGAAAACGATGCCGAGGAGTGATTGCCACTATCAAAGAAAGAAATAGTACTAAGATAACCAAAAAACTGCTTATTGAAGCAAAAGTGTCCATTTCAGCATGTGGCGCTGTCTCGACACCGCCATTGTTGATATCGAGTGGATTGAATAACAAGAACATAGGTAGAAATCTACACCTCCATCCTGTCCTATTTTCCTGGGGATATTTCCCTGAATCCGCCTCAAAAATCAAAGGGACTTGTTTCGAAGGAGGAATCATTACTCGTATCCATAAGTTAGAGTCTGTCCCTGCAATTATAGAATCCGCAGCATTAGGGCCAGGTTCCTTTGCCACATTGAATCCATGGGTTTCAGGACAGGATTTCAAGGAGAGGATGACCAAATACGCAAGAACAGCATCGATATTCGCATTGATCAGAGATGAAGGTTCGGGAGAAGTGAGAGAGAAGGGACGTATAAAATATCGACTAAGTGAGGTGGATAAAGAGAACCTTAAGGTTGGAGTCAGAACAGCTTTGAGGATATTGATCGCGGCAGGAGCTACAGAAGTAGGGACATACCGGAGCGACGGACAAAGACTAAGATGCGAAGGGGCGAATAACGAACAAGTGGAGGAGTTTCTAGACAATGTAATAGCAGCAGGTGGGCCAAAATCAAAGAGTGATAATTGGACCACGTATTGTTCTGCACATCAGATGAGTAGCTGTAGGATGGGAGTTACAGAAGAGGAGGGTGCAGTTGACGAGAATGGAGAATGTTGGGAAGCAAAAGGGTTGTTTGTGTGTGATGGAAGTGTACTTCCCACCGCGGTTGGGGTTAATCCCATGATCACCATTGAATCAACTGCTTACTGCATTTCCAAAGGAATTTCGGAATACTTGAAGAAAGGGGAAAGCTCATTCGCTTGAGGATTCCACAAAGACGGACGGGGGAAGATCATAATAATGTTTGTCAATTTTTTGTTTTATTCCAGTGGAAGAATAAAGCTACCTGACCTGAAAGAAGAAGCAGTTATCATAGTTTGTTTAGATTTACATTCATTTAAGTAGTTCATGCCTGATGGCACGGTACCATTAAAAAAACATGGAACCCCCCACCCGAGGATTGTGTAAACTAATGGATTCTTTTGACAGCTATTTGAGTTGCATCATCAAAATCCTGAGCTGTAATTTATTGTCATTACACTCAAATCAATTATTGCATGTCTGATATTCTTTGTTGATCCCAAATCGGAAAATTTGAGGGTAGAAAGTAAAAAAGATGAACTTGTCCCTTTTTTGTTCAACATTAGTACCCTCTCAAGACGGACAACTACTAGGTCATTTTGTTATAAATTCAAGCAAAAGAACTATTAGCTAGCTTTAATAGGCAATATAAATCTGTTGAAGTTACCTGAAGCAAAAACTGTGACAGTAATAATATGCAAAGTGGTAGGTTCTGAATCAAGTCAATAACATATGAACAGGCAGAACCAAGTCAATAAAATTGGCCTGTTTTGTAGAGCATTCACAATTCCAATAGAAATTACATCACACTTCATTAATCAATACCTCCAAAAAAAGGTGCACCAGAATAAAAGAATAAATAAATTTAAAAAAAAAATCACACTTCTTTCAATAAATTTATTAGATTCAGTATTAATCCTAAACATGTTGATATAAAAGTGTTAAATAGAGTTTACAAATGCTGCCCTTCAATTTTTTTTTTTCTTTTCTACTGTTTGAAATGAATACATTCCTAAACTGCTGCTGTTGATTAAAAAGTTGTAATTAATAGAGTTTACAAATGCTATCATTCAGTTTTTGTATTTATACGTTTTCAACGAATAAATTATGAGTAATGAAACAGACACAACGGTTCTAATCTATCGGAAAAATAAAACAACATTTGAAAGGATAAGAAGATTTGTTGAAGAAGTCGTTGGAGGGAAAAAAAAAAGATACTTTCTATTTTTTAGTCAACAAAGTTGTCGCATTTGATTATAACATACTCACTCCGTTTTTTTATCTGTGACATTTCTAAATTTGCTCTGTTTTTTTATCTATCATTTTATATTTCCAATATAACATTTGTTATTTATTTTCCTTCTTTACCAATAAAGTACTACATCCGTCCCACAAAAAGTGTCCACTTTTTGTTGGACACGGAGATTAAGGAAATAATTAATGTGTTGTATTTTAAGAATGAATAGACAAATATACCCTTAACTAATCATAAATGCTTGTTTTGGAATATGAAAGGATTATGGAAAATTAAATGTTAAAATAGGGGTATGATTGGAAAAAATGTATTTAATGATGTATTGGAAATTTAAATGGTCACTTTTTATGGGACAATTCATTTTTTCATTATGGACACTTTTTGTGGGACGGAGGTAGTATGTACATCCTTTACATCTTCAATAAAAAAAAGGCATTTCCAATACTAAAAATACATTTACCAACAAAGTATTTATATTTTCAATAAAAAAATATATTTTCAATACTATATTTTAGACATATTAATTACTTTTTTAATCTGTATGATTCTTTGAGACGGATATAAAAGAAAACGGAGGGAGTATAAAAAGAAATGTTTCACTTTTATTGTTTAATTTGAAAGTGAAAATGATGCATTTAATATTGACTTTGGATTAAAAAAAAATGACGCATCAGAGGAGAATCGAACCGGTAACCTTCCTAGAACAACTATTTCAATATTGGCAAATTTTAAGGTGTTCCAAAACCAATCAAATTCCACTATTTTTTGTTGGTCTTGGTCGTTTACAAACACGTTATTAATTTTAAATTTTATGATTGGTAGGAAAACTAATCACATGTTGTGGCTAGATATAAAATCACTGTCCATTATTTAATTCAAATTCGGTCGGAATCAAAAATGTTTTATAACTATTATTTAGTCAGAATAGTTTCGTAGTGTCAAAAAAATTTCTTAACAATTACGACCTAAGACTATAAAGTATAAACACATATTTTTGCCAGATATTTTTTTTGTATATATATACGAGATAATTTTATTTGTAAATCATTGAAAATATCCGTACAATGCCATATGATGGTTCTTCCGTATATCAAAAGACGTAGTCGAAGCGTAGTTCTTCTTCTTCAAAACTTATGTATGACAAACAAGATGTGGAGAAATCCAATAGAGAAAAATGTACAGCACCCCACGCTTCTAAAAATAAATAATAAAAAACCTGAAAAAATATTTAAAAAATTGGGATGGAAATATACACTCGGGTCAAAGTGAATAAAGTGACAAGCTTGTTTTTTATCCCCATCCACTACGGAATGATGTTATGCTTGAAGAAAATTGTATTTACTTCTCACCATCCATAAATCATTCAGCTTTACATCTCATGCGTTCCATTCACTTCCTTGAGTAGAAGTTTGTCTCCCTTCGCTCATGCATTCCTAATTCCTTCATAGTCTTCGTTTCATTCCATGCGGGCCAATCACTTCCAAGAATAAAAATGTGTAAACTGGAATTTTAGTTCAACATTAATGATTGGGTGAATTAGAAATAAACGACCTGGTTTGCACTCTTCGGCAGAGTGAAGAACGCGTGTCCTAAAAATAAAGCTGTGCAGAAGTCCCAAAGCGTCAAGCAGTGATCCCAGGTAGTATTTTCTGCAAGGGTTTTACATCATGTAGCACGAATAATGATTCAATAGTAAAAACTAGTGTACGTGATGTGGAAATGAGTAGACCACCAATTTTCACCATTTATCATAGATAAAGCAGGGTACTTTAGGATAGTAGCTTCATTATTTAATCCAAAATGCAGGTATAAGCAGTTTCACGTGCAATAAGATATCAAGATTGGATACGGTAAAACCAAAAATTAAGGAGCGTAAATAAAAATGACATGACCTAATTTACACGTCAACAAGAGTGAAAAGGTTTTTGGCAGATAGTTTGCCAAAATGTTCTTTTGGCTAAACACCTTCCATGTTCTCCACAAAAAGGCTATGAATTTTTAAATTTATTGTAAGTATAAGTATATACAAGCTATGAATGGATCATTTTATTTTCTTTTTTAGGCAGGGGTTTGAGATTTTTATTCAGGGTGGGAATGATTTTTAGTTATATCCAAAACAAAACAAAACAAAAAAAAAAAAAATGATTCAATAAACCATAACACAATAAATATCATAATCAAATAATCTTTATTTCTGTCAATAGTAACATCTAGTTATCTAGAGTTATAGGAGTCTAAAAAATATATTTAGATATAATTTAACATCCGTAAAATTTAGATATTTTAGATATAATTTAACATCCGTAACAATAGTCAATAAGAAGACAAGGAGACCGTGAGTAAACATCGAAAAGCCATTGGGTGCGATCAAACATCAATGTCATTGCATAATTCATTAATGTCCTCGCATCAGACATCAATGTCACTTGCATAAGTTAGCAATGTCATCTGCGCATAAGCCTGCGGACCAAGATGATCATAGAGGCACTCTTGTCAATCTCTTGATGATGGTAACTCTGCACACATAGTGAAACACACTCTGCACTAATAGGCCGGCCAGATTAACTATCACCAAAGAACCCAACCAAGAATCCACCAACCATAATTCTTCTAAGCACACCATGATTATCCCCACCATTAACCTGGTGATGAGAATATAGTGTGAGAATATAGTGTGATATACCCACAAATAGCCATATACCCAAAAGCTAAGGTTGAAAGCTATCATGGTCCCGGCTTTTAACATGCGGAAAGCTATTTTTCATAGTTGCAAGCCCATAAACCGGCTCCAATATAGAAACTATGCTAGCCAAATGCCAAGCGACACAAAGCACTTATATCGACTGCTGGTGGAGTGAAACCAAAGGTAATAAACATGACAAAGACAACCATAAGAGAAAAGAAAAACAACCCAAAACTATTAGTATCCACAATATTATTATAAGCTAGACTGTTAAGCCCAAAAGACTTAATATCAATGTAAGCCACCATGGTGAGTTGAACATCCATAAGAAGGTAATAAAGAGCCTCCTAGATCGCATCACTTGTCAAGCGAAGCAAAAGGGAATTTATAATCTATTATAAGAACCCAAATACATGTCAACTAATTAGTAAAACACAATCTATGAATGAATGAATGTTTCTCCTAGGCGTGTTATTGTGTCACGCTTATACATCAATGATGCATAAGTGATCAATGTCCTCAAGAACATCAATGTCATGCATAAGTCAAAGAATGTCAAGATTGATGTCACCCATCAAAGCATGTAAATCGAGAAAAAATTTCTTAATTTTTAGAGGAATAAAACAGAAAAATGATGAAGAAATCAGATACAAACCTATACATAATGATGTCTTCTTTCAAGAACTAAGATGTACAAATATTCAAGATTGAGGTAAAAGAGTCCGGATACTATAAGTCCGCGACCATTAAACACATTTATTGACGGATACATGATCCAATTGTGGAATACAGTCCGTAAACTAAATCCGCCTAAAAATGCAGTCCGTAGAAAAATACTTCTATTTTTAATTTGTTTTTAACAAAAGAAAATTTAAGTTTTTAAAAAAAAACTAAGGAATCGGATCTTCCGAATTTACGCCGACGAGGAATAGACAATAAGATTCACCGACATTTTCCGGGGCGAAGAGACATAGAACTTTCCTTTTATTTTATTTTTTTGAGAAAAAAGAAAAATGAAGAATTGAGAGAATAACAAAGACATGAATGTTGAACTACGACTACTTTATTCATTATTCAATAATCAATAAAAATACAAAGCACTACGGGCCCAAAGCAATCAGAAATATTTTAGGCAATATATTAACAACCCCGCTTGTTATTTTATACTATTCTTATTTTTCATTGGTCACTGTTTAACTACTAAACTACTTTATTTATTTATTTATTTTTTAAGACCCACTACTAAACTAATTTTTGTGGTTATTTTTAGTTATAATTTTTGTGGTTATTAAGACCATCACTAGAGACTTAATGATCATTTTTAGAATGACTTAAAAAACATCATTTGTGACACTAATTTAAAAACTTATTTATAAGGACAATCTAATTTATTTTACAAGACCCGTCGCTTCCTTCTACGGTTCCGTTCATGATTCTGCCCCAGTCCCCCAAATGATTTCTTTCTCTTCCCGGGAATCCATGAATCTCCACTAAACCACAGTTCAACGTTTCGTATATTTTTAGCTCACTTCTCCCTCGCATCACCCCTGAAAAGAATAAAGTGTTCGTCACTATTGCTGTCTTGCTCCGACGACTACGAGCTACCGAAATCTTATTCGGCTTTCAGTTTCGCTGTTGCGATCAGTAGGAGGTAAGCTGTTGATTTTATGTAATGGAAAATAGTCTGATTACGTGTTTGAGAGCAGCGTGGATTGCTTCAATTTTACCGGTTGTTGTTGCTTCAATTCCTTCTCGTAGCCTCAAAGGCCTTCATGATTTAATGGCTGTATTTGCAAACAGAGGAAAAACTGTACAATCTTCTTCGAAAGTAAGTTTACTCAATTGCAAATCAAGTTCATTAGTTTTCTCTTTTCCTTGCTGCTGTTTGTTGTCTAGAATGGATTGCAGTAAAAAAAAATGGTCTTTTACTTAGTTGATCATTGATCAATATCTTAGTATTTACCAATATGACTTAGTTGGCTTGGTGAAAAATTTGTGTTACAAATCTTTTTAATTAGTTCACCGTTTTGTTTTTACAATTTAGCTACTTTCGGCCATATTTGTTATTTTGTCTTTCTTTTTATGCTACTAACCGCACAATTGTTGGAAGTTCACTTTGTTTTGTTTTGGTTTGGTTTGCTTTGTTTTGTAACACAGAAGTTCACTTTACCACAGAAAAAATTCATCCACTTTTATGTATTGGCTGTTGTTTGGACAACACTCTTCTGCCGTGGTCATAACTTGGCATTATCGTACACAATGAGAATCGCTTGTCCCCGAGCCTTTCCAACTTTCGAGTATCGCCATGCGTTGATCAAGATTCAAGTAGCTTCTCAATGCATAGGGTCTCACACCGTGAAAAAGGAGGAGAGATATAGAATTTGGCTTTCCGTTTTTATGCTCTTGTTAATGGATATTCAAGTATTGAGACGTCTTTTTGAGACAGTTTATGTTTTCAAATACAGTCCTTCAACTCGAATGCATATTTTTGGTTATCTTGCAGGCCTTTTGTAAGTGCTACTGTTTGTCATTTGCTTAGCATGCTCTGTTTTTAATGGTTTTGATGCATTTTGACAAAGAAGTGTAAGTTCAAGAACTAGCGAAGTAAGAAATATTTTTCTGATTTACATGCTACTTTATGGAGTGACATTGATGATTGATGCAGGGACATCGATGACTTACGCGATGACATTCTTCGACTTACGCGCGGTGACATTGATGTCCGATCGCAGGACATTGATGACTTATGTAGTGACATTGATGTCGACGCGAGGACATTGATGACTTATCGCGGTGACATTGATGTCCGATACAAGGACATTGATGACTTACGCGGTGACATTGATGTCGATCACGAGGACAATGATGACTTATCGCAGTGACATTGATGACTTATCGCGATGACATTGATGTTTGATCTGCAGGACATTGATGGATGATGTAGGGACATTGATGGTGATGTAGCATTTGCTTAGCATGCTTTGTTTTTAATGGTTTTGATGCCTTTTGACAAAGAAGTGTAAGCTCAAGAACTACCGAAGTAAGAAATATTTTTCTGATTTACATGCTACTTGATGAAGTGACATTGATGACTGATGCAGGGACATTGATGATTTATGCAGTGACATTGCTGACTCATGTAGTGACATTGATGTCTGAAGCAGTGACATTGACCTTTGTTGCAGTGACATTTGACGACTCTTTTTACAATTAGAGAATTGATGCAATGATATTGATGTCATTGCATATACTATTTGATATACCAATTTGGTAATTTTGTAAAATAACTTTATTTCTTTGATATCTTTAAATATTTGATTGGTGTTGGTTCATTTGATTAATGTTGGTTTAAATATTCGATAACTTTATAAAATAAGCGTATTTCTTTGTTTGTTTTTTGGTTTAAAGGCAAATTTTATAACAAAAGGTATGCATAAATCGTTACAATAACACGCCATCGCATAGTTCGATACAATAAGGCGTCATTTGCATAGATCGGTACAATAAGAAGTCATTTGCGATAAATGATTCTACAATGAGGCGTAATTGCATAAATCGTTACAATGAAATGTCATCGATCAAGGTTTGACAATGGATCGCGCGGTCAATACATCGGGGTAGTCAATGAATCGCGCGGTCAATGCATCTGGGTGGTTAATGGATCCCGGTGGTCAATGCATCGGGTATGTGGTCAATGCATGACGGTGATCGATATGTCACGTCGATATTTATGAAAAAAAATCGATTTTATGAAATTTAGTCGGAAAAATATCAAATTTGATTTTAGAATAAAGAAGACGGAAAAATATGAATTTTAGTGAAAAAAAATTTACGATCCGAGTTTTAGATCAAAATATATAACCTTTAGAAATATGGTGAATTAAATTTTTTTTTTTTTAAAAAAAAAACATCATCGCATTTTTTTTTCTTTTTTTTCCTCCATCCGGCGCTTCCTCTTTTTATTTTTTTTTATTTTTTTCTCCTTCCTTCCTTTTTTTCCTTCTTCTTCTTTATCCACTTGAAATTAGAATGTCCTTATAACTAAATAAGATTTCGAAGTGTCCTATTACCTCTAATAAGTTGAAAATCAGTTCTTTTAAATAATTGGCCCTAATTTTTTTACGAAACTAAAGTATGAAATGAGTGAAGTTTATAACGTAGAGATTACCAATAACCTTATACATTTTTAAATTTTATAAGATAATCATCGGTGTGATAGTGCAATCAATTTCTCCATCAAAATAAAATAAAATAAAAATAAAAATAAAAATTATTACAATTCCCTCCCTTTTTATGAAAAAGAAAAAGAAAAAAACAGGTCGTCGCAGTTGGCTATTTGTAACTACCATTATTCTGAGTCATAAAACAATTGTTGTTGTATTCGATAATTTATACACCTAGTAGCACAAGTAAATAAATTAAATCATTGTTTTTTTTATTTTAGGAAAGAAATGATTTTATTGATGACAATCATTTACACAAGCACAACACACATCCAAAGGAGGATTAGAACCCCATTCAACAGCAGAAATAACACTTAAATGAGAAGCATGCCTAGCTAAAAGATCTACAGAGAAATTCCCCGTATGCTTAACAAAACTAAAAACAACAAAATCAAAAAGAGATGAAATATCTCGACAAGCATCAATATATAATCTGTCCAGCATCTGAGAAGTCTTCACGTAGCCAGCAACTTTTGCACCACAAGAAGGGAATCCGACTCCAAAATGATGTCATGGTAACCATAAAATAAAGCATAAGACAAGCCATGAAACACACCTCTCCATTGATAACTGAGCTTTTTGAACCCCATATGAATGGAACAGGAATTGAGAACATCTCTATTCGTATTTCTGAAAATACCACCTAAAAATAGAGAATTACCTTTTAAATTGGCATCCACATTACATTTGATAACGTCATTGGGAGGGGGAAACCGTTTAACATTCCATTCGGTATTGCATGTTCGAATTGTCAGTTGCAATCTAGTAATGGTTTGGTTCTCCAAAGCAGAAATTTCAGCTTGTCTAATGATAGAAGAAATATATACCGGCTGATTTTCAAAAATCCACGCACATCAAGCCTTCCAAATTCCCCAAAAAAAATATAAAAGCTTGCATCGGTCGAAGTCATCTTTTATGTTAAAGAATAACTTCCATAACATCAACAAATGAATGTAACTTGCGGGAGGACCACAATTTGCTTAACGGCTCGATCGACCATACTTCTTGGGCTATAGAACAATCAAGAAAACAATGCCCAATCGATTCTTTACGTAACCATAAACTCAACAACGTCCATCTGAGCAACCACGTTTTTTCAAATTACTTCCCGTGGGAAGGCAGTTATAAGAAGCTCTCCAAAGGAAATGTTGCACTCCGATAGAAGAAGATGCCTTTGCTCTATTGTTGCTTCGATCACGTTGCTCAACTACTAAAGAGTAGCCTGATTTCACGGTGTATTGACTGTTAGTTGTAAAGTGCCATATAAGCATGTCCAATTGATGTCTAGGTGCCAAGCTAATTAATGTTCAAAATATAATCTGCTATATGTAATAAGACCTATGTTTCATTACCTAACCCTAGGTAGCATAAGGTCTTTAGTTGTTGCACTATCCGAAATAATCGCTAAGCAATTTTAAGCCTTAAAATTATAATACTAAGGGATCCAAGGGTCGTTAAAGACCTTGATATTATCTCCCGCTCCCACACGCCATCTAAGACCTTTGTTTAAGAAGCTCTCTTCCTTCCAAAATACTATGCCAAACAAAAGAGTCATTCCTTCCAGCGGCTAAGAAATACGATATTTAGAAATATTTTGCCTTGAGAATTCGAGACACCAAAGAATTTGGCTGATTTAAAATTCTCCACGCCCGTTTGCCGAGCATAGCCGTATTGAAACATTTTAGATCTCGGAATCCTAAACCAACCGAAGCATTTGGTTTACATAATTCGGTCCATGCCTTCCAATGCACCTTTTTCGATCCATCATGGCCTCCCCAAAAAAAATTCCAAATGAGAGCTTCAATTTTCTTAATAGTTTCCTTCGGCAATGAGAAACAACTCATAGAGTATGTGGGAATGGCTTGGATTACAACCTTGATTAAAATTTCTTTGCCAGCAGAGGATAAAAGTCTATCCTTCCAGCCTCCAAGCTTCTTCCAAACTTTGTCAATAAAAAAAGAGAAGATTTCCTTCTTCGATCTTCCAATTAGATTGGGCAACCCAAGATATTTGCCTCTTTCATTATTTTGACCAATCCCCAATTCAAGACAAATACTTTCAGTAATATCAGGATCCACATATTTGGCAAAAAATATCGAGGACCATAGTTTACAGCTTGCCCGGAGAGCTTCTCATATTCTTCAAGAAGGGATTTAATATTTGTACTAGAGTCCGAGTTCGTCTCGATGAATAAGATACTATCGTCCGCAAAAAGCAGATGATTAAGAGAAACACTTCCTCAGGGCCGGCCCTATGCTAAGGCCGGCGAGACCCGGGTCTTAAGCCCAATTGTGTCGGAGGGCCCAACGGTACATGTTTCGCTAAAAGAAAAAAAAATTCATGTAAAGATTTAATCCGATCCAACCTAATATAATATGTTAATTTTTTTTTTTGATAAAGGCCCAAATTTTTTTTTACTCTAATTAATAAAGGCCCCAATAAAAAAATTTACTTGACCCAAAAAAAATAGATATATACAAACAATTTTTTTTTTATGACTTTATCTATATTATTAATTTATTATATATATCTATATTATATTTAAAAAAAAGCACACACAAAAATAAATAAAACAAACAAAAATAGATAGAACTCATTTTTCACTCCTAAGTTCCGGCCCTCCCCTTCAATCATGCCTTCGTTTCCCCAGCTCCCCTGCCGCTTGAGCTGATGATTTTTTTTTATTTTTTGTTTTTTGTTTTCCTTTCCTTCTTTCAATTTCTCATTCATAAATGATAAATTCTATTATCAAATTCTCAATTGAGAAGAATATGGTTAATGAAATTGACAATTCTACTTTGATTAGTGATTTCGTCTCTAAATGTGTTGCATGAGCGATCTTGAAATAGTAATATGTAAGTATGTTTTATGTATATGTATGAATTTGATTTTTGTTTTAAATATGCTTTAGAAAAGACAACTTTGTAGAGCGTGTTTTGAGACTATCAATAATATTAGAAAAATGTGATAAAACAAACAGAATTGAATGATCTCAAAGCACGTATAAAGCGTTTCTTTAAAGAGATGTTTTAAGATCTCTCTCGATATTCAATGAAAGTACTACTTTTAGAGACACAATATGTTTATCTTGATGATGCTTCTAAAAAACTTCATTATCTTTCACACCGAATGCCGATGTCTCTATATATAGACAACGAAAGATCATCCATCTTCACGAAAGAACAAACCAGTTCGTCTTCAAATGATGTGTCCCAATGACCATGCACAACCGAAATGATGTGTCCAATGAAAAATCCTTCTACGAAAATCACTGGGTCGAACCCCGTTCTTTTCGGCGACACTGTCGACTGACTCATGTCAGCAACAACACATTCAAAACAAAAATAAAAGCAGACTTTGTGAATAAAATATTTAACAAATAACTTGAATTTTGTACTTACGGATGTTAAAACGCGATAAGTATGTTTTTTCAAAAACATCTGGACCCAATCGTGACTCGGGCCAGTGCTTCAAGCGCAATCGGGCGGCGCTACCCGCACTTCCTCGACCAAAAGAGACCCCACATAAAGAACCAGAAGCATGTGCTTTCCGGAGCATGACTAATAATCCTTCAGCACACAAAATAAAGATGAACGGAGACATAGGATCTCCTTGCCGAATCCCTCTTGAAGCTCAAAAAGTAGGGGACGGAGATCCATTAATAAAAACTTGGAAAGATGCACTAGAGAGACGATACATAATGAATTCACCAATTGTTTTTTTTCCCTAAAAAAAACATTGTTTTGATTTGAGTACAACAAAAGGATTTAATTCACCAACGATTATGGCGTGGTTAAAATAAATTATGGCGTGGTTGAAGCTTTAATGTGTTGATTTAGCTGCAATAACTTGAAGAAAAATAAATCACATGAAAAGGACAATATGGGAAAATATAACGTTAACACAAGATAACGGCAATATTTTCGAAAAAACATACTCCCTCCGTTCTATAATAATCGACACAGTTGTCAAAATATTTTGTTTCATTTCATATGAGGCCGTATAATTTCCAATACAACATTTATTGTGTTTCTACTTGATATGCCCTTATTTATTACACTAGGAGATATAAAAAAAAATGTCACATTAATTATATCCAAGGATATTCTAGTTATTTCATTGTAGAAATTAATACATTAACTCACATCCTTAATATATGTGATTTTGACAACTGCATCAGATAAATTGAAACGGAGTGAGTAACAAGAGAAGCAAATGAATATTGGGAAAATTCGTTTTATACCCCTTTTTCGAAAATTTATCTGAAATCTACATCTCTTAAAATTCAAAATCTCCTTCTATCCCCTGCCTTAAATTGAACGAAATCGTCTATTTTTAGGCGAACTCGCCCATTTTTCGCCCTTGCCCCCGCCCACCCGCTGTCGGTCCTGCCCATGTCCCCGCCCACCGCCGTCGGTCCCGCCCACTCCTCGCCCATGTTTTGAAATCTCGATGTGACGCCCCGTCCCGGATACCGAGTCCTTATCCGGAAAGAACGCCCGGCATGCATATATTAATTTTTTAAATCGTCAAAAGTAATATATACATAAGCCTCATAACAATCAATCAGAGTAAAAGCGGAATAAATTAAAACTAAAGATAACTCGGAAAAAGAATGTCAAATGACAAACAACGGATCACCAAGTCCCAAAATCTACGTCTAAGAAAGCTGACCGACAAAACAACAAAATAAATGTTGTTGTGACTTATTACATCCAAATTTGAAACTGAAAAGATACTAAAGCCTAAATCTCAAAAACTGAATAATAAAATGCATAAATAAAAGAGTCAACATCAACATATCATCTCGAGCTCAAACATCGGCTCCATCAACTCCATCATCGCATCCATACTCATCATCGTCCTGATAACCACCTTCTCAGGGTGGGGACAATAAAGAAGAGGGGTAAATGACATACGTCTTAGTAAGGGTAGAAAAAGCGATTACACATATTGATCTACACACCTACCACATATGTTGCATTAAAATACACTCCCCTCTGCTAAGTCTGTTAGCACCATCACGAGCAATTATCTATGTTACATTGTAATTCAAGGACACAATGCCCGAATGATGGGTATGCTGGCGGGACATATTCAAAGACTCATATAGCACGGATGGTTCCGTGTGGAACATTTCCCAAAACCCGAATATTGTCCGTTACGTATGAGAAATGATTCCATGCTGCGAATCATAAATGTGTCTCACCAAAATTACAACGTTTTAGCTTTTAGACTCATCACATATGTTTATTACGTAGTTAATCTAACCACCTAAGTTCATTCCACTTAAAAGGGCTCCTGGGACATCTACCCTGCAAACAATCTAGATTAACTACCTAAAGACGTTGTAAAATGTATCAATGAGTACTAAACCAATGACCCGCAAGAGTCTAAACAATGCGCCACAGGCTACCACCTCCTCTCTCCATGAGAGCAGTACCGGTTAATGGCGATTGATCTTTAAGCGCTGACGAAGTCGGAAGTTAGGCTTTCTGGCATTTCATTTAATGTCTCAAAAGACATACATACCACATTGTATCGTGTACTACCATAAGACGCACAAAATTATTATTTTAATTTTTTATATCTTATTTTATTTATTATTACTTCTTGCAACAAAATAGAATTAACAAGTCAAACATAGCCTTTTTTTCCTTTCTCCTCCAGAATATCTCGACAGCAGCATGCTTTAGTTTTTTTTTTTTTTTTTTTTTTTTTTCTTTTTCGGCACCTTACAGCTTAGGGATCTAAGCTCAACTAACATTATTATATCTCATATATTTTCCCTTCTGTTCACCTGATTCCCAGGCGAAGTGCATATATATACATAAAGAAAATAAAAGAAACAGGCTCATCACAAGCAAAAGGAAACACAGCGTTATTGAATAATTAAACAGATACTTAAATCCGATTGAACACCCTCTTACCTTGCTGTAGTTAGGAAAAGATCCAAAACCAAACACAACAAGGACAGCTACGAATCCTCGCTTTCTATGCAATCTATACAAACCGAAACGACGACTACGATTAACAACACAACCTATATATCATCCTAAACACAAGAATTGCCCAAAAACGAATAAGATTCTAAAAAGACCTAAAAGGTGGATACTTACGAAATACGAATTCATTGATGTCAAAAGGACGACAGAACAACGAGGCGATTCTTTCTCTCTATCATCATGATGTCTGCACAAATTATCAACCTTTAAGCCTCGAATTTGGGAAACAGTGTCCGAACTTTCCCTATGAACAATGCCGTCGCCCTCCTCCCAGATTTTCAGAAAGAATGAACGTAAATGAATAATAATTTAATTAGGTAATATTCTTTTTTTTATACCCAATTAAAAAATCCTTAATTAAAATCCTTTTTAATCTTTTTTTTAATAATCTTTTAGGTTAAAAAATAAAATAGGAAAATATATAATAAATTCCATTTTACATCCGCATTTTTTTTAATTTTATTTTCTGGGTTTCAAAGCAAAAAAAAAAAAAAAAAAAAAAAGAGAAAGTTGGGCGAGATTTCAAAACATGGGTGAGGAGTGGGCGGGGACGTGGGCGGGACCGACGGTGGATGGGCGAGGACAAGGGCGAAAAATGGACGAGTTCGTCTAAAAATGGACGATTTTGTTCACTTTAAGGCGGAGGATAGAGGGAGATTTTGAATTTTAAGGGGTGTAGATTTCGGATAAATTTTCGAAAAAAGTGATAAAACGAATTTTCCCATGAATATTTACAGCACATAATGAATTGAATACTAACAAATTCCCGCATAATGAAGGAGCCGTCGTCCATTCTACCATCTCTTGGTTGGAAGTATTGGAACTTTTTTTAATGAATAATCAAATAATTATATTTGTAAAGCTCCATATTTTTATTACTATAGACTGCACTTTGACTAAATGACGGTAAAAAAAGAACACAGAAATTACTCTTAAGTACTCAACACGGCGGATCAAAGATAACAACACTGTTGGAATGGAAGAGACTCCGTTCACTTACAAAAAAGGTATCGGATTTGAGCTCGTGTGCATGTTCTAAATCTTGTTGGAAAAGGTCCCCACCTATGATGCATGAAAGTTTGCGAAAACAAAAAAAAAAAAACAAAACTGTAAAATTTATGTTTTTTTTTTTCCTAAAAAAAATTTACTTCTCTTTTTTTTTTTGCTGTCAAAAAAAAAAAAAAATTAATGATTTACTTCTTGAATTTTCGTTAAGTTTTGTTTGACTTTAAATAAAGGAATACATAATTATGAAGTTTTGAAAAGTAATAAAAAGAACACAACGGAGTTGAAAATTCAGTAATTTATTTTCCCCAACAAAAAAGTCATCCTGCGGCCTTGAGCATTTTCCCCAAGGCCGTGCGACAAGTTACTTCCAACAGCTTGGTTGATCGTTTATGTGATTGTTCTGCACATCACAATAGTGGTTTGCAAGCAAACCAAGTTCATGAAGCTGTTTTTTAGGACTATGTGTACGTATGTGCCAGATTATAGAAGGGCTGAAATCTGACCTCTAAGAACCGACCGTCGCGCTACTGCGGATTCTGGCCACACCGCTGCAAGCTGGGTAGCTTATGTGATCTGTGCCAATACAAAGTTTTTTTCAAACATCATGTAATTCTGAAAATTATTTTTTATGTTACGAGTAGTGAAGATAAACTTGAAACTTAGTTGTTTTATGAGCCTTTGTATGATTACATATGTTAGAATATGAGTTGAAAATGAACTTTTGTGCTATGTGTTTTCTGGAGTGTCTAGGTGAGGTACAATAAATAACTCAGGATGTATAACATGTGTACCCTGATCGAATGGTTATGTTGAATGTATGACTGGTTTGATTATCATTGTTGCGAGCAATGTATTACAAGAGTAAAGTGATCTTACATTTCACATGTGATGTTAGCTAGTAATATTAGCAAGTTGCATCATTGTCCTTATACTAGGTGGTAGCATTTGTGATTTGTTATGTCCTCTAATAAATGGTTGTGTTATCATGATCAGCGCTTAAATATGACAAGAATGTGAACCATATAATTACGTAGGAAGTTTAAGTAACTTAACATGTTTGTGCAAGATAAGTAACGATAGTTGAAGTAGTGAGTTAACTATTTTATGCATCGTTGGAAATTATGTTTTTGAAGTAGTGTATATACTTTATTCTTTACGCGGACCGTAAACTGGATTATGCATATTCATGTCATATCTTAGATTTTATCAAAATCTATGACGATGTCATATGTGCATAGGCTTCAATGTTTACTCTAAAAATCATGTGTCGAACATTCTATTTTTGGATAAGGATTCGGTATACGAGAACAGAGTGTAACACAAGTATCCGATTCAGTATACGAGAACGGGGGGTCCTAACCACAACACGAATCAAAGATAGCAAATGACCTCGAGAAAGTTCACATGTTCGACTCCACATTTAACCTCAACATGAATAATAGATAACAAATGACGGCGAGAGCGCTCACATGCTCAATTCTCTTATGAGACGTTATCTAAAAAGTTTCGGGTAAGCCCGAGTAAAAAGCAAACTCTACGTAAACGGTAAACCCTCAAATCGACCTCCCACTTAGTCACACAATTTATGAATGTATCACGAAAATCAAGCATGCCACCAGCATCTAACCATGATGGGTGTTAATAATGTTGCTTTCTTTCTTTCATCTGAAAAAAACCATACACATATAACCATGATGGGTACTCTTTGCCCCATTTAATAAGGAAATACTAATAGCTCATGGTCATTCTAAAAAACTATAGAAATAGTAAATCTAATTGCACATTTCTAAACATGGGATCATCATATATGTTCCTCAAATCATCTATTTGCACATTTCTAAATATCTAATCATCAAACAAATGTAATGTTAAATTTTCCCTAAGCATATATCCAAACCAAACCACTTTATGTCATCCTTGTTACTTGTATTCATATATTGCAAACACAAAAACAACACATGCTAATATATTATACACCTCATAGAATAGCATTATTAGGACAAATGTATATGATCATAACAATCCACACACATTATAACATTCATACCAAATAATATCCTAACATATATATGATTATCATAGTGTATGATTCATATCAACATCCTACATGATTATCACTGGTTGTTGGTGTATATAACTTGTCAATTATTTGGAAGCATTTTCCTACGATTTGACATCATCGTTATCACAATTTCCCCTCTGAAATTAACACACCATCTCCAAGAAAAAGGAAAATGCAAAATAAACATGAACAGAAAAGAAAAAAAAAAAGCAGAATTAAAGAAGAAATCAAAATGAGATAGGCGTGATCTAACTCGAAAACAAAGGGTTTAATCCTCATCAGAATGTTGTTGTTGTTGTTGTTGTCTGCTTACAAGTTTAAACCTAGACGTTTCAGGTCAACGTGCAGTGTCCGGCACCGGCACCGGCACCGGCAGCAGCTTGGAAACATCATGACATTACTGATTGATTACCCCATCTGTAAGAAACGAGCGAGCTGTGCCGGGTTGAAGATTCCGGGTAAATGAGTTGCTTCACCCTTTAGAATATCAGCTACTTCAATGTATCTTTGCTGTTTTTGAATTTCGATCCTCTCACTTGCCGCCTCCTCCTCCGCCTTCCTCTTCTCCCCTCTGCTTGAATCCTCCGTTCGATCTGGATCCCAAGCCTCTCCGAATAAGGTTCCCTTAGTTAAAAATTCCTGAGCTAGATAGCCGGCTAATAGATGATTGTTCGATACCGGCTGGGTGAATTTCGCCGGCGACGGAGCATCCTTAGGCGGAGGCGCTGCTCTGTGCATACTCGGCCTGGCTAGATTTTTTGTCGTTATAGCTGACGGTTTTGATCCGTTAACGATGCCGCCGTTGTTTCTGTCATTCCTCTTGTTATTTCCTGACGGCGTTAGAACTTGACGACGTGAGTGTGGGCCCGGGCTCCTCATGGTTTGCACTGTACTCATGACTCGATTCCAGTATGCCACGTCAACAACACCACATCCTTCATTTCTGATTTTACCAAATTGCCCTAGAAACTTCTACTTAGGAAGATAAAAAGACCCGATTACAAAGATTGGAAACCGTCTAGGACACGGAAAAGTGGTAATTCGGAGCGATAAAAAATTGAAAGAAATGGATCCACTATTTTCACCAAATTTGAATTTGTTATTATTATAACAAATAATAATGATTGGTTCTGAAAAGAAAGAACATAAACATTGAACATCCACCGAAGAATTAATCAGCTAATATTCATACACGAAATCCTCCGTATTCGTATATGTATGTAGATATACGTAGATCAGTGAGGTAAGCAGAATTAGAAGACGCGAAATGAAAGCTACCACTGAGGCCGGAGAAGTTGACCGGAAAAACTTCCGCCGGCGAGAGAAAGAAAGAACAATGCTTAAGAGCGTACCGCCTGATGGAAGAGAGAGGAAATCGGAGAAAAATTGAAAGGAAGGGTACGTGTAAATGTGTGCAATCCGCTATATATAGTATGCGGGATATTGAATGCCACTGGAGTTTAACGAAATTACAGGGCCAATAAAAGGGCTTTCTTTTGGGTTTCCAAATGGATTAAAGCCCACTCATTTTGAATAATACTCGCACGCTCTTTTTTTTCCCATTATCGCTTTCCCCACAAGGCATCATTTGTTTAATTTTTATGTTTGATTTGAAGCATAAAAATCTTATATCTATTAAGAGCCGATGGGCTTTCTCCACATGATCTTTATGTGGCGCACAATGTACCGATTTGACAGATCTTTTTTTCTTTTTTTTTTCTTTCTTTCGGTAAAAAACGTGATTTTGGTTATCTCGTTATATATATAAATCGATTTCTTTTTTCAACTCTCCGTTACATAAATCTAACCAAAGTGTATATTTCGATACGGTCATTTTAGTCTTCCAAACCAGACAAACGCGGATTGATTTTACATTTCAATCAAACGAAAATTTTCGATTTCTTGATTCGATTTCTGCACAACAATTGAATATACACAAAAAAATGTATTTTTCGATACGGTTCGCTTTTACCTTCAAGAAAAACTAAATTTTTGGTTATCTCGTTATATATAAACCGATTTTTTTCCCGACTCTCCGTTACATAAATCGAACCAAAGTGGTTCATTTTTTGCATCCAACAGACAATCATGATTCGATTTTACATTTCAATCAACCAAATTTTTTTGAATTTCGATTCGATTTCGACACAACAAAGTGTATATTTCGACACGGTTTATTTTCTTTTTCCTTCGGTAAAACCAGGATATCGGTTATCTCGTTATATATAAACCGTTTTTTTTTTTTTCGACTCTCCGTTACATAAAGCGAACAAAAGTGTATATTTCGACATGATTCATTTTAGTGCCTCCAATAAGCAATGCGGCTTGGTTTTACATTTCAATCAACCGGAAATTTTCGATTTCTCGGTTCGATTTCGACACAACAATTGAATATTCACAACAAAGTGTATATTTCGATACGGTTCAATTTTTCTTTCCTTCGGTAAAAACCAGGGATTTCGGTTATCTCGTTATATATAAACCGATTTTTTTCCGACTCTCCGTTACATAAATCGAACCAAAGTGGTTCATTTTTTGTGCATCCAACGAGCGATTCGGATTCGCTTTTTACATTTCAATCAACCAAAAAATTTTGCTTTCTCAATTCGATTTTAACACAACAATTGAAATATACACAACAAAGTGTATATTTCGATCTACGGTCTTTTTCCCTTCGATAAAAACCAGGATATCGGTTATGTCGTTATATATAAACCGATATTTTTCACGACTCTCCGTTACATCAATCGAACAAAAGTATATATTTCGATACTGGTTCATTTTAGTGCCTCCGCAGAGCATGGATTCGCTTTTACATTTCAATCAACCGGAAATTTTCGATTTTCGATTCGATTTCGACACAACAATTGAATATATACAACAAAGTGTATATTTTGATACGGTTCATTTTTAATACCTCCAACAAAACAGTCATGATTCGATTTTAAATTTCAATCCACCGAAATTTTTTGATTTCTCGATTCGATTTCGACACAACAATTGAATAAACACTACAAAGTTTATATTTCGATCTGATTCATTTTTAGTACCTCCAATAGACAGTGTGAACTCACTTTTAAATTTCAATCAACCAAAAATTTTCGATTTCGATTCGATTTCAATCAACCAAAAATTTCCGATTCGATTTCGGCACAACAATTGAATAAAACCGTGTGCTTTTTTTATCATACGTGTACCGTTAGTAGTTTGTGTAGAAAATGGAGGGGGGAAAAACCCGACAGATTTGATGTTTTACTGTGTAGTGTACGATGGAAGATTAGTCGAGTTTAGCTATAAAATACAACAAAAAAAAAAATAAGGGGAAAAACAAATATCCGCGCTTAAGAAGGTGTCTGCCACGCGCGTAATGGCGTGCAGACATCATATTAAATATTTTTATTATTTTGAACAACTTAACGTCGGTGGAACTGACGGCCGTTTGCAGTACGAACGTCATTAAAATTGATGTTGGAATACCAAATCATTTTTTATATCATTCAGATCGTTTGACATGTGTTTTTTTTCACCAAATTAATGAACACGAGATCAATGACGTATTTATCAATGATAAGAAAGAGAAATGTCGTACAGAAAATGAGTGAAACATATTTTCAAGCATATTAATGATCTGGAAGCTAAGGCGACCCGAGAGATTTGACCGCGTAGTTATGGTCTGCTTATTTTTTCTATAATGTTTCATTACGTAAAGTCGAAGCTAAAGGGATCGACTAAATGACATTGTTCTCCGATACATCATATTGTGGTTTATTTTATAGGTGGAAACTCTTGATAGGGGTGGAAGAGATAATCTTCACGTGTCTATGAAAGAGCTACCTCTTGCAGAGAATGTGATATGTTTATGTTGCTTTCTTTGTCTTGTGCCTTGAATTTGTTACGGCTTAAGTTTACGCGATTTATTTCACGTTGGGAATCTATTCTTTGATATTATCGTTGATAACGATTTATGTTGGGCCCGCCGTGCCTTGCACGGCTCACGTTCACTAGTAACTAAATTCGAAGTTATAAAAGCTATTCAACCTCTCTAAATAAATATTTTTTTTTCTTTGCTCTAAATAAATATTAGATCAATAGTAAATAACATATACACCGTATAAACCATCTAATTATCCTTAATAAGTCTTAGCTTAAATAGTTAAGCGAAGGTCCCAAGACCTAGAGATATTGAGTTCGACTTCCACCATATTCGTGTGGGTTTACCTCCTAATTTTGTTGTGTGGAAAACAAATTCATCATAGTCAAACTCTAGACCATCATGTTACTAATCAAATATATTTGTCTCAAACTACGTTAATAATAAAAAAATCATCATACTCATACTCTAGACCTTCATTTGTTAAATCAAATAAACTTGTTTATTGTTTCAATGAAAAAACAAAATAAAATCTTACTTCGAGTCCCAGCGTGTTCCAGTGAGTTTACCTCCTAATAATTTCGCTGTGTGGATAAAAAAAAATCATCATACTCATACTCTAGACCATCGTGTTAATAATCAAATATACTTGTTTGTCGTTTCAATGGAAAAAAAAACAAAATAAAATTTTACTTCGAGTCCCACCATGTTTGTGTGGGTTTACCTCCTAATATTTTCGTTGTGTGGATAAAAAAAACCACTCTAGATCATCATGTTAATAATAAAATTTAACTTGTATATCGTTTCACTGAAAAAAAAAACAAAATAAAATCATTTTAATGCATCACCTTGACATATGTTATAAAACCATAATGTATTTTGAGAGGTGTTATAAAACCAAAATTAAAACTGAATTTAAAATTTTGTTTATATGTGTTTTAATTATATTCGAGTCGAATATAAATTAAAATTTTACATATATATATTGTTTTTTTTAGGGTATATATATATATATATATATATATATATATATTGTTTGACCTAGCAATTGTGCACTAAAATCAAATTTGTCCTGAAAGAGGTCGTTGTCAAAGTTGCCTTCATCCAGTCAGAATAAAAGCAAATTAAAAAAAGTAAGCTTTATTTCATAAAATGTTAGATTGGGGCATATGTGGCTCATTTGTTAGAAGATCCATTTGTTAGTATTAATCTTTTCGTTGCTTAATTTTTATTTTTACAGTAATGATAAATATTAATATTTTTCTTGTTTTTGCCTTTCGTGTTGAGTAGGTAGGGTTATTGATTCTTCACATTAATTACTTATATAATACAGTAGAATTCTTATAATACTATGGTACAATTTTTGCATGCCACAAAAATTACCCTGATTCATATCCAGGAATGGATCAGAATCATCAGATTAACAAATGTCCAGAGTATACTCAAAAAAAACAAATGTCCAGAGATAATTGAAAAATTATTCATCAAGTCAACGTGGTTTACCCAAATAATTTAGTTGGTGTTTCATAACTAAAAAAAATTCTTGATTCAACTCTCGTTTGAGACTGTGAACTACCATTTCTCCTAAAAACTTAAGTTGATAGAGAGATAGATAATTAACATTATATATATTTAATACGCCACCTTAAGTGTGGACCTATAAGAGGGGAGAGAGAGAGGGGCTCAACACTTGATTTCTTTTTGTTTGTGTTTTTTTGTTTTTTTTTTTTGTTTTTGGGAAGTGTGGGCCTTTAAGAAGAGAGAGATGCACAACACTTTGGTTTTATTTTTAATCATGCTGGAAGCGGGGTTTGAACTCAGGACCTTCCGCTCTGATACCATAACATAATTCAACGTGTGTTATATTTCATTCATTCAAAGTGTGTTATATAATATTAATTATCTATCTAATACTAGCGAACTATATTTGTACGGTTGGTGGGTTGGATTAACACGACTAATTGTGTTGGAAGACTATACAGATTTTTTGATATACCGAAAATAAAACTCGGGTAGTCAAGCAGTAGTTACCCTAGCCAGCCCATGGTTGCTGCCATCTACAATTTAAACTAATTATATTGCACTAGGTATGGAATGAATATGTTGGTAAATGGTAGTATTTGTTCATAACTTGTAGTTATACTATTGGATGATGATGATGTTGATGAGAAGAAGAAGTAGAAAACTCCATAACACAGTGACCTAGAAAATCGAATACGGACGTAACTTGTGTTTACTCGATCGATATCATATTTACTTGATAAATTCTATAACCTACGTCTCTATTAGATATATACTGTTAATTATCTATCTTCCTATCAGCTTAAGCTTTTAGGAGATATGGTAGTTCACATTATATATCTAATAGCTAGCCAACCGAAACATCAATTCTTGGTTCCGTCAGCAACAGATTACTATAGTTTTCGTACTAGGTGTATTAAATAGAAAAGATTACACATTATTAGGTCTCATATGAAGATTTTCCAAGCTATTTATTTAAATTGATAAGATATGACGATATAAATTGAGTTATGGACCAAGGTCCCTATGTGTAAGTGTGTAGGATGATAATTGGTGAAGATATATAATAAGTTGAAGATGATATGTACACAACAAAATATGATACAAAATGTATCACAACAAATAATTAATCTTATCATTAATTAATATATGTCTCATCATAATTAATGTGATAAAGTTGTGATATGAAATATATAGTGCACATTTGTAATGGATGTATTATTGCAATATAATAAGCATAGCTTAATAGCTTATATATATAGTTAGGTAAGGAATAGCTTTCTTGCCAAGTGTAGTAAAACATAATTCATTTGGCCAGCTCCCATCATGTTTTCCTGTTAAATTTTAACATTAATTTGCCCAATTTTGCATGACATTGTTATTGTTTTTCATTTACTTCACCATCATTTCCAAATTGCTTTTCGCATCCTGGTACGCGCGTTTTGTTTCGCTAACAACGTCGGTGGGTCTAATGCGTTTCACCAATGATACATTTATAATTATAGTATTAGTGTCATTGCCAGTGACGCACGTACCGAAAACGAACGTCAGTGACAAAGATGTTATGTTGCACAAAAATATTATGGTGGTGCCAACAGTAATTTTAAGAGTGCATATCAATTGAAGTAAAAATATGGTATGAATATCAATTGGAGTAAAAGATATAGTGTCAATAGAAGCCGTCAAACTAAATTTTGATGTCCATTGAAAAAATTCGAATATCTTAAGAGATTAGCATGTGTAATTCAAACATTGCAAGCAAGATTTTTAGCTTGACTATGTCCTATAAAAAGTGTCCATATTTTTTAAAATGAGTTGTCTTATAAAAAGTGTCAATTTAGAAAAAGATACATCATTTAATGTATTTTTTCCATGTATGTCTCTATCATAGCATTTAATGTTTATATATTAATTTCATATTCCAAAAGAGCATTTATTATGTGATAGGGGCATATATGTTAATCACAACTTAAAATACAACACATTAATTAGTTTTTTAATTTGCGTGTATCACCAAAAAAATGGACATTTTTATGGGACGGAAGTAGTATATCTTAAAGGATTCGGCATTTTGAATGTGTTGAAACATGTCTTCATTGTGTCAATATACTTATCTTTTGGTTTGCATAGGCATATAGTTTTCATGCCGTGTTGTAAATAGTACCATTCATCCGTAAATATCAATGTGCGGAGGGCGTGTATAATAGATTTCTATGCGTATTGTAATTGGTTGGGTATAAGTAAACAATAATTGAGTGGTTTTTATTGTACATAATGAAATGACACGATTCAATATATGTTTGTGCGCATTTCACAAGCAATATAATGAAATAATCGGGATTTCACTCGAGATTGGTAACGCAATAGATGATGATGATGTGTAGTGAGTGAGGGTAATCGGTAGTGGATGATGGTTTGTGATATTAGCATGGTTGTTGGGCAACATCGGGTAATGGAGTGTACGGTGGATGGTGACAAGAAGGGTTGATGTGAGTCAACCTGATGATATAATTTCGGATGATTTACTCCTGTTTCTACTGCAATTAGCGTTATTTTGACATCAACTTAAGCAATTTTGAATGAGGATTGTAACCATATTTTGTGTACATAGAAATTGTAGGAAACCATATTTTTAGCTGTATTATATTAGTATTAGCCGATTTTGTTATCAGATTTACACGTGGTATCTTTGTGTCTATTTTTGCAGCACAAATACCACGGTGGGGAGTGTGGATTTTGACCATAGGACGGCATTGGATTCTTTTGTGATGATTTTGTGCCGTGGCAAGGATTTCAGCCCTAAGGATTATTTGACACACATTAGAGGGTCAATCCAAGCCAGCTGAGAGAATAAAATGAAGATTTTGTGATTTTATATGTTGATGACCTGCGCCATGTCACATGACCCGCGTCACTGAGTGGTGAGCAATTAATGCAGATGTCATTCAGTCAGTCACCACATTTGGACATGATGTGCGTCAAGAAGCTATGACCTGCGCCATCAGTGCAAATTGGTGAATGACGTGCGCCAAGATGGAATGACGCGCGCCATTTGTGCAGAGTCAGAAAAGTTTAATCTCTTTTATCCCTCCATTCACATTATTATCAAAAACACATCATCTTCTCCATTTTTTCATCCATCTTGCAGGCAAAAACCCCACCCCAGGCTCTTACAGCCAAATTCTTATAGAAATTAGCCCTTGGTTATCATTGTAATTATTAAGAATCTTAGTTTAATTTCTATCACTTTTGGTTGGAGTTTGAAGACATAAGTTTGTAACTCCATTGAAGGTTTTGGAGCTTGGATGAAGATACCAATTTCGAGTTTTGCTTTTGATTGGTAATTCTTAATCTTTATTTTTGATTCAAGTACTCTTATGATTATGAATGTTAGCTTTGTTGTGTTAATGTTTGTAGTTATGAGTGGCTAGATTTTTCTAGCCAAGATTATGTTGTAGTAGTAGTTTATCCTCTTGTGATTGATTGGGAATGATTGTTTATGTTGTTAGTTTTGATTGTTGTGAAGCTTTACCTACTTGTATTGTATTGATTGCTTGCATTAGAGTAATTGCCTAGTGTTAGCATTTACATATTTAACGGATACCAAACGGAGATGTTAGACGTGGGAAGAGGGTAGGTGAACCGGAAGGTAAAATCGACCTCTCGTAGGCATTCGATTTCTTATCCGGGGATCATTGGCTTTGTCATTGCATTCACGGGCGTAGCATACCGATTCATTAGGTTTAGCTTGTCTAGACCAAGGAGGAGGTAGAGAGCAATTTCATTCACTCGTATGAGGGGGAATTTCTTATTTAGGAATGCACCACTTCACACTTTCAAACACGAATGGTAGGTAGGAAGGAAGTCGTTCCCATGGCATTGCAAGAGGATAGCTAGTCTACGCATTATCTTGGTTAGCTTCTTTTATAATTTCCCATCATTGTTAATTCAGCATTTTATTTATGCAATCGATTAACCTTTCACAAATTTGCGACCTAGATCGAATTAATATAGACTTTTTAGTGTGTAACCTCATTTGGAGTGGATATTCCCCGAGGAGACGACCTTGACTCACCAAACTAGACTATAGTCGACCCGGTACACTGCCGGTTAGATTGGACCCCTCGTTTGGCCACATCAAGGGTAAGAGGGGCGGAGTGGATGGTGGCGGAGTGATAGTGCATGCGGTGACACCCGTCGTGGATGGTGAGAAGAAGGGAAAGAGGGGCGGAGTGGATTGTGATGATCAGTGACACGGACGGGTGGTGATAGGATAGGTGATGACAAAGACGGGTGATGCCAGCCTTGGGGTTTGTGATGACGAGTGAAAGGTGGTGATGGTAGATAATGAGATGGGCGATAACATCCGATGGTGGTGGGATGGATGGTGTGAGAATAATCAGTTACAATTGGGGTGGTGTCAACGAGTGTGGTGGGGTGTGTGATGACGAGTGATGGAGTTGGTGGTAATTGGTGGCCGGTAATGGTGGGATGTATGATGTCAAGTGGTGTGATTGTGGACGATTATGGAGGTGGGTGGCAGCAGTAAAGCGTTGTGTTATATAATTACATTCTATCAAATTATTCCGTCAATTTGATTATTTTTTAATTTGTTAGCTCGTCTAGGAGTTGGTTCTTTTGGTGTCGCTTTTTGAGAAGCACAACCCCCGAATGATGTTTCTACTATTGTTTTAATAGACTTGATTGAATAAATGTTGTAGGTTTTAGAAAGAGAAAAAATGATCAATTTTTATCCTATTGAATGAAAAGTCATTTTATTCTCTTATATTTTATACGCGTCAGCGTCATGTTGGATTAAATGGAAAAATATTAGTATATTTTATCAATCCAATCCTGACATTAAAGAGCAATTGTTGATACTGTAGAGATATTTTTTTTTTCCAAAACGAAATACGCATGCACCCATCATAAACTAAACTATGCCCCAAGCGGGCTCGAACCTGGGTCTCCCCATTGAAGCCCTGGTTAGGCCCTAGTGGCAAACCACTAAGGCATGTACCTAAGCACATACTATAGAGATATGTCAAATCCGTAAAAATATTTCTAAAAAATAAATGGTTTGACGAATAGCTATGTTGTTTGGTGTAATAAATAAAATAAAACATGCTTTGATTAGGGGGTACACGGTTCGGTTCGGATCGGTTAATGGCTGTAACCGAAACCGAACCGAAATTTTCGGTTCATTAAAAATCCGAACCGAAACCGAACCGTTTGTAAAGAAAACCGAACCATCTCGCTGCTCCTTTTCGCTACGCCCTAGTTGGAAAATTTTCTCAAGGTAAGCCTGCTTTAGATGCAATCAAACGATTCCTTGATGTTCAAAATTTCTCTGAGCAATTTACCGATGGGGTGCTTGATTCCCGGCATGTCTTAATCAATTTCACCGGAGAAAAGGATTTTATCCGCCTGTACTCAAAAAGCCAGTGGTTCGTGACCAGCAAACCTATACGGATCTTAAAATGGACCCCCGACTTTCACGTCGATTTTGAGTCGTCCATTGTTCCGGTTTGGCTTCTTCTTCCAATGCTCCCCGCTCATTTAATGAAGCCTGAAACTCCGCGGGCTATCATATCCTGCTTTGGCAATCTTCTAAGGGTTGATGCTTCCACAGCTACTATGAAGAGACCCTCCACAGCTCGTGTTCAGGTAGGAATTGATTTACTTAAACCCTTGCCCAGAAGATTATGGATACAACAAGGTGAAACATCTGGATTCTAGAAAATGTTAGAATTAGAGAATCCTCTCCCCCAATATTGTACGTATTGCCGTCATTTGGGCCATATTGAGGACATTTGCTTGATGAAACATCCGGATAGAAGGCAAGACCAGACACATACAACTATTCAGTGTACACCCGTACTTTGATGTTCAAACAAGAACCCATAACAAATTTCTGATATACTAACTTTTCCGATAGCTCCCGCCGGGGCGGTGAGAATGCTCTGTAATTCTCACCGGAGCTCCATTTGCTTTTCGTTCCCTCTCTGTTTTTCCTAGCTCTTCTCATGGATACAACAACTCCCTCCGCTGCTGCAATTCGCGATAGATCGTATGCACAAGCTCCTGCTGCAAACTATGTTGCTCCTCCGAATCTCAAACCAGAAATCTCAACCTACAAGGGTGAAATTGCGATTATATTTTCCAAAGAATAGGTAGACCATCTCGCTGCTCCTTTTCGCTACGCCTTTTTTCTCAAGGTAAGCCTGCTTTAGATGCAATCAAACGATTCCTTGATGTTCAAAGTTTCTCTGAGAAATTTACGGTCGGGGTGCTTGATTCCCGGCATGTCCTTATCAATTTCACCGGAGAAATGGATTTTATCCGCCTGTACTCAAAAAGCCAGTGGTTCGTGACCAGCAAACCTATGCGGATCTTAAAATAGACCCCCGACTTTCACGTCGATGTTGAGTCGTCCATTGTTCCGGTTTGGCTCCTTCTTCCAAAGCTCCCCGTTCATTTAATGAAGCCTGAAACTCTGCGGGCTCTCATATCCAGCTTTGGCAATCTTCTGAGGGTTGATGCTTCCACGGCTAGTTTGAAGAGACCCCCCGCAGCTCGTGTTCAGGTAGAAATTGATTTACTTAAACCCTTACCCATAAGATTATGGATACAAAAAGGTGAAACATATGGATTCTGGCAAATGTTAGAATTAGAGAATCCTCTCCCCTAATATTGTACGTATTGCTGTAATTTGGGCTATATTGAGGACATCTGCTTGATGAAACATCCGGATAGAAGGCAAGGCCAGACACATACAACTATTCAGTCTAATGGACAAGTAAATATAGGAAAAGAATACAATGGAAATAAATCTGGTACAACAGCTCAGGTATGGAGGCCTAAATCACCCGCTTTTGTTGTTGCTCCAGATTCTGGGGACACACTATTGCACAAAGACTTTGGTCATAATAACACCTCCTCAGTGGGACAACAATCAAATCCACAGTTCAACACTGCTCCTACCTTGCCAAACACAAGCGTTGGTCCCTTGGAAAGGCTAACACAAGTTTACGGGGGGGGTGAATAAACTTGTCACTAAAAACTTTCCCTAAGCTGGATTTTAAACAAATTATGGTTCAGTTAAAAACTTGTGTGGAGTTAAGCTGACTGAGCTGAGTTTAAGTCAAACCGACTTAATCAAAATCGAGTCAACCGGCAAATGGATATAATTCTAGCCTTTTTCTTGATCTTGTTGTTCTTTTATGGCGAGTGTGGTAAATCGAATTCGATGAATGTTAGTTTGTGAGCAAGTGAAGTGTATAACAATCAATTATCAAATTATTGTAAGTAGATCTTTGAGTAAATAAATAAATGCGTAAAGTAAATAAGGCAAATATTATAGAGGTTCCAGGTGGTGTAATCATGTACGTCCCTCTCTTCCCCCGTAGTGCGGAGGAAAATTCCACTAGAACTTCTTGAGGTGACTCGTTACAAAAGTCCTAAACAATAGTCCCACTCTTTTAAATTATTTTTTCTCATACCTTATACTAAGTATATACGGTTATGTGACCGTATGTAGAAGGTGTATATGAAATATAATGATAACTAGTGTCAGATAATTATTTTTGAACTAAATATACATTGAATTTTATATAATAAGTTATTTTATTTTATTACTTTTGAATAACTTCCTAACTGTAAATCATTTTGATTTGATATTAATTTATTAGCTTCCATTTCAACGTATACTCGATCTTAATGTCATACATTTAACACTTGAAGGTTACAAGACATCTAATTATAATTTATATATCTTGAGATAATGCTAAACATATGCAATAATTATTCTAGGGAGTTTAATAGACTTTCAGTTGGAAATCACACTATAAAAGATATGTTTTCACTATTCTACCAAGCAAAACAAATGAATTCTACATCTTTAAAAAATTTCCTTCCCAGTGTCCTTACTTTTCTTATTATCATTAAAGGCGAAACGTGAGCATTCATCTTCTCCGACATTGGATGGCAACTACATGTTTCTTTTTTTTTTATTTATACATATGTGTTTACCACCGATGTTGCCATGCATATCAAAACCACCACAAAATACACAATCGTCTCGAACCAGAAACCAAAGTATAGCCATCAAAGACTTTGAGTACGAGCATCCAAGCTTCCATAAATATATATTTATAAATCATATTCAACCATTCTGACGTTTCTAATATAATTTTTATAAGAGTGAAGCCTCCTATTATAATGATCAAATGTTTGGGATGTATTGAGCAACCTCGTTCCTTAGCCGTCATGAATATTTGAGTTGAGTTTCTTTCTAATTTTATTTTGGGAATGTCTTGTAATCATGCGGATTAGGAAGAGGGTAATAGAAAAATACATTGGTTGAGCAACACTAGTGCGTTGTATATACAGGAAGCGTCAAAGTGGACATGGTTTAAATTATTGGATATTCGAATATTATTTGTCGTCATTTCCTTCCCAGAAGGTGAGTCTCTTATTTTGATATAAAGCCAAAGTGTGTATTTTTTTTTTAATTATTTTCAAGTATTTTACTTATATTAAAATGATGTTTTAAACTTATATTAAAATGATGTTTTAAACTAATCCGATTTTCGACGAGTGTCTACTGAGAATTCTTGGCTAATTCAGCTTCACTATCTAAAAGCAATTTATTGTAGAAGATAGAATTATTGTTCTTCAATTGCTTGAACACAGTCCTTAGGTTGAATTGCCTCTTCACCGGCTATCACCACAAACACATGACCTGGCCGATTGCTTGTCAAACTGCCTTGACAAAACCTTCCGGTTTGTTTCACAGTCTAAACCTTTGATGTAGAATCAAAGTTGGGTTGAGAATCAATAAATTGATTCTTGTTTGTGGTTCTTCAAAGTGTCTGATTCTTGATAAATTCTTGGTAGCTTGAACACTTGAAGAATTTCTTGATTTGATCTTGTTATAGCGCAAGGATGATAGTAATTCGAATGCACACGTTAATTCTTGTTAAATCTCTATATTCGTTCTCCTTAATCCTTGGTGCAAAGTCCTCTATTTATAGTGTGAGGTCCAACATTCACTTGGCTTGAATTCGAATTGTATCAACGTCTATCTTGTAACGGATATATTTCGACCGTTACGTCAGTGTCGAGATTTCATCCAATAAAATTGCTTCCTTTACAACGTTCGATTCGCATACTATCGGTTTATCGGATGATCGACCTATAAAAGCGAGTATCCTTATCGCTTTTATATCGAGATTATCACTTGTCGATTTCTTGGTGACTTGGAGCATTAGCTGAGATTTTACTCTTCTTCAAATATCAGTACTCCAGTTTTTCATCTGATTATAATTGATTTAATCAGAGTACACCATGACTCATTATCATCTAAGAACTCATTGTCCTTATGATTCTTAGGTCTTCATACAAGATCCATAAAGTCAGTTCAGGTCACCACAATCTTTCCTGAAGTCTTACTCTACAGTCTCGACGTAGTCTTCATAACTGAGTTTGAACCCTCAGTTCTTCAATCTTCAATAACTGAGTCTGTGACCCTCAGTTCTTCAACTTCCAGATAAGCCAACTGAGTCCGTGTCCCTCAGCGAACTTATCTTCTTCAGTTTCATCTAGGTGTATTCTAAGTCAGTTTGTTTATCTTGATGATTTCCAGTTTTCTGAATGACTTCCAGTTTTCAGTTTTACGACACACTAACTATTACAATGCTTGTCTGATGTAACATATACAAATATCAAACTCTAGTAAAACCTAAACATTCAGTTCTAGACATCTTTTAGCTTTTCACTATAACAGCTAGCTTCAGCACTTCATCAATGAGGTTAAGATAGTACTTTGAATAATTATGATGAATTATCATCAAAACATAAATTTTATTTCCAACAACAAGGAAAACAATACTTGTATAAGTGGAAGACACGCAATTGACTCCCCCAACAGTTCAATATACTCAGCATTTGAATCCCTTATCCAATGCATACATCATTTTGCCCAATATAGCAAAAGAAGTGCCAATACCTGAGGGGGATAGGCATAGTTTGGACTCTGTCTCTGATCCAAATGCAGGGCCAACAAATCAGCCACACCCCAAGAATGTTCAACAAGGTTTGCTGCAATTAACAGAGGTTCAGGGTGGTATGGGGTTATTAAATGCAGTGACAAACTCAGTTGAGCCTCCACAGCATATTTCTGGCTCTTCTATCTCCCCCAAGTAGGCTGAAGGTCAAATGGATGATGTTGGGTCACAACTCACAATGAAGAAGCAAGTCCAGGAAGGTAAAATGTTTGGCATGGACACTGGGTAGCCCTCACTCGAGATCACAGAAGGTTTAACTACAAGAATGGAAAGAAAGCAGGTCAAAGGGCTTGCTTCAACTACTAAGGAGGGAGTACTTCTAGCTGCTCCCACTAGTTTGGTAAATCAAGTGATAGAGTACTCCGAAGGTTGTCCTATAAGCAATCCGTTCGAGGTCTTATCTAAGACTTTGACAAAGAATTTAAAGTCATCAGGTATACATAGTCAAGACTCTATCCAAGCCGAGCTCAGATATATGAGTTTAGACCCAAAAGCTTAGCTGGGTGAGTACATTTCAGATGAGGTTTTTGAAGAAAAGTTTACTCCGGCTCAGAAGATTATTCGAATTCGGAAGAAAAAGCAAATCTTTGATCTTTAGTTTCGTTGGCTCTTTTTGTTTTTCATGTTTTTTTCTCCCAAAAAACTCAAAACCCGGCTTTGTGAGTTTCAAAATGTTTTTATGAAATAAAATCTTCATTATGATACGCAAAGCTCTAAAACTAAACCAGAAACTTGGGTCCTAATTTTGTGATATTCTTTGTAATTACAAAATCTCCTCTTTTATGTAGAGTCATGTACAGTTTTTTGATTTAATAAAATATCCGGTTTATACCAAAAAAATAAAATCTTCATTATTAAAAAAAAAACAAGAACCCATAACTTGTCTTTCGATTTCACCATTTGTCATGTTTAAGTTTAGGGGAGTGATCAATGATACGTATACTCCCTCAAACCTACAGAAAAATTACAAAAAAATTTATCTGCCGTAGATTTGAATATTTAATTTTTTATTTTTTATTTTTAATACAAAGAGTATTGGTTAGAATCACTTTTTGTAACTTTTCTGTAAACATTTTTCTGTAAATCTATCATTTCCCTTAAGTTTAACTTATGACTGCCTGTATTGAGGAGTAGCAACGAAAATATGAAAGATCACAATCTAAATTGACTAAACCATGATGCAATTATTTTTTTTCTTTCACTAAACCTTTTTTTTTTTTTTGGAGAAACTTCTTCTTCTTTTTTTTTTTTTTTTTTTTTTTCCCCTAACGGGGTTTGAAGATTGATCTTCATGTCGGGTTTTAGTCTAACTCACACTGGTCTTCATGCCAAGTTTTAATCTAGCTCACCACTAAACTGAAGCACCTTGTGCTTGAGAAATTTCTTTCACTAAACCTAAATAATAAGTTTTTAGATAAATCAAAATAGTTGTAATGTTTCTTATAAAAAAAAAGGCCAGAGGCCAGAAGGACAAAATAAGATACAAAATGGGAAAAAAAGACAAGAAAAAAAAAATAATGGTTGAGAAGGACAAAAACGCGCATGTTAGTACATTTGGTTGTAGCAACATGTAGTAACACATGTAGTAACATGCGCGTTTTTGTCCTTCTCGACCACTATTTTTTTTTTGTCCTTTTTCCTCATTTTAGATAAAAAACAGTCATTTACAACCTTTAACCTAAAAAAAAATAGTACTACCTCCATCCAATAAGAAATAACCATTTTTTGTATTTTACACAGATTAATAAAGTAATTAATATTTTGTATTTTAAGTACAAATATACATATATACCCCTATCTTATATAAATGCTTGTTTTCGAATATTAAATGATTATAGAAAAATTAAATGTTACAATAAGAGTATGTTTGTAAAAAAAACATTAAATGATGTATTTATTTTTTAAATGGACATTTTTTTTATTAAACAAATGCTTTTAAAAAAATATACACTTTTTGTCGAACGGATGTAGTAGTAATGTTTAAGTAGTACGGCGGAAAATGGCAAACAATAGATTTTGTTTGAAGTAAGGCGGTTGGTTCAGATGAAGGACGGTACTGTCCAACTTTTCAGCGGTACCGTCCAACAAAGAATGCGGTAAGGAAGGCGATTTAGGTGGTACCGTCAAATGCACAGAGGTACCGTAGAAGGTTAAAGGCGGAAGGTAGGAATAAAATTTTGAAAAAAATAGGTGTAGACGAAAATTATATTTACCCAAACAGTGTATTTTTTAAGTTTTCCCTAAAAAAACCTCCCCAAGAGTTAATCATTTGTCATAACCAGGGGCAGCATTAGGAAGTTGATGATACAGGTCATAAATTTGTCATATTTTGTAAACTAAACTTAATCTTTTATGCTATATAGTTCAAAACGGGTTAGTGCCAGTGGCGGATATCGAATAAGGGGACAGTAAATTTTTTAAAGAGACAAATAAAAAATCAAGTGGGGGCAAACAACATGCATACTACATATATTAGTAGATTTTTTTTTTTGGGTGAGGGGGCGATTGTTTCCTTAGTATATATATAGGTCCGTCCGCCTTTGTTTATCTGATCAATATATAAGAATAAGTGGTCGGTCTTACATATATATGTGTACCTATATTTTTTTTACCACTGTAATATTTTTTTTAGCCGGTCGGCTAACCCAATTCTTATAGAGTGCAGCCTCCCCTGGTCATAACTTCCCTGGCATTAATCCTTTTAGAATAGTGAAGGAAAAACTGATAAAAACAAGAATCTTCATCATAGATCAGAGTAGAGCAAATCAATCACCGTGAAACAAGGATCGTGGTGACACAAGTTTCCTTGCGAGCAAGAATGGCATAATCTTTTCCTTTCTTAAGGAATCTTATGTTTCCCATAGAAATCAGTACTTAGAAATCACTTTAAATTTAGCCCTTAATTATAGAGCAACACAATTTGAATGAATCTGGACCATACAATTTTATTTTGAATTGAAATTATGAGGTTCAGAATCATCTACTAATTCCGGTCCAAAATATAAGATATCCTTTTTTTTTTTTTTGTTTTGGTCTCATAACATAAGTAATTCATAATACCAAGAGAACATTAATGAATATTTTTCTTATCTTGCCCCTAATTTATATCAATCCAACCACTTTTATTTACTCCACAATTGTTGTATTTATGATAGTCAAAGGTGTATTAGACATTTTATCCATACATTAATTACATTTAACTAGTTTCTTAATCAATGTGAAAATTCTAAGATGACTTATATTTTGGACCGGAGATAGTATATGAATAACTCTAAGAATTTCATGTCAAGGGACTACTATTGCACATCATTTCTAGAGGTAACGAGTAACGTATCCCTTCATCCTTTTAGAGTTTAGAAATATTGTCCCCTGGATATGGCCTAGCGGTAAAGGGTAAAAAGTGGTATAGTGCCAGCTGGACCGAAAGCCGAAGTGTGAAGGTTCGAGTCCCGTAAAGAGCCGGCCCCTTTCGGTAAGCGGAAAAAACAGCAGCCACTATCTCAGGACTACTAGGTCCCTTATTAACATCTCCTCACACACCCGTGGGATCGGAGGCGAGGGGACCCTTCCGGTTAGGGTTTAACCGTTTTTTTTTACAAATACTATCCTGCAAATATTTTTTTCTGTAATAATAACATTGACTTTTATATTGGTTGAAAGTTTCTCCTTATTAATTTTTGGAGACCTTTATTCGCACCACAGCAGATCTATCATTACACCACATTAGAATAAAAAAACATGGTATTTATTTGTTATACCACACATATACTAACACCACATTTTCTTTACGCCACATTTTCTCTACAATGTTAAAAATAGACTTGTGCCATATATATTTTGATACCTCCAGAATTTATTATTTTAATTTCCTCCCCATACTTTTAAAATTAACAACAACAAAAAAATCCCCCATTATATCATCAGCTTCATCTTCCTTTATTTTTTCATCTTCATCAAAAGTCAAAACCATATTCTCCGGTGACATTCTGGCTAAATCCCAGCTGCCATTAGAAACCTTCCATTTCTCCAAATGATAGATTTCAAACATCTCTCCAACGTAACGGGTCCTATCCCATCCGCCATTGACAAAACAATAACAATATATTTGCTTTCATTTTTTATGAGGATCCTATACCAATAAACAGTGAAATTGAAATAAGTTCCTTCAGAGGTTCTATATTGCCTTTATGAAATTGAATATTTATCTTTGGATTTGGTTTTTCATTAAATCTTTTCTAAAAAAAAAAAGCGGAGAACTTTGTTTATTTTAGTTTGCCTTCAATCTTGGCTGGAAATTAGCACAGGTAGAAGAATTATTGGAGCCGAAAATCAGGGGGGCGATTTCAGATCGGGGGGGGGGGGAGGTGGATTTCAGATCATGAAAGGGGAGCAGGTTTTAGATCAGGGAAGGGGGCGGGGTTTGGGGAGGGGGGGATGGAAGAGGGAGATGAAATGTTTAAAGTGTTGGATGATGTAGATGGTGAAAATGAGTGGTGGTGTTGGAGAAGAATAAGAGATGGAGGAAGAAGCGGAGTTATTGGATTAATTTTAATATTTTAAAAATGTTGGACTAAACTGTATTTTAAAAGTTGGTGTGGAAATAATCTTCTATATATATAATATATATATATATATATAGAGGAGGGGATTTAACCCAATTACCTGCAATTTTGCCCCAAACCCGCACTTTGACCCGCCTCAGACCCGTCAAGAAAACAACTATACAATATAAAAACATCTTTAAATACATTTGCAATAAATACGGAATCAGCTTTAAATACAATTTTTTTTTCAATAAATGCGAAATTTTCTATTGCTTTCATACCCACTACGGAATAGCTACGATTTTTTTTCGCAATAACTAGGAATCAGCTTTAAATGTGATTTTTTTTTGCAATAAATACGATTTTTTTAACGCCAAATTAGTATTAAAATACGGAATCATGCGAATTTTTTTCCAATATACAATAAAAAAAACATCTTTAAATACATTTACAATAAATACGGAATCGGCTTTAATTACGGATTTTTTTTTTCAATAAATGCGAAATTTTCTATTGCCTTCATACCACTAAAAAAATAGCTACGATTTTTTTTGGATATAACTAGGAATCAACTTTTTTTTAGGGAAGGAATTAGCTTTAAATGCGATTTTTTTGCAATAAATACGAATTTTTTTAAACCTCAAATCACTATTAAAATACGGAAATAAATACGGAATCAGCTTTAAATGCGATTTTTTTTTGCAATAAATATGATTTTTTTTAAAATACGGAATATTATGATGTTTCGAAACTACTCAACCCACTACTTATATCACTACTTATACGACTATATATACATATTAACATGATATCATTCATTTGCACAATTACAATCACATATCTTGTCATTTTTTAGTCGAATTTTTCTTCCCTTTGTGATTTATTCCTCGATTATTTTTTGCCATGAGTTCACAAGATTGTAATTTATTCCCCGATTATTTTTTTCCATGAGTTCACAAGATTGTTATTTACGTTTTATCTGTTTTGAATTGTTTTCGCTAGGCTTCATGAGACGAATCGTAGCATAGCTATAATTTTCCATTCATCATCAGATCAAGGGTGGTGAGAAGAAGGTGTTGAAGAATTTTTTAATTAATTATATATTTTTGATGATTACAATTTTTTTTTTCTTTTTTGAAGGGATGCATGATTACGAATTTAACAGTGGTATTATTTTTATGTCTTTCCTGCAGGCATGCTACTTACGAACGAGAATTGTTATTAAGCGTAACACGCTACACGAAAAGGTAAATAATATATAATTTGACACTAAAAAATTGTTGTCTAGATTATACTCTATGTATGGTTTGTGTTGAATAATAAAAAAAGATTTAGAAAATAAAAAAAATAAAAATGTTAAATTTTTTGCAATTGTTAAACGGAATTTTTTTCAATAAATCCGGAATCATCTTTAAATGCCAATTTTTTTGCAATAAATATTTTTTTTTCAATAAATACAAAAAAATTCTATTGCTTTCATAACCACTAAGAAAACAGCAATACAATAAAATGCCGAAATGATAAATACGGAATCAGCTTTAAATACGATTTTTTCCAATAAATACGGAATCAGGTTTAAATGCGGTTTTTTTGTGCAATAAATATGAAGTTTTTTAAACGCCAAATCACTTTAAAAATTTGGAAATAAATACGGTATCAACTTTAAATGCACAATTCCAATACAATCTACATATACTCTGATTTTTATAATCCGACCAAGGTATTGAATTTTTTTAATTAATTATATATTTTTTATCTTTACGAATTTAATAGTGGTATTATTTTGATGTCTTTGCTACAGACACGCTACTTACAAACGAGAATTTTTATTAAGCGCAACTCGCTACACGAAAAGGTAAATAATATATTATTTGACATTAAAAAAATTGTTGTCTAGATTATACCATATACGATTTATGTTGAATAATAAAAAAATTATTTGGAAGAATAAAAAAATAAAAATGCGAAATTTTTTTGTAATTGTTTTACGGAATTTTTCGCAATAAATACAGAATCAGCTTTAAATGTGAAATTTTTTGCAATAAATACAAAAAATTTCTATTGCATTCATATATACCCACTAAAAAAATAGCTATACAATAAAATGCGGAACATAATAAAAAAATTCGACACACATAATAATTACAGATTCAGCTTTTAATACAGAATTGTTTTGCAATAAATACATAATCAATTTTAAAATGCAAAATTTTTGGCAATAAATACGAATTTTTTTTCCTATAAAACACAATTAAAGTACGGAAATAAATACGGAATCAGTTTAAAATGAACACTTTCAATACAATCTACATATACTGTGATTTTTTTAGTCCGACTAAGGTATTGAATTTTTTTAATTAATTATATACTTTTTGGTATTACGAATTTAATAGTGGTATTATTTTGATGTCTTTGCGGTAGGCACGCTGCTTACGAATGAGAATTGTTATTATTTTGTCTAGATTTTTTTTACTATATTTAATTATAATATTATTCGTTTATACCATCAAACCAAACAACATTTGAGTTTTCACTATATAAAAAAGGTAATGGTTGTTCAATTTTAATTTTTTTTTACTATTTACATTAGATAATCGCTACAAATTCTTTATCAAATATTCAAACACTATGCTGTTTTATTTCACACGTTCTTTGTTTTAAAATATATATTATTTTATGCTTCTTTCTTGAGGATAACTAATGCAGATCAATATTCTTCCAAGAAAAAGAAAAAAACTAAAAAGAAATGCAGATGAATAATAATGAAGAAAATATGTTTTCAATATGGAATTTTTTTAGTTCCAAAGACCAATAATACACCATTTATATCTTTTTATAAGTACAAAAAATTCAGAAAAAAATAATATTTCAAAATACAGAATCATCATAATAACACCATTAATATAAAATTTATATTTTTGATCTCTTACATAATTAGCGAAATTTGGAAGAATAAAAAAACATATATACGGAAACAATATAGGACAATAATATCCTTTTTTAAAAACAGAATTTTTTTTGTTCCAAGAACCATGATAAGCCATTTATATTTAGGAGTTCTGATGTAATAAAAAAATTGGGAAGAATAAAAAAACAAAAATATGAAATCACTATAACACAATAATATCTTTTATTTAAACACGGAATTTTTTTGTTCCAAAGACCATTACTACACCATTTATATTTTATTATCTCTAACATATTAAAAGAATAAAAAACAAAAATACAGAATCGCTATAACACAACAATATCTTTTTTTTAATACTAAATTTGTTTCGATGAAAAAGACGGAATAATATAAAAAAAGAGTTGTTTTAACCCAATTACCAGTAATTTTGACCCAAACTCGTACAATGACCCACTTCATACCCGCTGGAAAAAAAAAACATAATAAATACTGAATCGAACTTTAAATCTGAAATTGTTTTTGAAAATTTGTTTACCATAAATAATTTATTTTTCCCTCTAACATAATAAAAAAAAATTAAATAAATAAATAAATGGAATCAGTGTAACACACTAAGATATTTTTCTTAAAGTATAACACAATAAAATCTTTTTAATAAAACCCCCCGAAATCCCTCGAAATATGGAATTTTTGGGGAAAAAATATGGAATCAATATTTTCTATGATCACCGATCCAAATACCATTAATATGAAATTATATTTTATGATCTCTAAAATAATAAAAAAAGATTTTTCCAAATCTTTTTTATTATTTTAGATTTGTGGGTAAGATAGGGTTGGTAGGGTAGGGTAGGGTAGAATATGGTTGGATGGTTAGGGGGTAAGGTAAGGTAGGGTGGTGTGGTGGGTAAGATAGGGTAGAGTGGAATGATGGATAGGGTAGGGTTGGATGGTGGGTAGGGTAGGGTTGAGAAGGGTGGGGTAGTGGGTAAGGTACGGTGGTATGATGGGTAGGGTAGGGGTGGGAGATTGTGGAGTAGAGTAGGTAATGGGTAAGGTAGGTAGGATGTCGAGGGTAAGATATGGTGATATTGGGTAGGGTAGGATAGAGTGGTGGGTAGGATATGGTAGCGGTGAGTAGGGCTGCTGGGTGGGAAGAGAGGTAGGGTGCAACGGGATATTACATAGGGCTACCCCACCCATTCGTATATCCTACCTTATAAACTATACCGTACCCTACTCCAGCCAACATTAGTTCACTACCCTGCTCTACCGACCACTCAATGTGTCATCTTTTATAAAATTTGTTTCATTCTAATCTTGCATATTCGAAACGCAGTAATATAATTAATTTATTCCATTATATTCCATTTCGTTTCTATTATATTATTTCATTCAATTTCATTAATGTGTAACAAACATGCCAATAAAATCTTCTTTTCAACCTTCTTCTTCTTTTAAAATATATGTTCTCCCGTGCAATGCTAAAAACATAAATATAACCACAATTATTGACATCAGTATAACTTTTAGACATGTTGTGTTGTCTGTTTTTGACTCTATTTGACGTCGGAAACGAGTACTAATCTTAAATAAAAAATTTTAATAGCTAGCATTACAATAAGTTTCAAGGGTTTTTGTTTTGTAATACATATATGCATATTAATTGAACATAATCACATTATTATACATCCCCGTGCAATGCACGGGTTATTGACTAATATAAAAATGAGGTGTAAAGGTAAAAATTGTTGCAGTCGCCAAAAATATATATTCATTATTACCTGATATATTTTTATTTTCCAAGGAGAGTTTATTGTATTTTTATTTTTGAAGGGATTTATTGTAATTTTCTATGTTTTTTGCGTTAATTATGTCGAAATTATGTATATATTTTTTGAAAAATTCTTGTTAAAATCAAAACATCAACTACCAAGTAGTTTGACTCGAGTGCTAAACGATTTGACAAGGCCTATGAAAGTGACAGATTCGACTATCCTTTGAAGCGTTATGTTGAAAGAGTTCTTGGCTAGAGGCCTTTCGATTCGATTCTCCTTTGATGCGTCATCTTAAAAGAGCGCTTGACCAAGTCTTACATTTGAGGCATCATCTTGAAAGACATTTTGGTCAGATATTACGTATGAGTCGGGCCGGCCCACCCATTAGGCGGACTAGACGACCGCCAAAGGCCCAACCGTCAAGGTGGGCTCGCAGTTAAATTTTTCGCAAAAAGAAAAATCACGTAGATCCAATAACAAACAACTATTTATTGTGTGAAAAAAAATTCATGAATTGATAAAATGTCAAATTATATGTTCATTAATATAATGTGTTAAAAAAATTATTTGAGTTGATAAATAAACAAATTATATGCCCAAATTTATAATAATTCAGATGAATCAATTCGAACCCGTTTTGTTACGGCAACCCAAATGCAAACGCATGAAAAAATATATAATATCAATGAATTTGAATTTTGTATTTTTAGAAATGCAATATTGAAGTAATATCTTATAAGCATGTTTTGAATAAGGAAAAAAAAAAAAAAAAAACTCCGAACTAAAAGACCATCTTCAGCGAAGTCGTCAAACGCCCAAAAAATTCCCGGGCCGGCTTTGTTTGCAGGCACAATCCGAAACGGACTCTAGATTAATCCAGCCAATTGATCCCAAATATCTGAATGGAATGGAATGGAATGGAATGGAATAAAATGACAGGAATGGAATGGATTGGAATGGAATAATTAATTCCATTCGCGTTTGTTATGCGCAATTATACTAGAATATCGCCATTCAATTCCAACGTTTGTTATTGATATAATAAAACGAAAATTTACCATTCCTTTGTTTGGAAAAATAGAAGATTTGATTGAAATAAATTTAAATTTCAACGTTTTTTTATAATGATATTTCCAATTCGTATGTCGCATGAATAGAATGGAATGAAACGACTTTTCAGGTGTTTGTGTATAATTATAAGGAAGCGGAATAGAATGAAATTTTATTCCAACGGAATTAAAAATGATCTATTTTCATTACCTTAGAAAATGGACGGAATGAGATGGAATAAAATGAAATTTGACAAAACACGCGTGGATGTTGTGTCTGGGGAGGTGGGGAGGGTGGGTGGTGGGGGGTGGGGTAGGGTAGGGTGGGGTGGGGTAGGGGTAAATTTTTTTTTTTTTTTATTTTTAAAAAAAAAACCTTGCAAATTTTATTAATAATTTCAACACATTGCCACTACCAAAAAATGTACGGATTGAGATGGAATGGAATCAAAATTAATAAAACACGCGTGGGTGGTGGGTATGTGCGAGGTGGGTGAGGTGGGGGCGATAGGAAGGTGGGTGAATTTTTTCTCACCGCACGCCACTATATTCAAATGTCGATATCCACAAAACATAAAAAGATCGTAAATTAGTCATTAGCCAACATAGTAGATCAAATGTTATAATTATGAGACATCAACCGCTAGAAACATTTTTACATTTCATTCAAATTATATTCTACCGGAATTATAAATGCATAATCATAAAGACATTATACATCAAATGCATTACATGTTTACATTCTATTGAAAACATACCAAATTATCGTAGCACAATATACATCGTCATATGCCGACAAAACTATTTTCACTTTGCTACGCTATTTAGTTAGGAGTAGCCTATCCAAAAATGCAACATAGTGCAATACTAAGCAAAATAACTACTACCATCACAAAAACCTATTCTTAAGACTAGCCTATCCAAAAGACTATTTTCACTTGCTATTCTTAAGACTAGCCTATCCAAAAAATGCAACATAGTGCAAATTACTAGGCAAAATAACTACCATCACAAAAAATAATGTAGCATAAGTTGATATCGTGACATGCGCCTATGAAGGGTGGCTTATGTTCCACATCTCATGAGCGATTTGGTCACGCCAATCAGTCCATTTCTGTGAAGGTTCGACCTGGTTTATTATATCATCTTGGTCATCCACTTGTCCATCTAGAAATGCATCCACTTCGTCCATTATAAGATCATCGGGCATTTCCCTCCTGATGAGGTTGTGAAGAAGACAACATGCATTAACAATACGACTCTGGACACGGATTGGGTAAAATGAAGGACTTCTAAGTATAGCACACCGCATCTTAATAGCACCAAAGCCTCTCTCAATTACGTTTCTTGCACTAGAATGCTTGTAGTTAAAAAGTTCTTTAAAATTACTAGGTCTATGGGCGCTCCCACCCCAATCACTTCTATGGTATCGTTGACCACGATAAGGTGCAAGAAAACCTTCTCCATTGGTGTATCCAGCATCACACAAGTAATATTGCCCTACACTCGAATGTAACTCAAATAAATAAAATAGTGATCACACCAATAAATGTAAAATATATTCTAAGGTCATGACAAACCTCTTGGAACCCTCAAACCATTTTGCATATGGATAGCATCTCGTAAAACTCGACCATCGGCAGCAGAACCCTCCCAGCCTGGTAATACAAAAATGAATTCCATGTTCGGATTGCATACACCCAAGACATTCATAGCTATTTGTCCTTTTCGTGTCCTATAGCGTGGTCTAACGCTCATATCAACTCTTACCGGGATGTGTGTTCCATCAAGAGCACCCTAGACACCCTTGCAAGTATTCATCATTTTCAAATCAATGGATAAACAATCTACGAGCACTATGTATGATTCGCAAACTGGTGTGCTACTTACCTTAAACCACTTCCATCGTTGGTCAGTTGAATCGGTTGGTACAGGTTCAGGCTTTGCAAGGAGGACACTATGACATCGTATGAAAGCTTTCAACACTCTATGAAAATGCTTGTGTATAGTCTCACCCGATCTCCAAAGACTAAACTTTACGGAACGAACTTTGGTGTGATGTGCAATGATATTGAGGAATGTGGCAACCATCTCATCTATGCGAACACCCTTGCTATGCCTTAGCCCCCTACTTTCAAGTAAATCGCACAGAAGTACAAAAGTAGGAGTGTCAACTCTGAGGTTATCCCGACAATAGACATTGTTCTCGTAAATGAGCCGTTTGAGGTGTTCGCTACGCTTTTGGGCTCTTACAAGACCATGTGGAATATATGTGTCTCCTTCCTGTTGTGCAACATAGCTCGCAACTAGGACAAGTACCTTAATCAACTCCAACAATTGCATCCACCAAGCCACAACAACACGAATATTTCTATTTCTCCTTGACAATGAAGACCGTGCCATAAGAGCCTGCCAAAAAGACAACAAGAGTAGTTGAGTTCTACAGAAAATTAAAAATTTGTTTGTTTGTACTAATATCACTAGAAAAGGCTTTTAAATTGATAATACTAAGAAAAGGATTTTAACTTGATAATACAAAAAAGCTGTGAATATAGATATATGGATATATGGGATCACTTTAACACACTCATATTGGACTCATCGTACTTAAACTATGAATATGGATATATGGGATTAAAACTCTTTTTTTTTTGCCGCCAACAGAAAGAAAATTAAGTGGTTGTTTATAAACACAAGCTAACACCATTGAATGAGAATACTGAAAGTAAGTAAGGGTAGGCAGTAGGCACCTTCTAGAACCCAAGATACAACAGCACAAGGAACACCAATGTAAATGTGGTAAAGAAAACAGGTATGAGCAATAGCAACCAAGCTGTGCAGAATTGAGATACCAACCAATCAATCGACATTATGTGCATTTGGTGCAAAATCAACTTATGTGTGAAAATGCAGGCAGCATAATGAACAATGCATATGTCAATGAATTAGTTAACCCCCAACACCTAATACTCCTTTATTATATCATAAAAGAAACAAATCAAATCAACAAAAAAAAAAAAAAAACCGTCTGTACAACACAGGGAGACAATTAGATAGGGACCAACATAAGTAGATACAGTGTATAAAAGAGCATAAACAACTGATAATCTAATTTCCAGTCGTACGGTAGACATCAAGGCCTTCACCAGCATAAGTGTAGTAATCTTGCTACTACTATCTTAAGAACTCAGCTTGTTTTCCATGATTGGGAAGGTCCCCCTAACACTATCAAATTCAGCAAGTCCAGGGACATCTTCAAGGTCCAAGTTTTTCTTGTTACCAAGACAAATTAAGGGGCACATCCAAGAGAAAGCAAGATATCTTCCCCTTCTTTTTTCCCTACACCCCCCAAATAACAGAAAAATAAACCCAGAATCGTAGACACAATCTCACCTACCCAAAACAGAGCCGGTAAAGTATGGTTCTTTTTGAAATAAATGACATCAACCACAAGAAAATAACAAGATAATAAAAAGTGAAGCAGCCACCATACCCACCATACGCTCAAAACTAATGGGCACCTAGTTAAACCTAAATTTGGCAATAAGCTACGCAGAAAGAGTGCAAGTTGTGCAACAACTAGCCAAGCTTGAGTCTTCAGAACAAAATCATAAAAAGTTAATATTTTTTCATCAGTCCAACCATGTCTATACCAATGAAAGATACTAAACTAACATATAGCAAAATTAAGCACTGCAAGACCAAAACAACAACAAAAAAAAGGCAAAACGAGCAGAAAAAGAACAAAAAAAAGAGTTTGTCTTTCAAAAAAATTCAAAAACAATACTTTTTATATCTTCGTGAAGGGGAAAAGCATGAGTCTTTAGCTTTAGCTCAACCACAAAACAAATAAATTAAACCCAAACCCTCCTCCCCCTACGAAAACAAAAAAATTATTTACATCAAGAATCCCAAAAAGAATAGATAAATTGCTACGTCATAAATCGGAACCCAGAATAAAGAAACGCATAAAAAGCAGATTTGAAGCGCAGCTTTAGCTCAACCGAAACACACTCTAGTCGAAATACACGGAGAAAAAGAGAGAAAAGAACCGAGGGAGAAGAGAAGAGAACAACAAAATTACCTGCAAATGGCCAACACTAGAGCGCAGTTTGAGGCTTTGAGCAGCAGCGGAAGAGAAAGAGATGAGCTGCTTTTCTTTGGAGCGCGTTTCTTTTTTTCCTAAACTTCAGGCAGGTCATTTTAGTAAGGAATGATGCATTCCCTTTGGAATAAAAACAAATTTCATTGAATACCTAAACAAACATGTACCCGTGGGAATGGAATGAATTTATAAAAAAATTCCATTCCATTCCCTGCAAACAAACGAGCCATAAGGGAAAAAAAATACACATCATCTTCTTTTTACGGTAAATGTGATTTTGATAATTATATCGGTTTTCCATTCTCTATGACATGTGATCGTAGCTATGTCATTGTCATCATGACATATCAAAGTTTATTTATTATTTAATTTTCAAAAAAAAGGTTTTATTTATTTATTTCTTTTTTTTAGAATAATATTTATTTATTTCTTGACATAGTCATTTTATATCAAGACTGTCAATATGGAGCGACACTTTATTAAATTGAGAAAGCAACTTGACGTAACATTTATCTCTTATATACAATAATAAAAAATACCCTAAAATAATAATAAGAAAAATAATGGGAACATCTTTTCACACAGGAAATTTTTCTTATTCAATTCATGTCAGAAAATGATGATTATTCGATTGATTAAGTTTAATTTTAAATGTTATCATATCAATAATCGCATCGGAAAAACTTTTCATTAAAATGAAATAAAAACCTTTAACATTTTGTGTGAAAGTCGGTCAGAATCAACAATTTTGCAAATTATTCTGACCCACTTTGAGTCAAAATACGATGATTTTTCTAATTTAATTCGAGTCAAATCTTTGAATGTTTTTCATACTCAATACTGGTCAGAAAGACTTTCTGACAAAATTGAGTCAAAAAGACTTTTAACATTATGTCTGAAATTCGATTAGAATCAACGATAATGAAAATAATAAAATTTGAAGGGTAAAAGTTAAAAATAAAATGCCATATATGAAGATTTTTATTTATATGAAAAAAGATTCCCAAAATAATAACCCACATATAAATTTTTATTGTTCATATCCCACCACATGTCCTTCCTCTACATTGCATACGCACATATTCCACATTTAACAATGGTTACTAAAAAAAAAAAAAAAAAAAACAATGACTAATAGTTTGTAGTTTAATGCTAATTGATGTTCACTTTAGGTAATGAAATCTTCTCCAAATCCCTCCTATTCTGTCATAAATCATTCGTATTTTCTACCAAAATTTTCATGAGAAGGGAGTCTCCTCATCTTCAGGGACGGCCATTTAATTCAGAGTCCTTTGCCTAGAAGAAGTATCCAGGAAACGAAAAGCGCAGAATTTTTCAAACCAAAGCAAAAGAAAGAATAAAAAAAGAAAAGTGAAAGGGTTGTAGTTGAAGCTTTTAATTGGATTCTTTGGCTTGATCAAAAGAATTCTGCTTTTTTTTTTAAAAATGTATAATAGTTGGATTTGATTAGATAAAACAGATGAAGACAAGCTTTTGTAAGTTCTGGGCTCTGCAATTCTGCTGTTTATTTTACTATTTCAACCTCTGCGAAAGGTAAAACCTTTCTCTTTTTTATTTTAATTTCGATTGCTCCATTGGATTTTTTTTTTTATATAGTTTTTGTAGTTCTGGGTTCTTGTTTTATGGTGCTTATTCGGCATATGATAAATTTTGCTCCAATTTTAGACTCAAAGATGACGGTAGTAGTTAACTCTGTGTGTGGCTCAATAACTAAATTGTGTTTAAATTCAACGAATTGCAAACAAAAGACGTGGGGCACTATTCTTCTTTCAAAGACTAGGTTTTGGTCTTGCGAAGCCATAGGATTCAGCATTTCATCATTGATTGTAAACATTTGTTTTTGGTAATGGTGCAAGCATCTTCAAAGCTCTCATGTTGTTATGGTGATCTATTAGTCTAAATTGCGGTGTTATGATGCACGGGAAACTTTTTGCTGATGCAAAATTGTGACTATTGCATAATTTGAAGTTTGATTGCACTGACACTTTTGAGGACTACTAAGTGTCGTGTAGTTTGTAATTCACTTTAGAGATAAGCATAGTGAAAGCTAGAATAGTGTTTCAATTAACTATCAAAAGAAAGAGGTGATATGATTAAGATATTTTGCTGGAGCTATTGCATGTCGTATTTGCTGTGAATGTCCATAAAACTGAAGAAGTATTTACTTTTTGTAGCCAAAGATTGATGTCTGTCTTGACTTACTGTGCAGGGACTGCTGATTATATTATTTTCATTTTGTGAGAAGGTCTACCATTTTGATTAATTGCTTTATTGTTATATTTGTATACCTTGTTTTTTGTCGGCTTGTCTTAATTTACTGTTCTGTTCCTGCATGAGAAAGGTCTTGGTCTTAAAAAGATGTATGCACTGCCTTTACGCGGTCTGAGTATTTAACTTTTAATCCTGAATAATTCTGTGTTTCCTCCACTTGCAATTTGATATTCCTTTTCTAAATGGTAATGGATTTACGATTGTACTGGTGACAGAAGTCACAGAAATCTTGCCTTTCTAGCACCTAACTGTTGATACATGAGAAAAACACCTTTTTACTTTACATAGAAAGCTTGAAATATTCAGTTATTTGTTCTTAGCATAAATGCATGTGAAATGCACCTTAGTCATGGAAACCAAGTTATCGTACCATTCCACGTGAAGTGTATATTGCGTATAAATCGGTCATGGATGAGAAAGTCAACATAACCGATTTATTCAAAAGAACCCACAGTCTCTTACAGAGAAAGATTAGAGAATTCCCCCCTCACCCCCTCCCTCTTACCGATTCTATGATTATATGTTCTGGGTTCTTTGTTTTCAGTGCAATTTGGTCTTTTCCCTGCATATGATAAGCTATGCTATAATATTTTAGAATCAAAGATGATGGTACTTAGAGTTTTGTCAATGCTATTGATTGTTGTATCGTTTGTGGATGATCAAAGATGAGTTATGTATTAAAAACGTTGTTATCGTCTTTACTCCTATTAAAGTGGATTTAAATTGTTGTTGGTGCTTCTGTATGTTAAAGACTTGCAAGGGAAGTGAAATAGTATGAGGAATGAACGCTCCATCAAAGAGAAGAAAAAGGCACGCTTTGGTCGGTGGTTTGGGAATTGTGTCTGCTCTGAGGAGCATTATAAAGCAGATGAAATGATCCCTTCTTCTCAATCACTTGTGAAGAAGGACTATTCGACTGGTGTTAATGCGTCTCATGTTGGGGAAGCTGGAAAGAAACCTGATACTGGCAACATCGAAGAAGCCGAGTTGTCTCTTAGAGAGAATGGCTCTCTGAATTATGAGGTTTGTTGAATACAATTTCTTTATTACCTCGTGTTTAAAAATTGCGTGACTGTGGTATCTTTATATTGTAGGAAGCTAGGGCTTTGTTAGGCAGATTTGAATATCAAAAAGGAAACATAGAAGCTGCTTTACATGTTTTTGAAGGAATAGATTTTCGTTCAGTGACTCCGAAGATAAAAATTACTCTCGCGAAAAGAGGTGAGCCTGTTAAGAGGCGTTCCCAGGCTTATGGCGCACCACCGATGTCAATACACGCTGTCAGTTTACTTTTGGAAGCAATGTTTCTAAAATCCAAATGTCTAGAAGCTCTTGGGAGGTATAAAGGTAGTTTGTGCATCTAAATCTAAATTTGTATGGTGTCAACTCTTAATCCTTTAGCATTCTTCTCCTTTTCTCTATCCGACTTCATATGTATATGTATATGGCAAAAAAACGTTTTCTAACTCCAATGCTGGAAAAATTCGTGTTACTTACTCGGCTAATATGTATTCCTTATCATTTTGCAGAAGCTGCTCAATCATGCTCAGGTATTCTGGACATGGTAGAATCTTCTTTACCAGCAGGGTTGCCTGAAAACTTTGCTGCCGACTCTAAATTGCAGGAGACTCTTAGTAAAGCAGTTGAGCTACTTCCGGGGCTCTGGAAACTTGCCGATTCTCCCAGTGAGGCAATCTTGTCGTATCGTAGGTCATTACTGGTTGAATGGAACCTCGATTTGCAAACAGTTGCTAGGATCCAAAAAGAGTTTGCTGTCTTTCTTCTGTACAGTGGATCTGAAGCAAGTTCCCCTAATCTGCGGTCTCAAATTGGCACTAAATTCGTACCTAGGAACAATGTTGAAGAAGCTATCCTTCTTTTGATGATTTTACTAAGAAAAGCGACTCTTAAACAGATTCAATGGGATCCATCGGTTCTTGATCATCTCTCGTATGCATTGTCAGTGTCGGGAAGTCCGAAATCCTTAGCCAATCAAGTAGAGGAGTTGCTTCCTGGGACCTTGGACCGTAAAGATACTTGGGAAACCTTAGCACTCTGTTATCATGGTGAAGATGATGACATTTCTGCTCTGAATTTGTTGCGGAAATTGTTAAGTCACGTTGAGGATTCAAAGTGCCTTCCAGCTTTATTACTAGCTTCAAAGATCAGCTCCAAGTACACTAACAATGCAGAGGAAGGAATAACCTTTGCACATAGAGCATTTGAGTGCTTACAAGGAGGAGGATGCAGTCATTTGATTGGTGTTGCCAAGTGTATACGTGGTGTTTCGTATTCACTAAGTTCTAAATCAGCTTTGGCCGATCAAGATAGGGTTCAGAGACGGTCCAAAGCACTCGAATCACTGGAATCTGCTGGGCGATTAACGAAAATGGTTGATCCGAGTATTGTTTATCATCTTTGTTTAGAAAATGCCGAGCAACGGAAGCTGGATTCAGCTCTTGAATATGCACTCATATTGTTGAATTTGGAAGGTGGTTCTAATCTTGAAGGATGGTTATTGCTAGCTCGGATATTATCTGCTTTAAAGCGGTACGATGATGCTGAAAATGTCATTGAAGCCGGGCTTGAGCAAACAGGAAAATGGGATCAAGGAGAATTATTAAAAACAAAAGCTAAACTCAAAATAGCTCAAGGTCAGATACAGAATGCAATCGAAACCTACACGCAGCTTCTTGCCTTATTCCAGGTTCAGCATAAAAGCTTTGGAACAGGGAACAACCTTAAGGTTAGTTTCAAGCTAATTCTGACACTTTTTTACGGTTGGATACTGAATACGAGTAATTAGTGATGAGAATGTCATGTTGTAGGATGGTGGAAGGCATAACCGAAGCTTGGAGCTGGAGACATGGCTTGATCTGGTCTCCATATACATCGGATTATCGCGGTTGAGAGATGCTGAAATATGTCTTTCCAAAGCAGAAGAAATTAGCAATCATTCTACTATTAGATGGCATACTGCTGGTATGCATGGTTATTTGTAGCTTCTGATTTTTCACATTCTCGCCTCGTATAGAGATTACGGGCAGCCCTTTTTTTATGACGGTGAAATATGCTTTTGGGTGAAAATGTGCAGGTTTACTTGAAGAAGCAAAAGGGCAGCAAACAGAAGCTCTTAAAGCATATGATCGTGCTCTGAGTATCGACCCGACTCATGTTCCAAGTTTAGTTTCAACAGCGATGATTCTTAGACGGATGGGTACCCAGTCGCCATCAACGGTTAGAAGCTTGTTGACAGAAGCAATACGACACGACAGAATGAATTCATCCGCGTGGCATAATCTCGGCTTGCTTTATAAAGATAGAGTGATAGGATCATCTATGGAAGCCGCAGAATGTTTTGAGGCTGCTATTTCACTTGATGAAACAGAGCCTGTTGAGCCTTTCAGATGATTGTTTGTTCCATTAATATTTCTCCAGTAAATATTTTATTATATATATTTACAGCATAAGTTCCAGAGGACAATAAATCTTGATGTTCTTGTATCATTATCATCCATCCTTTGGAGATTGAAACACATACACAGAGAGGTTGTCTTGCTTTATGAGTAGTGTTATATTTATGGCCTCCCTTTTTTTATTTTTTATTATTATATACATATATATATATTTTTTAACAGCACTCATTGTTGTGTCACAGTTGGTATTTGCTCCTAAACTATTGTTACCTAAGCAATTTTCTCAGTATGTATCGGCGTTAAAAAACAATTTTTTTTATTTTTACCATGTTTGATTAAACTGATGTACAGTACTGTTTATCTACTCCCTCCGTTCCTAGATGGATAAGACAGAATTGAAAAGCATTAGCAAGCACCTTGTCCACAAGGTGGAAGAGAATATCATCTAAGAATCTCTCCAGCTTCAATCTTTTCTTTCGATTAAACCTTTACCTCTCCATTTTGGATGACATGGTTTTTCAGATATCCAACTTTAGTACGCCCAAATGAGCATTTAATGGTTTTGCATACATCTTGTGCTCCTTAATAGTTGTAGGACTTGTTCAATGTGTTGAATATGTGAAGCCATATCGAGGATTATATATCAAGATATCATCAAAATACACTAATACAAACTTCTTAGAGTGAGGTTAAGTATTCCATTCACGCATTTGAAGGTTCTTTGGTGCATTAGTCAATCCAAAGGCATGACTCTGTATTCATAATGCCAATTTCTTCATGTGTAACAAATCTTTTTTCTCACATGTCAACTGCACCTTCATCCTAATTTGGTGAAAGCCAGATCTCAAGTCTATCTTGGTGAAGTATTTCAAGCTCTAGCTCATCCAACAACTCATCAATGATGGGGTGGGAATCTATCCATGCTTGTATGCTCATTTAGCTTCGTAATCCACACACAACCTCCATCCTCCATTTTTTCTCTCGACTAATAGCATAGTATCTAAGGGAAGCATATCATTCTTGGGGTATTGTATGATACCTTGTTTCAAACATTTCTTCAATCATATCTTCTATTTCCCCTTCATTTGATGAGGATATCTGTATGGTTACGCTTTCTTGAAAGGCCAACACCAGGCAAGATCTATGTTGTGGTGGGGTAGTCCTTACAGTTCTTTAAACACATGACATAATAGTTTAGTACTCACCGAATTTACGGTTCAATCTGGAGTGTGATTCAGCTGCCTGTATGGCATTTAGACACCCCAGGAGTCCCCATGCTCCTTGCTTCACATATTTTTCTAACTTCTTACAACTGATCATTTTCAAATGAGCACCTTCCCTATGCTTTTAAGGATGATGTCCTCGCCATCTTTTTTAAATTGGATTTGCAACTTATCAAAATTTCTTCATCCAATCTACCCACAGGACCATGTCACACCCACCTTTGAGCTTTATCAACTGCAGCCGTTATACACTTATATCCATTGAAAGAAGATCAACATTAAATTTAACAAGTTCACCAAGGGTGTTGTCGTATATACGTGCAGGCTCAAATTCTTGTTGAGTAGTAGGCGAATCCACCATGATAAAGCCTTGATATAGGTAGTTGCTTTGATTTATGTTAAGTTCTTTTGACATAATATTGGGCGATTACGCTTCACCCCTTTAAGAAGCGAAAGATAAGGATGAAATAAACATCTTTTTAGTCGCTAAACCTTATGCCATCGGGGTTTTGTTTATATGAATATCTTTTTTTCATATGATCCATAAAAGGTAATGCATGAATGTTATCATCGTTTTCATTTTTACTTTTTTTGGTCTTTTCTTTTCCTTTCCTTTCCTTTATATTATTTTGTACTTTTCTTTATTTATTTATTAAAGTCCACCTTTGGACTTGTACATTCAAAATTAAAACAGTCATAAATTGCATCACCAGACCGATTAATATAATAATATTATTATTTTGTCCACCAATCTACTTGTTGTAGATCCAAAACTAAAATGGTCATCAATTGCATCACCGGGAGGGGAACTTTTTGACTGTTGAAGAAATTGGGTGCTTTATTTGTTTGACTTTTATTTTCTATAATCTTGCTAGCTCATGCATATGGGAAGGGAACTCTATAAATAGATATATTTACAGTGATGACAAACAATTCAAAAGCAAGCAGAAAACCAAACCTTTTACTACATTAATTTGAGATTCTACAATTAATCCAGCAAATTAAAGCATCCAAAATGGGTTATATTCTTCCTTTATTATCAGCTCAAAAGCCTCATGCAGTATGCATACCTTACCCAGCTCAAGGCCACATTAACCCCATGTTGAAACTAGCTAAACTCCTCCATCACAGTGGCTTCCACATTACCTTTGTCAACACCGAATTCAACCACAACCGTCTCCTCAAATCTAGAGGTGTCCACGAGCTAGACGGCCTCCCGTCGTCGTTCCGGTTCAAGACCATTCCCGACGGGCTTCCTCCTCCCTCGGATGCTAATGCCACCCAAGACATTCCTTCCCTTTGTGAATCTACTACTACTCATTGCTTAGCTCCTTTTAAGGATCTTCTTGCTAACCTCAATGATAATTCCAATCATGTCAATCCACCTGTTTCTTGCATCATTTCAGATGGGATAATGAGTTTTACTCTTGCGGCGGCCGAGGAGTTGGGCGTTCCTCAAGTTATTTTCTGGACAACAAGTGCATGTGGCTTCTATGGATACTTGCAGTACCACAAGCTCCTCGAAAAGGGTATTGTGCCCCTAAAAGGTACGCTCGGCTACCATCTTTCCTAAAAGCTTAAGCTGATTAACATTTTATATATCTCAATAATATATGCTGACTTTGCAGAAGCTAGTTACTTAACAAATGGATACCTTGATCAAGTGCTTGACTGGATACCTGGAATGAAAGGTATCCGATTGAGGGATCTTCCGAGCTTTATTAGGACAACAAATCCGGAAGAGTTTATGGTACATTTCGCTATTAAAGAAGCCGAAAGAGCTCGTAAAGCTTCAGCAATCATCTTAAACACTTTTGAAGAACTCGAGGTCGATGTGCTCGAGGCACTTTCTTCTATACTTCCTCCAATCTTTTGCATTGGACCTCTTCAGTTTCTTGAGCATCAAGTTATAACGGACGAAAGCCTAAGCATCCTCGGATCGAATCTTTGGAAAGAAGATCGCGAATGCATCGAATGGCTCGATTCAAAGGAGGTCAATTCAGTAGTCTACGTCAACTTTGGAAGCATAACCGTGATGTCACCGGAGCAGCTTGGTGAATTTGCATGGGGGCTTGCAAATAGCAAGCAGACATTCTTGTGGATAATCCGACCCGATCTAGTCACGGGCGATTCTGCAATCCTCCCTCCTGAATTCATGGAGGAAACAAAGGAAAGAGGGCTATTGGCTCAATGGTGCCCTCAAGAACAAGTGCTTAATCATCCATCAGTTGGAGGATTCTTGACACATAACGGATGGAATTCGACCCTGGAAAGTATTTCAAGCGGAGTGCCGATGATTTGCTGGCCGTTTTTCGCGGAGCAGCAAACGAACTGCTGGTATTGCTGTAATCAATGGGGAATTGGAATGGAAATTAACAGTGATGTTAAGAGGGATGAGGTTGAGAGGCTTGTGAAGGAGTTGATGGTCGGAAAGAAGGGTATAGAGATGAAAGAAAAGGCGGTGGAGTGGAAGAAGAAGGCGGAGGATGCAGCTAAGAAGGAGATGATAGGCTCTTCCACCAAGAATCTGCAGAAACTTATCCATCAACTGCTTCTTCCTAGTGAATAAACTCATGCTATTTCACAATTCAAGTTTTCTTTTTCTATTTCTATTTTTTTGGTTGTTGTTTTTCTTTTCTTTCTTTGTTTATATATTTTATTGAAAGTGTAATGTGATCAGTTGAATAAATGACGTGCCTACATATATAGTATTTCTTTTGTGTAATTATTGAATCAAGAAAAACGAACAACGTTCACTCCTACATATTATCATGACTTTAACATAGTAATAAAATTAGGTGTGTGATTATAAAGGTAGGCAGACAATTTTATTTTTATGGTATATTGTTGTTTACACCTCCATTAAAGCAAGGTTTAATAGCTAAAAAGTGAAAATGGTACCTGGTTTGGTGTCTCTCTCTTGAAGATGCCCTTTACAGAAAAACGACTAAAGTTGTTTCAATAGGAGACAGCAGTACATCATGAACCTGTTATCAGAGTGTGTTAATATGTGATAAAGCTATACATAAGTAGAGTGTCTTATAATGATAAGTGAGTAGCTAATGTGTTGGTAAAATGTAGCAGCGACATGTGTCACTTTTCTGTTTTATATGTGGACATTTATGAGCCATAGGATGGTGTGGTGTGTATCTCTAGGTGGATAAGATTTGTTACACTCTTGGGATATAAGGTGTACAATTCTGCTGAATGTTAATCAATGAAAATACTTGTCACTGCAAATGTTCTAGCTACTATATTCCTTTAAGTTGGTATCGGAGCCACCACCGTCGGCCTGATGGAACCACCACCATCTTCAGCTTCCGGTCAAGAAACCGGACAGAGTAGTGTCACCTCCTTACCCGTTTCATATGTTATCTCCTCTGCACCAGCTGCAGCTGCTACATCCATGGCGGCTTCATCGTTTCCAACTTCACCGATGATGTCCATGCCTTATTCCTTTGGATTCGCAGGTGGCTTATCTACATCTTCAATGTCTGGATTCATGCAGAGCCCATTTGCAGCTGGATATCTGGGAAATCCAACTTTTCAAACCTCACATCTTGCTCAGATCAAAACCGGATTTGGATCTCCGATGACTCTTCCCACACAAACTCTCGGAGGTAATCTTAATCAAACTTATTCAGTCAAATTAGATAGGAACAACTATCTACTGTGGAAATTCACTGTTTTGCCTGTGATTAGAGGTCATTAGTTAGAAGGATTTCTATTTGGAACTTTGCCATGTCCTCCCAAGTACTTAGGATCCCCACATGTGACCTCAGCTGTTATTATGCCTATGAATCTTGCATATGATGAATGGATGGCTAAAGATGCCTTGTTAACCGGTTGGCTGTTGGCTTCTATGACTGAACAAGCCCTTGTTGAAGTTGTTGGATGTACTACATCTCATGAGATTTGGCAAACTCTTGAGCTGCTATTTAATAACCAATGTGAGGCTCAAATGCTGGAATACAAAGATGCTTTAACTAAGGCAGAAAAGGGATCTAAGACTATGGCTGATTACCTAGCTGGCTAGCTCAAATGAAGACTTATTCTCACAAATTAAGTGCGGCTGGTTATCCAATTACTCGGTCAGAACTTATCCTAGCTACTCTTGGAGGGTTCAGTAAAGAGTGTGAGTCTGTGATTGTCAACTTGACCTCTAGAATGGGAGCCTTGTCCTGGCCTGAGGTTCAAGCTCAACTGATTACACATGAGAGACTGCTGGCTAGGTTCAATCCTACTATGAATCTGGATTTGTCTTATGCTTCTGCAAATGCTGCAGTTAGGACCAATGGATCAGATTCTTATCAATGCAGAGGAAGAGGAAACAACAATTATCAAGGTCAGAATAGAGGTAGAGGTGGATCTAATCAAAGAGGAATGTCTAGAGAAAGAGGCAGGTCTGGATACAACAACAATAATGCAAGACTTACCTGTCAATTGTGCAACAAGTCAGGACACACTGTGGTTGAATATTGGTACAGGTTTGATACAAACTTCAATCCTACTCAGAATCAGGGTAATCAAGGTAATGGTCAATCTCCTACTGCTGCATATTTAGCTGGACCAGAGACTTTGGCAGATCCTAACTGGTATGCTGATAGTGGTTCCAAAAACCATATCACATAAGACCATAGCAAAATTCAACTGGGGAATGAGTACAATGGTTCAGAAACTGTTGGTGTAGGTAATGGTTCCCAACTTAAAATTGCTCACTCTGGTTCTAGTATGTTTCCTGTTTCCAATTCCACACTGCACCTCAAACACATACTGCATGTTCCCTCTATCACCAAAGATCTTGTTCGCATTTCTAAACTAACTTTTGATAATTTTGTTTCTGTTGAATTTACTGATCTTGGTTGTGTTGTTAAGGACAAAACAACAGGTCAAACTCTTCTCAGAGGTAAAGTGAGAAAAAGGTCTCTATCAGTTGCCTCTACCTCAGCTCCATAACTCCCTTCAATCCAATAACACTCTCTTCAATTCCAGCTACAAGATTGTGTCAAGTCAGAAGATTGGTTCATGGAAACCTAGGTCTTATGTTAGTAGTGTAACTAGGCCTAATAGTGATGTCCTATGGCATAGGAGGCTAGGACATTCCTCTGTTAAAATTCTGAGTCATGTTTTGAAGGAATGTAATGTTTCTTTTGGTAATGAAATCAACTTTTGTGATGCCTGTCAATATGGTAAGAATCATGCCTTGCCTTTTTCAAATTCTGAAACTGTTACTACTTCTCCTCTTGAACTTATACATACTGATTTATGGGGGCCAGCACCAGTTCAATATGTAGCTGGTTTCACCTATTATGTTCACTTTGTAGATGACTATACCAGATTCACCTGGATTTACCCTCTAAAACTCAAATCAGATGCCTTACAGGCTTTCTTACATTTCAAAAAACTTGTAGAAAATCAGTTTTCTTCTAAAATTAAAATTGTGCAATCTGATTGGGGAGGGGAATATAGGTCCTTTGTTCCAGTTTTAAAAGATAGTGGAATTCATTTTAGACATCATTGTCCATATATGCATGAACAGAATGGCAAAGCAGAAAGGAAACATAGGCATATTACTAAGTTAGGGCTCACTTTGATGGCACAAGCTAAAATGCCTCTTAAGTTTTGGTGGGAGAGCTTTCAACATGCAGTCCTGCTTATTAATTACATGCCAACACCTGTGTTAAATCACCAGTCCCTTTTGAGAAGTTATATAGCATTAAACCTCCTTGCAGAAATCTTAAAGTCTTTGGATGTGCTTGTTTCCCTTTTCTTAGACCTTACAACAGACATAAGTTTGATTTTCACACCAGAAAGTGTGTCTTTATTGGATTCAGTGATAGTCAAGGGTTTCAGGTGTCTTGATCCAACTGGAAGGGTGTATGTTACTAGGCATGTTGTTTTCAATGAGAATGAATTTCCTATCAACTAAGGTTTCCACAAGCTACTGATATCTCTTGTCCTGCTGATGTATCTTCAGCTGTTTCCCTTAATCTTCCAATCTATTCTGAGTTCCTAAATCCTTTCCAGTCTCAAAACTCCACTTTTATGCCTATTTCACCTATGTTATCTACTTCTGGCACATATGGTGGATATGTACCTGGTGCTCCTAGTGATAGTTCTCAATTCAATCCTGATCCTGCTTTATCTTATTCTCCACAACCTAGTCATGATTTATCTCCATCTCCTCAACCTAATTCTGAGTCATCACCATCTCCTTCACCTAACCCTGAGCCATCTCTATCTCCACCACCTAATCCTGAGCCTCCTACTCTTGGTCATCCTATGCAAACCAGATCCAAAAGTGGAATCTATAAACCTAAAACCTATTCTTATCTTGCTACTGCTTACACTATTTCTAAACCAGAACCTACCACAGTGACCGAGGCATTGAATCAACCCTAGTGGTTAGATGCTATGAGGTCTGAGTTCCGGGCCCTTCAACATAACAAGACATGGGAGCTTGTTCCCCCTACTAAAGACCAGAAATTGATTGGCAACAAGTGGATTTTCAAACTAAAATTGAATCCAGATGGGACCATTAATAAGCACAAGGCTAGACTTGTTGCTCAAGGTTTCAGCCAAAACTATGGTGTTGATTTTCATCATACTTTCAGCCCTGTTATTAAACTTGCTACTATCAGGGTCATCATGGCTATAGCAGTCCATATGAATTGGGATGTTCAACACATTGATGTCAACAATGCCTTCTTAAATGGTCAACTTCAAGAAGATATCTTCATGCCACAACCCCTTGGTTTTGTTGACCCTGACAAGCCACATCATATTTGTCATCTTAAAAAGGCCATGTATGGATTAAAACAGGCCCCAAGAGCATGGTTTGATGCTCTCAAAACCTATTTATTCTTTCTGTGTTTCCAACAGGCACCTTCTGATACATCCTTGTTTGTATTTAAAGAAATTAATATTGTGTTATATGTTCTTATCTATGTGGATGATATCTTGGTTAGAGGGAACTCTAATTCTGCTATTGCTATTTTTATTCACAAACTGGATCAAAAGTTTGCCCTGAAATCTCTTGGTTCAGTTAGCCATTTTCTAGGGATTGAAGCTTATAGAGATGCATCTGGTCTGTACCTTACTCAAGCTCACTATGCAGCACAACTATTGCACAGACTGGGCATGGATAACATTAAACCTTGCAGCACTCCTATGGTCTCACACAAGCAGCTCATTCCTGATTTTGGGCCCTTAATGGCAAATCCCACCTTATATAGAAGTACCATTGGAGCACTGTAGTATCTTACACTAACCAGACCTGATTTGGCATATAGTGTGAATACTCTTAGCAATTTATGGCTTCTCCAACAGAGGTTCAGTGGCTGATGACGGTCAAATTATACTCGTAAAAGTCATCAACGCTGTCCTTAAATCGAGCTTAATAATATATATTTTATATTAAATCACATGTTTATAATGTTTATTTAATGTTATGTGATTTATAGAATATAATTTGGTATTTATCTATTTTTATTATTAAAATATGATTTACTGAGCGATAATTATTGATTTTATAGATTACGGTGAATCGGAGGATATCTACCAACGAAGGAAGTAAATCTCAAGATAAATCGGAGCGGAATCGGATTGCATTAAAGATAAATATCAAAGTAGCACGAAGAGTGGGTGAAGAACAAGAAAAGCCAGCGAGCCAATCAGAGCAGAGAGGACTCGCTGGCAGCGAAGTGAGGGCTCGCTCGGGGCGAGTTCAGGTAAATCATCGGATCGGCTCGGAGTTATCTCGACGTGTTTTAGACTTCATTAGGGTTTAGGAAACGTAAATTAGGTCGGCTAGAGTTTATCCTAAGTCGGTTTTCCAGCCTATATATACTTATTTCATTGTATCATCTTGAATATCACTTTTCATAACACAAATTTTCAATTTCTCAGAGCAGTTTTAATACAAGTTCAGCAACAATTATGTGAGTTCTTGTATTTATTTGTTCTTTGTTCTTTGTAATTAAGTCCCCCCAATTATTGTTTATCGTTTGAGGTTGTTCGTTCTTCACCGAACGATGTAGATCTAAGGATACGATATGAGGCAGTGGGATTCCTTGTCTATAAGGATCCACACGCCCAGATCTGTTATCCGGTGACATATAGATGACTTTGGTATGATCGACAATCGTGTTTTTAGTAGATCTATATAATTGCTTTATGAATCTCTATTTTATCCGTTACGTATGAGAAACGCTAAGATTTAGGTTTTAGCGCGTCAATCTAGCCACGTCTTTATGGTGTGATTGTCCACCTAGAATTTCTTATCTTAGTAGGTATGGCGCACGCTACGTTGCTCGTCTGTTTTAATTAGCGTATGACTAGAAAATACCAATATAGGGCTCCTAGGTAGGCTCATGAATTGATCTTCCGGGACTTTCAATGAGATCTAGATCTGCTCTGTATTAGGGAATTGAGCTCATCTAGTTATACGTAAATCGTAGATTAACATGAGATCGTGCATGTAATTGTTAATAGGACAGAGACTGATGTGATCACTTAGGAAGTACGCCTAACCACATGAATGTTGCCTAGGTGAGGAATAAGGTTAATCTCGGCATCCCTAGTATTGTAAGCGTGCAAGTTATATGAGATGGAGACCCAAAGGTGAAGTCACGTAATGTAGCACAGTGATCTAGTGTCCTACCCGGAACTAAGTCAAGTTTAGGGGATGACTCCCATAGCCAATATAAAATAGATACGAATCGGATTAATAGTTGTCGAGTATAGCTTAGTTATATAGAATCTCTAGATCCAAACGATAACATAGTAATTGGGGAGGTTAATTACTTGTATGTTATGTGTTGTGTCGAGTCGTGTCCTTTAACTTTTCTTGTCGTTTGTTGGTCGTAGACCGCCTTCGTGTGCTCGGGATGAATGATTAATTGTTTGTATATAAATGATCCACAATTGGTTCCATGTGGGATCGACTTTGATTCGCTATAGCTATACTACGATTGACCTAGTCCTCTTGCTAGTATTGGTTTATGGTGGTCAAGTATTTTATTATCACTTGATCTATGTCATCAAGTTTTTGGCGCCGTTTCCGTGGAACCAACGGTCAATTTTATATATAAATAATTTGTTATTCATGTTAAGTTTTCTGTTTTAGAGTCTGTTTTTACGTTTTGAGTCCTCTCGTTTATGCGCCTGTGTAAAATTCCGAATCTGGGAATAGTGGTTTCGCTCCCAATGAGATCGCTCTCATTGCCGAGCCGAGCACAGTTGTTTTCGGGGACTTGGCGTGTCATTTATCTCTGTATGTTTAATCCGTAGGTCCCGATTGCGCACGGGAAACCATGTTAAAGTCGATCTACGGTCTGCTTTTTTTTTTGTTTTTCTTCTGTTTGTGAAAACCAGGAAAACAATATCCGGGTCCATAATTTTTCGTGGGGGCCTGAGAAAATAACCCAGCAACATGTGGAGCTACGAATCTACGATGGGAAAAGCGATGGAAGCAATACCTTTAAAGCACCAAGATGGCTCCGGAAAAAAAAGAAAGAAAGAAAAAAAAATTAAAGGCTTAAATTCTTCGTGGTATAATATTGAAGGCAAGGTACTACCTTTTTTTGCTTATGTTTTACTATCTTTTGGTTTTTTGGACATAAGTTAGCCTATACATGAACCTGAGTATGAATCTTAGCCCAGAGTTGGTTTGTAAGATTAATTTTATTAGTGTGGAAGGTTATGCCCCAAATCTGTCTCATCTAGAGGGTGTAAGGAAAAATGTAGTAGTTGAAGGAAGCAGTGAATAAAGAGTTCCTCATAGTTCTGTTAAAATCTCATTGTCCTATGCATGAGATTGCTTCTACTGGCCATGGGAACAACAATTTGTGTAGTTTTAAGAATTCGCAATCTAAAGAAGACGTTGAGTTTTGAGAGAGCATAATGAAGCAGCATTATAGAGGATATGATTAAAATGGATCCCTAGGACTAAATCTTCTTAGAATTCACTAGTTCCTAAAACAAGAGCCGAGGTAAGAGCTTTGTATAAATGGTATGGATAGATGTTGTTTCCTAGGTCTCACAACCAAGGGAAGGGTATTAATCCGCAAAAGCGACGAGCCCACCTCATATAGTGCTCGAGGGGTCAATATCTGGCGATCCAAGAATGATAACTGATAAGGATAATTTTTGAAAAGTCGAGCTGAGGACTTTAAACTCAGAACTACTTCTTTAAAACCCTTAGGATTTCTTTTTAGTTTTTTAGGTTTTGTTTTCTTTGAGTCAAATAAGAGTAACGTGACATGTGTTGAGGTTTTTATTTGCCGTGTTCGATGGCCATTAGGCTAAGGATGTGCAAAACTTTTTACTCAATATAGGCCACGTGAAGTAGAGTTCCGTAGGAGAGTCGAAACTGCTAGTTAAAAGGAAATTTAGCAATCAACCTTAAGATGGAAGCATTGAGAGAGCTTGAGAATTATTGAAAATGTAACAGAGAATGATTGGTGTAAACCGGAACGATTTTGGTCAACTTCCAAAACTTTTTAGAATGGCGATCCAAGTGAAAATCCAAAGTTGTGTGCAATTCATTCTGCAACTACCCTTATCCTTTCCTTTATACCTTCTAACCCTTCAACCTTTTCTATTCTCTCACCAATCTGCCCCAACAATTCACATTTCTAGCCATTCTTTCATCGCCTCTCTTTCTTTCCATTTGTTTCCCTCTCCCACCCAATCCCAACCCCTTAAACAATAACCACTCTCACCCAATCCCTTAACCAATTTCAACCCACCCATAATCACAATGTCTTACCCACCCTTTATCATTTCTTACCATCCTTCACTATCTTTTTCTAAACCCATCATACTCTCAACTTCCATTTTTTTTTACAAGATACCCTTTTGTTGCGGAATTTGAACATTGCTAAGTTTTAATGACTATCTTTCCTCATTCTTATTTTCATGATCCTAGCTGGAGTACGTGTAGCTCTGACCCTAGCTAGATTTTAAAAGTTTTTGGTTCGATCAAAATACAACTTATCTTTCTACCGGAAGTTTTAAATTTCACACTTTTCCGCCTATTCCGGAATTTCTAGATGATGAGTTTTGTTCTATACTATCCCACCGATCCGACCTTGTTGATGACGTTGAGAACTTCTACGTGCTAAATTGGGTAATTCGTAATTTCGAGGATAAGCTACATCTCCCTAAGTTGTTATTCTCCCATTCCAACGAGAAGATTCTTCCCCGAGTATATGTTCCTATCTTTTACCAATAGGTCCCATCCAATCTGTTATACCTTACCAAGTTTCTCTTAACACTGGTTTGAATACCTTGTCGATCTAGTCCACCTCGTGTTTTTCCATATGGGGTAATGCTTTTTGCTCTTTGTCTTCTCCACCCGGTTTCAATAATATTTTTGTGGTGGAGGATATCGATAAAGAGTATCATCTTTAGTTGCTTGTTTATTTTTCTTTCATCTCGCCCTGTTCCGTGTCTCAGTTCGAAAAAGAAAACTCGGGTTTTTCCTTGATAGCTGCCATGTGAGTTTTGTAGTTTTTAACCATTTGGTTTTACTTGTCATTGGTTGTATGAAATAAAGTGGCTTAATTTGTTTTTGAATATTTTACATCTAATTACTGCCACATTATTTTATAACTTCCATTGACATGTTATTAACAGTTTCGTGGAGTTTCTGTTGGTTTGCTTAAACAGGTTTCATTTGCTTCTCCACGACGTGCTTGGTTACTCCGATGTTCTGCATCTAATTGAGAGCCGTTTCCAGAGCTAAGTCTTTTTCTTAAATTCTCATTTTTCTTTGTCATTGGGGACAATGTCATTTTTAAGTGGGGGGTAGGAGACTTAGCTATAATGGTTATAATTGAAAATTGAATGAAACGGTGAAAAATTGAAAATTTGAACAAATTAATTATCTCGTACCCTTAGAATTGTGAGTTCTAAAACATGGAATTGATAGGAAAGGAACCAAGTTGCATGAGTACATGATCATTTTTGTCACGACCCGTAACGCTTTTAGCCCATACTTTGAAAATAATTTTATTTTGGAAATTTAATAGAATAATTAACATTTAAAATTAAGATAATCGTTTTTTTCCAAACCGTGGAGTACGCTATCCTATTGTCTAAAAATAAAAATAAAAAGAAATGTTTCTTGTGGCTCATTAATTCACCATAAAATCCTCATCTTTATAATCCTCTCACTTCACTTTATCTTCCATTCTTTATGTCTTATTATCTAGCAAAAGTCCTACGGAGTATTATATAGTAGAATATTCTAGGGAAAAAAAAAAACGAAGGCCTTTCAAAGAGCATTTCATTGCAACCCCAAGAAGTTTCTTGCCATGCTAGGCGGAGAAAATTCATGAGTTTTCTTTGTCTTAGGGATCTTAGATGATTCCATAGATCAAAATTGTAAGGAAATTATTATCATTTGCTATTTTCAATCTGCGTATTTCAAGTACTTTATTTTATGCAAATTTTCATATATAATATAGTTAGAAAATAAACATCACCATTTTGTATACATTGGGCCTTATGATATATATATTTATAAAAAGAAAAATAATGCTAGAAATTTTAGACCACTGATACAATTGTTATTTTTAAAAGATTATTTCCCAAACATATAATTTTTCTACCATAAATATGTTTTTCTCTAACAACATTATTTTATAAGCAATACGAATTATATTATGTTTTGTTAGGATGATTATTTGTTATGATATTTATAATAATATCATGATAATGATTTTCGAATATATATATATATATATATATATATATATATATATATGTATGTATTTCAATTATAAATGGGTTGTGAAATATTAGATTTATTTTTAGGCATTAATATGGAAGGAATTTTGAATTATGAGTTTAGGATTCAAGTTTGATATATTAATTTTGAATACATTTATTAAAATGTTAATATATGATTTTATTGTAAATAAAATATATGACTTATAAACATTATAATTATAAGAAGTATGTATCTTGATGTGAAAACATGTATTATGAGAAAAGTTTCTTTTAGTAGATTTAGTATATGTTTGAATCTTGAAGATATTTTAGAAATGTTTTATTTTATATGTTACGATGAGCCATTTAGAGTTTAACAATTAGAGTATAAAAAGATGAACACAAAGTAATAGACATTCAGGAAAAAAAAAATGCTACAGTTCATGTCACTCTATGTATTTATTTTCAGTTCGCAGTGAATCCTCGAGGGTCCCCGGCACTAACCCATACTCACGGGTAGTAGATGTGAGATATGGCCGGAGCCGGTTAGTCCCCGTCCATGGGCAAGAATAATGGATATCCGGTCTGCATCTAGTTCAGTTATTTCAGTTGTGACATACGAACCGTAACATTAGTAATATTAGTTTATGCTCCTTATGTGGAGATAGTCATAATAATAATTTCAGCAGAATTACTTCAGCATGTTAGACGTTGGTGAAAAGATATTTCCTAGATGTTTATTTAATATATTGTATTTTACTTTCAGTATTTCTTTTATGCTACTTATTTTCTAATATTTTGTCTTCAGTATTATTTTAGCATTATTTCACTAGGAACTCTAGATAGCCTACCCAGTGGCATCTTTAGTTCCCTTTTGATAGTTATTTCCATACGGAGCTTTCGAGCTCACTATTTCCATTTCATTTTTTTCAGATGACTCGCAGTGTTTGGTACACAATGGATAGTTGCCCTTAATGAGCCTTGTTGGTGGTCACCTGAGTAGCTCTTTCTTGAGATTGGTGATATTTAATATTTTCTTGGGATTTATGTAATAATGGGTTATAGACCGAAATTTTCATTTTGAGTTTTAGATTCCGCATTTTAATAAGTTTGTAATATTGAGGCTTCGTGGTTCGGGGTTTTTTTTCTTGAATCATGGCCGAGCGATTCGTTTTTCGAAAAATACGCAGTTTTCGGGAACGGGTTGTTTCAATTTTATACTTATGTGAATGAAAATTTAAAGATATTCATGCCGACTGTTGCAAGTAGTTATTTATTATTCGATTACTCAATCTTTGAATCGACGGTTACCACACGAATTATAATAACTGAAGAAATTATGTGTACATTGCGTAGATGATTGGTTATGTGAACTTAGTGTTGATATTTATCTGCTGTTGTATTCATATCTTCTAGCGGAGTAATAAGCTTGAGAATTATCTGTGTTTTAACAATGCGTTAAACACTGGGCTTGTAGTAACATTACCAAAGTAGCCCCGAGCTTGTGGTAATATTCAACACTATTGACTAATCCGTGAGAGGGGGATTCTTGCAATGCATAATTTACTTTTAAAGCAAGTTTCTTTCTTGAGAGGTGTTAATGCTTGAAATTATGAAAATGCGAAGAAATTCGACTTTTTAAGAGGCTTTGAGTATTTCTCGGTCTCCGAGTCCAAAAACCTTTTGGATAAAGCTCTTGCTTATTGCGCCATGTCTTCGGCCATTGCGAGGCTTAAGAAGTGGGAATGCTGATGTTGGTAGGTTAAGACTGCGAAGTTAGCATAAACTCTAATCTTGCCACGTTTATATAAAACTGAATGCACATGCACACATCACTTCGATTCATAGCGAGTAGTGAATAATTGATACCTTATGAGCATGAATGGTATGAGTTGACTCGAGTTTATGATTTGACCATGGAAAATATTTTCTTTGGGAATGACTTATCGATGCTTTGTTCGGGACGATCAAAGTCTAAGTGGGGGTAGTTGATGACGGTCAAATTATACCCGTAAAAGTCATCAACGTTGTCCTTAAATCGAGCTTAATAATATAAAGTTTATATTAAATCACATGTTTATAATGTTTATTTAATGTTATGTGATTTATAGAATATAATTTGGTATTTATCTATTTTTATTATTAAAATATGATTTATTGTGCGATAATTATTGATTTTATAGATTACGGTGAATCAGAGGATATCTACCAACGTAGGAAGTAAATCTCAAGATAAATCGGAGCGGAATCGGATTGCATTAAAGATAAATATCAAAGTAGCACGAAGAGTGGAGCGTGGAACAAGAAAAGCCAGCGAGCCAATCAGAGCAGAGAGGACTCGCTGGGGACGAGTTCAGCAAAATCATTGGATCGGCTCGGAGTTATCTCAACGCGTTTTAGACTCCATTAGGGTTTAGGAAACATAAATTAGGTCGGCTGGAGTTTATCCTAAGTCGGTTTTCCAGCCTATATATACTTATTTCATTGTATCATCTTGAATATCACTTTTCATAACACAAATTCTCAGTTTCTCAGAGCAGTTTTAATACAAGTTCAGCAGCAATTATGTGAGTTCTTGTATTTATTTGTTCTTTGTAATTAAGTCCCCCCAATTATTGTTTATCGTTTGAGGTTGTTCGTTCTTCACTGAACGATGTAGATCTAAGGATACGATATGAGGCGGTGGGGATTCCTTGTCTATAAGGATCCACACGCCCGGATCTGATATCCGTGACCTATAGATGACTTTGGTATGATCGACAATCGTGTTTTTAGTAGATCTATATAATTGCTTTATGAATCTCTATTTTATCCGTTACATTATGAGAAGCGCTAAGATTTAGGTTTTCGCGGCGTCAATCTAGCCACGTCTTTTATGGTGTGATTGTCCACCTAGAATTTCTTATCTTAGTAGGTATGGCTACGACTACGTTGCTCGTCTGTTTTAATTAGCGTATGATTAGAAAATACCAATATAGGGCTCTCAGGTCGGCTCATGAATTGATCTTCCGTGACTTTCAATGAGATCTAGACTACATTTTGTATTAGGAATTGAGATCATCTAGTTATATCGTAAATCGTAGATTAACATAAGACCGTCGCAGTAATTGTTAATGGGGGCAGGCGATGCGATCACTTATGAAACGCCAACCACGGGAATGTTGCCTAGGTGAGGAATACGGTTAATATCGGCATCCCTAGTATTGTAAGTGTGCAAGTTATATGAGATGGAGACCCAAAAGGTGAAGTCACGTAATGTAGCACAGTGATCTAGTGTCCTACCCGGAACTAAGTCAAGTTTAGGGGATGACTCCAGTAGCCAATATAAAATAGATACGAATCGGATTAATAGTTGTCGAGTCTAGCTTAGTTATATAGAATCTCTAGATCCAAACGATAACATAGTAATTGGGGAGGTTAATTACTTGTATGTTATGTGTTGTGTCGAGTCGTGTTCTTTATCTTTTCTTGTCGTTTGTTGGTCGTAGACCGCCTTCGTGTGCTCGGCATGAATGATTAATTGTTTGTATATAAATGATCCACAATTGGTTCCCTGTGGGATCGACCTTGATTCGCTATAGCTATACTACGATGGACTTAGTTTTCTTGCTAGTATTGGTTTATGGTGGTCAAGTATTTAATTATCACTTGATCTGTGTCATCAGTGGCAGGGGGTCAAAAGGCTCCTCAGTTATGTCAAGGGCACCCTTCATCTAGGGTTGCATTTCAAACCCTCTGTTGATCTTCAAATACAAGGATATTCAGATGCTGACTGGGCCACTTCACCTCATGATAGGAAGTCTGTTAGTGGCTATTGTATCTATTTGGGCAACTCACTTATCTCCTGGACATCCAAGAAGCAGCATGTTGTTGCTAGATCAAGCACTGAAGCTGAATATAGATCCTTGGCTCAAGCTGCTGCTGATATTACTTGGTTAAAGTTTTCGTTGCATGATTTACATTTGCCTATGTCTCAGATCCCAGTTCTGTGGTGTGATAATACCAGTGCTACTTTTCTTGTTCATAATCCTATGTTCCATGCTAGGACAAAGTACATTGAGGTGGATGTGCATTTTGTCAGAAATCAGGTTCTTGCAAAACAGTTATATGTCAGATATGTGCCTTCTCACTCTCAGCTGGCTGATACCTTAACCAAGCCACTTCTTCACTCGCTGAAATTTTTACGCGAAGCAAACTCAACCCGATAGACACCAAGTTTCGTTTGAGGGGGGATGATAAAGCTATAGATAAGTAGAGTGTCTTATAATGATAAGTGAGTAGCTAATGTGTTGGTAAAATATAATAGTGACATGTGTCACTTTTCTGTTTATATGTGGACATTTATGAGCCATAGGATGGTGTGGTGTGTATCTCTAGGTGGATAAGATTTGTTACACTCTTGGGAATATAAGGTGTACAATTTTGCTGAATGTTAATCAATGAAAATACTTGTCAGTGCAAATGTTCTAGCTGCTATATTCCTTTAAGTATATGTTTATGTCTCTTTTTTTCAGGGCCGTTAATATGTATTAAGTGAGATTAATCAGCTCCAATAAGTTTATAGTCAATTATATATGCATCTTTATAGTTTATTTTCCAAAATACTCTTTTTTTATAATTTTTTTGCATAATACTACTATCCTGTCTCTCCAACGAAACAACTCAGTAAGCTGTATGTGTATTACATGAGATTAATGACTTCCCACTAAGAATCATGGGATTTTATTTTGAACCACACGCTCACAGACTAGTAGTCAATATATATGATAATATAAACCTAAAAAAAGATAAATCAATTTTATAAAATTATGTGATTTTGAGAAATCACCTCCAAAAGCGATTTTATTTGGATTGATTATACGGATGCATCAAAGATAAATCAATTTAATGAAATTCGATTTTAAAATCCATTAGATTATATTACTTTCGATAAAATAAATCGATTTTGAATCCAAAATCGACTTTCATAAAATCGATTTTGTGTAATTGGTATCGGGTCGGTTCACTTGTAGAATCATTGCGTTGAAAATAAGAGCACCGATTAGTACGAAACAAAATCAGTAAGCTATGTCCCCTTAATGCTATCTTTGACTTGCGTCTGAAAACTCCTCCTAGAGTCCAATCTTTGTGCTGTTTTTGTTTCTACTACTATAATAATACTCCTCCATTTATAGTATAAGGCATTGATTCTTTGTAGTTGTAGAGAGGCGCGTACATGGAGGGGGCTAGTCCATCTTCCGCCGCCGCTGCTGTTGGTGGAGATCATGAGAAACTAGGAGCTGTTTGTGTTCATGACAGTGATTATGAAGATGCTGCCAATTTGAACAGTTTTGTTCCTGGCCCTCTTCTTTCTCTCAAAGAACAGATTGAAAAAGACAAGGTCTTAATTTCACTCATTTCAGCTTTTATTTTTTTCTTTATTTCATGTGATGAAGTTCATACCTGGAAAAAGGGATGGGTGGCGGAAGGGGTTTTGGGAGGGCCGTAGGGGGGTTGATTTTGGGTCCATTGAGTTATGCCACTTGATCCTCTGGAAATTACTCATCTTTGGGTTTAACATGACAAAGCTTAGGTTTCTGCATTCTTTAGAGATGTTGGAATTTTGTGTCATTATTTTCATCCCCTGGCTTCCTGTTTGTTTTTTCTCTGAGACCCCCCACCCCCACACCACTCCACCTTACCAATCATTTAAGTTTCTAGAACCTATAACATCTTCTATTTAACAAAAAATTCTCTGTTTCATTCACCAACTAAAACAACACTTTTTACTATTCTACATATTCTTTATTCAGAATTAAAATGCATCAGGATTTCTGCAAGATATAATTTGAATAGATAATATGTATTTTGCACATTAAAATATAGTGTGGAATTTACGATTTTTATTTTTATTTTTATAGATTTGAGTAAGGATCCTACTAAATATGGTTTTCACTTTTCAGTGATTTTGGATGTTATGGATGTTTATTTATACAGATTTACCTTGTTTTATGAGATTTAACGGTCAAAGTGTCTGTTTCTAATGTATTCTGAAGTTGCCTATTATGTTAATTTTAGGCTCTGGGATATAGCATTTATGGGCTTAGTTTTGCATTTTCAGGAAGATGAAAGCTTGAGAAGGTGGAAAGAAAAACTACTTGGCTGCTTGGAAAGTGATTTAAATGGTTTGTTTTTGCATTTTTTTCCTTCAAGTTTCTACATAGTATATTTTTAGCCTTGCTCACCCTTATTCTAATTATGATGATATCCAATGTGAAATGTGAAACTCTCGAACATTTTAGATCAAAAGGAGCCTGAGGTTAAATTTCACTCAATTGGCATCATATCCTCCAACAGTGGGGAGTTTAATACGCAACTACCTCTTAACGAAAGCCAAAGCAAATCCGTGTTGTTTACTCTAAGTGAAGGATGTGATTATCAGCTGAAGCTAACATTTTCTGTTCTTCACAACATTGTGTCTGGACTTGCCTATACGAACACTGTGTGGAAAGATGGGCTCCAAGGTATCATCATATCACACTTTGATGCCCCTTCTTCTTCTTCTTTTGTTATCAGTTTTGTTTTTTCTTGGACCTGTTCTAAATCTTTACATAATGACATGTTATGAGATTGGATATATGCTTTTTAAATTATGCAGATTAGATTGTTTTACCTTGTATGGTACTATGGGTTACAAATAAGGGTTACATTATTTCTCCATTTACTATGTGTGCCTTCTTGCTTTTGTTTCACGAATTTAGAGTAATCAAGTTCTTGAATTAGATGATGATCGAGCTCCAATGCTTTAACATGAAGCAAAACCATATAAACTATTGCAAAAAGAGTAAGACAATCTGAATTTTGTGGAGGGGTGGGTGTACTGATGCTGTTAAAACAGAAATAGGTATTGTGGAAGCGTTCATCGATAAGTATCAAATAACGGTGTATAAAATTTACTTTCTTGGCAATTGTTTTTATGGGGTAGTCCTTAAACGGTTGATCCTTTTACGCGTTACTTTAGTTGATCGAAGCAAAGGGATGTTGGGTACATTTGCTCCACAGCGAGATCCGTATGAGTGTACATTGGAGGAGGAGACCACTCCATCCGGTGTGCTTGCAAGAGGAATTTATGCAGCAAAACTCGAGGTGAGTTCCAGTTGCTTACTTTTCATTGAAAAATTTCCAATTGGAAAGCAATGTGATTTCTGTATGAAAGTGTGATTTGTAACTTGAAAGCATAGCATGTATAACAATCCCTTACAAAAGATGGCACTTATGTCCATTTCTCCAATTTGAGTAGTTGTCTACTTAGAAAGGGAACATGTTATGTTGCACCTTTCCTAACACTGGTGGGTTTTTTTTGTGTGTGTGTGTCTGTGTGTGTTGATATAGCAAATAAGTTATATGCATCTTTGCGCAGTTTAAAGACGATGACAAAAGAAGCCACATGGAGCTTAACTACTCCTTTGAAATAAGGAAAAGACAGTAGAACAATGTCTTTTTGTACGCATGTCTTTCATCCAGTAATGTGGTGTAACCGAGACTCTTCAGATAAGAATTTCTTTCTTTTTGGTGGTTCTTAGCTTGTATCGAGTACTCGTTTGTTGTGTTTACGGAACTGTTTCTATATAAAGCTTTGTAATTCTCATGATAATCAAGTTTAGTTCTTATATTTTATTATTATTGTTGTTGTTGTTACTATTACTTCTCCAAGTCGGCTGTATGGTAATAGTGGTTTACTCTTTGGAGTCTGGACAATTCATGGTTGTACAAATACAGTTGATTGAATTAAGACTCACCGATCTTTATATGACAATTCAATCTTGATTATTATCATGATGTAAGACTCATTGATCAATATATGAGCGACCATAATATTTTTTACGAAATACACACGCACACTTTTGTCTCTACAGAAACTCGAACCCGAAACCTCCGAGTTAAAAACTGTACGATGTAATATCGCCGGATGGATTAAGATCCACCCGATTACGCAGCGGAATAGTATAGATCTAGAACTAGTTAACCAAAATATGTAAAATAATAGATCTAAACCTACAAGGGGGTTTAGATTGCTTACCAGTTTATGGTGTATAAACGTCAAGAACAATCTTTAATCCAAGCTACTCAATCCAATGAGATGCCACCATCTTCCGACGTGTATCTCCAAGCAACACCAAGTAGATGGTGTTTCAAGCCGCCGGACCTCCTTGATATGCTACCTTAAAAAACCCGAAGTTTTTTAAAACTCAAACCCTAAGCAAAATAGCCAAAAAATCTAAGCTATTTTGCTCCCAATATTTCGAAATTGTGTGTGTCAATAAGACTTGAGATAACTCTCTTTATATAGGAGAGTAATCCTTGTCCTCCAAGGATTTAATAATTAAGAGATAATTATTTAATTAATCCTTATTTCAAATAAAAGATAAATAAAATAATTATCTCAAACAAATTAGGATAAATAATATTATTATCTAATATTTCATGAATTATCAATTAACAAATAAAAGATAAATCACATGTTAAATAATTATCTAAGAAAACCAATTTCTTAATAATTAAATAACCAATTTCGGCCAACACCCTAGGTTGTATAGGGCCACACAAAATTTTGACACATTAAGTAAAGTACATGAAAAATTTTTCCATGTATTTAATTATCTAAATTCAACTAAACAATTAATTCACATATCAATTAAATAGTCAATCCAACTATTTAATTATAATTGAGTGAAACGACGAGAAAACATATGCTTATGTTAGGAGCTACGTCGGGGATTATGGGACCATATTCAAGTAAATTCTACAATAAATTTAATAATATTATCCGTCAGACCGAACAATAATATTCAATCTATTAATTCCGGGATTACACCACCATAAACTCGAAACTGAACTCTGCTGAATATAGATATAAACTTACACTCAACTATGAGTCATAAGGTGTCCACTGATATAACCATTACATACGGATAAATCCTCCATAGACTGTTCACTTCGATTCGGGATATCTCCATAAACCCTTTTCGAAACATATTATCCTTATTTACCATTAACCCCTAGTGATCAATTAGTTCATAACCAATATATTATGAACTGGCCCCATCGATCAGTTTCTAGGGTTAACAAATAAGGGAACTGTCTGTCTATTTCCCGTGGGAAGGAATGGATTCCATATCTGTGATAGCACAGACTACTCACTCATCCTAGAATAGAGCCAACGAGAAGTGTTGGACCACATACTAAGAAGTGATCCTTACTAACACATCAAACCCTACCCTAGTCTAAGCAGTTGTCTGTGATCACCTCATGATTGAGATTAATCCATATATGATCATCTTGTGATTCGATAAGACTTCTCGATTACGGAATTATGTCGAGAACTCAAATCAAATCGGTCCAAAATTCTATATGATTATCATCATATATAAATGCCCCATTAGTACTCCTATTACCGGCGATCCGGATAAGATCATCACACCTAAAAAGTGTTGGGCGCATTATTAGCAAATTAATCTAGAGACCCGTACTCAGATTAATAAACGCTACGGACTAAGTTAATTTTAAGTATATTTCACAAACTCAATCCTCGTGTGTATAGCCATACACTGAGTTATGTGATTACATAATCAATATACTTACGGTTTTCTGCAGTGTATTAATATTGGCAATAAATGCGAATAAATAAGATGAAATAAATTATGTCATTTATTTAAATAAAACAATTACAATTGTCTTTCGGGCATAAAACCTAACAAAAACCACAACAATTACCGCTGAGCCGATGCCTTATTGGCGAAGACCATAATAATTAAATCTACAAAAATTTATTAAGTCGTAATAGGGGTGAGATGAGAAAAGATTAATTAAACATTATGTTGATTTGTCACAACATGGAAAAACTAATATGAAATATATTATGAGACAAATGAAGTATATATTACAATGTAACATAACATAAGCAAAGGGCTAATCCAACCTATGAAGAGGAACATGTGCTCTCATTGAGATGTTTTTCTTTTTCTTTCTTTAATGTTTCAAGTATTAAAACAAATGTAGGTTTGCTGTTAAAAAATATATAAATATCCTTTGTGTTTACAGAGGATCTTCAATTTTGATCTGATGATCTCATTAGATCAAAATTCTGAAACCACAAATGAAAATCAATGGTAGACAAAATTATTTATTTAGAGGTGAAATCGCCGTACACAATTAGATAGAGGACTATACAAAACATACACTCTTCGTTTAACTTCTGACTAGAGAGATGTCGCAGAATGTTCATGAAATCCCAGTTTGATGAAGTTGGTGAAGTTTGAAAAGAAAAAATCCTCCAATAGTGAGCCTTTTATGAAGGTGTTTGATAATGCGGTTTATTATCACGGTGACCCTGCGGTGTATGTTGAGTGGATATCTGGCTTATATACGATGTGTTTGTAGTGATGATAGCCGGTGGTGCTCGGCGGTGATAAGGTGGCGTGTATGAAGGTCTGAGAGTGAAGGTTTTTGCAGAGTTTTGTTCTCTTTTGCAATTAGAATCCCCCTTTCTTGGTTACACAAGCCCTCCTTTTATAGAAGGAGGGAAACTTAGAGCTTAAGTAAGACAGGTAGGCATAAAATATCTTAAGAATCAAGTAGACTAAATATGTAAATGACAAGTAGAGTAAATATCTTGGCGGCGCCTCACAGGGTCGCTTAGGTCGCTATCCGCAAGGTCGCCTACTTCCCGTCCTGTCTTACCTTTACCCTCTGTTGCTTCCCTTTAAGTCTTGTGTGGTCTCTTATGGACCTATTGTCCTAGGTCGCATGTCAGCCCCCTGAGCCTCTAATGACCATAAAGGTTTGAGTGCTTTTGGCGGGGACCTGACTGCGGCGACCTTGACTTGATTGGCGTCGTGGATGCTATGGCCGCGAACCTTATCCATCCTGGTGGCTAGATAGGCTTTTCCGGAGACTCATAGGTGGCGATATTATTTAGACATATCAGTGTTGAATGAACCATAATCTCCTCTTATGCACTTAATGGTTATATGTGCATTTTTAGCCTTAAAAAAACAAAATATCTAGCTCCTTGAACACACCCTGAGGGCGGCCGTAGTGGCTTTCTTTTCCCTACTTTTTTCCTGACATAGTCTAAAAAATAGATTTAACAAGGATGCAATTAGTATATAGTAGCTCATTTATTCAATATTTTTTTTTCAGGGCTACGATCCAAACATCTAAAAGTAGAGGCACATTACCAAGCTCTTCACTTTTCAGCATCAATTTAAAGGCCATTGCAACAAATATATTTTAATCCTTCCATCTTTTTATAACCTTATATAAATTGTGGGTCATCTATGCTTTTGGATGGGAAATTTTCCTGCAGGCCACTGCTACCGCCCTCACATACCCTTCATTTGTACAGGAGGGATCGAGCTCCCCAAATTTATAAAAGGAGAAGGAATTTTTCCCATAAAAAAATATCATCTTCGAAAACCAATTATCATTTTCTTTTTCCAATATACCCTTATCCTATCTTTTAGTCATTTTATATCCATTTATTTTCTTTTTTCTTCAAAATTTTACATCTATTTCATATCCCAAAACAAACTATATTAAGAAAGTGTATATATATCAATGTAATACTAAAAAAAAAACATGAATTAAATTTGTAATCTATAGGAAGAGGGAAATTAACATTTTTTAAGTCACGATTAACGTATTCAAAACCTCCTTAACTTAAAATCTTTAAATTAATACTCCGTCCTTACATATTAATTGGAGAGTAAGATTTTGAATTTTGTATACAACCACATATTTCATTAAAAAAGAAGAATTTATAATAATTTAAAGTAGTCTGAATACATTGAACTATTTCCTTTTTTTGAAAACCAACCACTTTTATTATTCAAATTAAATCCGCCAAAATAACGGTAGTAACAAGGAGTTGGGTCAGCTTCCCAATCAATAACACCTAATGAATCAAAGACTCAGACGCTTTAGAATATGTCGGTCATCACCGCAGACGCCTAACAAATGAAAAACAAACCGACGCAAAAATGTCTTTGCCTCGCCTCGCAATCTCGCAATAATTCGCCAAAGAAAGAAGAAGTCGCCCCCGATGTTATAAAATTACGAACACAGATAAAGATAATTCACTTCCACCACCAACTATTTCCTGAAAAGTATAATTTCAAACTTTACTTTTAAGATATATTTTTTTCATACAACTATATACTATTTTTTGTTGAGAGGTAAAGAACTAGAGTTTTTTTTTTTTTTTGAGGCAAACAACTAGTTTTTTTTTTTTTTTTTGATCATGCAAACAACTAGATTTTAATGCATAAATTTTCAAGGGTTTTTTTTTCCTTCCAATTATTATTCCCGCCGACCACCATCTTAAAAAGGAAAATTAAAAACGATTTTGGAAAATCAGGCGCCTTTTCCTTAAAAAAAAAAAAGAAAATTCAGGCGCCCTTTCCCCAATTGCAACAACGGGCAAACTGTACGGCTTAGTTTTGGCGCCCTGATTGAAATTCATGAAACGATCCCAGCCGTCCATCTATGTAGAACCTCCACCAATCTACACTTTTCATTTTCTTATTTATTTAAAACGCAGAAAGACCTGTACTTTCAGTCTTCTAACCTTCCCAAAACCTAGTACTAATCCTCAGAAATTAGCTGATTCTTTGAAAGAAAAAAAATCCCAAATGGCAGAGGTTCAAGTTCTGCGGAAGCTAATGAATCCATGGGCTCTCCATCTACAGAAACTGGGTCTTGAACTCAAATGCCCTCTTTGGTCAGTATTAATTTTTTTTTTTGGGAACCTTAATCTCTGTTTTTGAAGAATTTTTAGCGTGAAAGATTCGATCTATCTACGTGTGAATGCGTTTGTTTGTGATTTATTTCATTTGGATGTATATTGTGTTTGATGCTTTGATACAGAACCATGGGTTATTTCAAGATGTAATTTTTATCCTTGTTAAATCCCCTCTGCAAATGCGTGTGTATTGCTCGTGTGGTTTTCATTTTTTTTTTTAATTTTATTTTGGCTGTGTCCCTCATTTATTGTTGTCATAGAGGAAACGGGTTAACCCTAGTTGCATTTTTTGTTTTTTTGTTTTTTTGCAGTTTAAACTTGCTGGATAAGCCTATGCTACTCCCTTGTAATCATCTTTTCTGCAAGTGAGTTTGCTCCTCTTGTTTAATTTTTAACAGTATCCAAGCTATTCCGTTGATTTTATTTGTTACTTGCTGTCTTGTGCAGCATTTGTGTTCCAAGCGAGACTCCATGTGGATCTGAATGTGCTGTATGTCAAAATCAGTATGATTCTGGAGGTCTGATTTTCTTTTCTTTTGTTTATTCAATATAAGTATCTGTTGGCACCCTTGCAACATTTAATGGACCTAATTGTGATAGCAGGAGTACATTATTTTTTTTTTTTTGCCATAATTTGTTCAAATTGTAAAGAAGTTGGTTTCTCACACAAATCAATCATTAAAGGACAATGATTGTACTTGTCTGAAAATGTATTCTTTTTGCATTTGATTGAATGCTATATGCTTTCTGTTTGAATAATTGCATACCGTGGCTGGTATAGATATGAGACCGGCACCTTACATGGACAACATTGTTGCTATCTACAAAATGTTGGATGCTACTTTTACTTCAACCATCAATCAACCCTTATCCTCGCGTAAGTCTGCTCTTTGATAACATTCTTGTAGGTTATTTTAGTGTTACTTCGCACCGAGTTTAGCCTTTATATTTTATGGTTTCAGAGCAATCTCCTGTTTCTGCACTTAGAACTGCTTCGCGCAATGCTGAGATTACTAGTGGAAAAGGAAGTTCGGTAGAAACTCATGCTTGTCTGAATTCTGGTGATGATTGTAATGCTGGACTTTCTGATAAAGCCAAGAAAGGTGCCATTTCAAACTTCAATGAGGTTACAGCATGTGATGGGTTTGAAACAGAAGAAATGTACATGAACCAGGCTCCCGTACTGTCACCAGAGAGTTCTCCTTCTTTTGGTCAGACCAGAAGTATAACCACCAATAATGCCAACCAAGGGAGCAGAAATATGGTGAGTTTTTAACATTACTTATAATGTTTGAACACCTTAGTGAATTTTGTTTTGTAGTTATTTTAAATGTTGTAACCGTATTTTACTTTCTTTCATGAATTTGAGGGCTTCACAAGATGATCATGGTAGTTTTTCAAACTGAATGTGCACAAGAATGCTTTAAATATGCATTTGTATGGTTGTAACAGTCTAACAGAATGAATTTCAATTCATTCTTTTTTTGGACATGGTTGAAATGAAAACATGATGTAGTACAGTTTCGTTACTAATACAGCTTCATGATATTGGTATCTCCTTTTTGCAGCTTGTGAAAAGTACAGCCAAAAGGTCTGTTGAATGCCTTTTGGATGCAGGCAAAGATGGCATAACTCCTGTCAGTACCAAGAGGCAACAGGTTTTGAGTAATTGTCCAACATACACCGGTGGTTTTACCAATGGACATGCTGAGGAAAAAGGTACCTGTGCTGCAAATGGGTTCATCTCCCAAAGCTCTTTAGAACCGGCTAAAGAAGATCATCTTCCTATTACTCAATTGGCAAAAGCTTCAGATTCTCCTAATTTGGCCGGGAGGGTTTGTTCATTTTGTCATTCATCCAAGATTAATGAAGTAAGCTGTGATAGAACTTGAATGTGTTTGTTTTGTATTGAGTTAATATTTTATCATCTGCATGTTGTATTTTGAATTTTACATTGCAAAGTTGCAACTGACATGATCAAGTTAATCAAATTTGGCTCACAAAAAGAAACTAAAATGAATTTTGACTCGTCTTTTTGTTCCACAACTAATCTGCTGTTAATGTCTTTTGTTTTGTGCCCTCTACTGCGGCTGCAGGGATCAGGAACAATGATGTACTTTGCTAATGGCAAAGAAGTAAACGAGGATTTGACAATGTCTCCCAATGCCATACCTGTTCATAGTAAATGCATTGACTGGTACTATTCATTATTTAGTTGGATTTTTGTAAGTTTTATTACTAAGACTTGTGTGAACACCCCAAGCCAATTTTTTTGTTGTCAGTTTTTGAAGAATTAGCATTATTGTATTGTCATCTTGTGTTGTCTAAGTTATTGCTTTCTTGATCTCATCTTTCTTGGTGCTCCATCTATGTTTGTTTTCTTTTCCTCTCCTATTTTGATGTCTTAAATTGGCATCCTTCTTGTTTTAGAATTAAGAGAGAGAGTTCCTTGCTATTTGGATGCAACTTAATACACAAATCGTATCCATTGTGGATACGAGGCTTAGTATTAGCACATCAAAGTTCTTTTTTTCCTGGGGGAGTGGGTTGGTGGGTGGATGGGCGATATGAAAAAGTTTTTTTCCCTGTTCAGGCAAAATATATGCTCTCACATTTCACTTTCAGCAATGAAGTAGCATTACTAAGTCTGTGTATCAGGGTCATCATGGGAAAAAGGATGGTAGAATCTCTTTGAACATTAGTTGAAGGCTCTATGAAGTGTTGTACATTAATCCTGTTACAACATTACAAGATGATTTTGGCATTTAAACTATTTATTTTGCAGGACCCCTCAAGTTTACTTTGTAGGTGATACCATTAAGAATTTGGAGTCTGAATTGAAAAGAGCTGCAAAACTCAAGTGCAGTTCCTGTGGACTCAAGGGTGCTGGACTTGGTTGTTATCACAAGTCCTGTTCCAGAACATATCATGTTCCCTGTGCATTTGATATTGAAGAGTGCAGATGGGATTGTGTATGTGAACTACCTTGTATCTGATGTTATAAGTGGACCTCTCTGTTTTTTTTTTTTTTTTTTTTTTTTTTTTTATTTGAGAACAACCTCTCTGATGTTTTATCATGCCTTTGGTTTTGGAAATTATGCACAGGTAAACTATTTGTTGCTCTGCCCACTACATACCTCGGTAAAATTTCCGGGTGAGAAATCTCAGTCTAGGAAGGTTGCTAATGGACTGAAGCATCCTCTCAAAACTGGCTCTCTTCCAGCGTAAGAACTAGACCCTGTGATCTCCTACAACTTGCTATGGCATTGTCGCGTTCAATTAGTCCTTGTATGAAACCTTAACAAACCATTGCTATGACTTGAATGTTATTATTTTCTGAAAATATTGTGTTTTAAGCTTTAGAATACATTTGAAAAACTGAGAATCGACAATTTATTTCCTTCATTATAACCTGTTGCTTTGAGATGGTGTTTCAATTATCAGAGAACTTTGAACATGTAGTTTGATGTCTTCTTTCTCGTGTTCTCAGAAACTCTACCGAATCTGCATTCTGGAAATCATCGCCTAATGGGCGGCAAGAATGGGTCTTATGTGGCTCTGCTTTGTCATCAGAAGAAAAGGTTTGCTTTTCTTTAATTTATCCTGTTCCAGCAGTTATTTTTATAAAATTACACACTTCTGCCTTATAACTTGGGTTTTCATGTGAACTTAATATAAGAGCATGAGATCTTGGTTTAGAATTGGAGTACAGTCTTCTTGTTGTGGTTGACGTGCTACTGTCTTTAACTTGTTTAATATTCGTTTTAAATTTTTGCAGTATATATTGGCCAAATTTGCCGACATGCGTGGAGCAACTTGTTCAAAGTTGTGGACACCAACTGTGACACACATAATTGCAGCAACAAATGAGAAGGGTGCATGTACAAGAACATTAAAAGTTCTGATGGGAATTCTGAATGGAAGATGGATCCTCAATATGGGATGTAAGCTTTATAGATGCATGATCTATACTAAAGATGACAACATTCTTATTCATTGTGTTTTGGGACAATTAAAAATGCGGGGTGAGGGGCAAAATGGTCACTCTAGATCAATGTGCTGAATTTTTCTTGCTGCTAATATGCCTTCAGGGATTAAAGCTTGCATGGAAGCAAATCAATATGTGAATGAAGAGCCCTATGAAATAGTCAGCGACACTCATGGATGTCTTGATGGCCCGAAAACTGGCAGACTTAGACTCTTGAACAATGTAAGATCTCCTACATTTCTTTTGTTTTGTCGAATAAAAACATAAATGTACCATATTTTTAGCCTTATTGAGCTGTATTCTTTCTTTGCAGGAGCCAAAACTTTTTGACGGGTTGACATTTTATTTTAGTGGGGATTTTTTCCCACCATACAAGGTCGATCTTCTAGATTTGGTCAGAACAGCTGGAGGGATTATAATCGAGAGCTTGGAGCAGTTAAAGCAAAGCCCAGACACACAAACTCTCACTGGATTGGTTGTGGTTTATAATTGTGAATCTTCTCCATGTCCTGACGGAGAAAACAAAGTTGTTTTGAAGAGATTAGCTGAAGCTCAATCCGTTGCCAAGCTTATAAACTCTCCAGTTGTTAGACATACATGGATTTTGGAGTGCATTTCTGCTGGTAAACGTTTTCCTTATGCTGGCTGATCAATAGTGTGGGATTCTTTGTCACTACGTATGTATACGGTTAATTAAGAAATTGGCTGCCAATGCACTGTAAGATTGGTATTTTCAGTGTTGTTTGCAATTCAGACTGATCTACTACGTTGTTGAAGGGATACAATGTTGTACTTCCTTTGTCTCGAAATACAAGTCCTTTTAATTTAGCTTTTTGGTTGTCCTATAATATACTAATGGAGCCTTTAAATAGATTACTAACTGTAAAGGTTTAAAGATATTTCAGCTAATTTGAAAATAAAAGGGAAAAAAAATGGGAGCAATCCATTTAAGTTTTCAAATTCAGACCACAGTTGTAAGCAAATTATCAAGCAGAGCAATGGGAGTAAGACAACAATGGAGTTTGAATGAAATTCCGAGTACATCTTAAAGCCAGTTAGTACACAAAGCTAAAAACTTCCAGTCACTGTAATGACTAGAACATTATGTATTTGCACTATCAAATGGAACAAAAATTCAAGATAGGAATCTCGGTAAAACCTTGATGCAGACAGATTCAACATTCGACTCCACATTGTTTAAGTATGGGGCCGGTTTGCTTAGGCAAGAAAGGGTCGATTCTAACCCAAACCAGGGAGAAGATTGACGCCAACAGTATTGACCATAGAACAACGATTGTAGGAGTCCTGTTTTGTCTTCCCATAAGGCCCTTAAGGAAAGGATAGAGATGAACAATGACCCAAAAGGAAAAGAACAGTTTCCCGAAAAGCGGACCCCATGAGCCATATCCATTGTTAATGGCACCCGAAACTCCAGCCACAATGCCGACCATATTCAAGATTATCAGAGTGGTTGGTGGGATGAGAAGGGTAGTCCATTTGAAGAGGTAAAGCTCACCAAACTCTGCATCCTCTCCTGCTTTTGTAGTTACAGTGAAGTTGGTTTCTACACCGCCAAGGACCTTGAGAAGTCCCTGAAAGACTGCAAAAAGATGTGCCGAGACACCACCGATGACCCAGAACTGCTCGTTCCTCCACCAATCCTCGATACTAACCCCACTCCATCTAAGCTCAAGCACACCTGTCGTTATGATTGAGAGGAACAGAGCAATAAACCATACACTAGCAAAATTGTTCAGCTGCATAACAAGATAATCACACTATTAGGAAATGCAAAATTTAATTATTTTATTCAGATGAAAGTGATTAGCCAAACGGAAATCTTACAGTTGGGACGATAAATTTTCCAGTGAGAAGACACACAGCTGGAAGTGTGCAATAGGCGAGGAGGGCTATAGATGTAAATGGATAAACAATGGTGTTAACATAAGCGAGCCTTTGTAACCATTTCAGCTTTCCCCCGTATGCATACCAAAGAGGACAGTGACGACTAAGGAAGATTTCAACAGAACCAAGTGCCCATCTAAGAACTTGGTGCAACCTATCTGATAGATTGATCGGAGCTGATCCCTTGAATGCAGGCAATTTTGGTGTGCAGTATACCGATCTCCATCCTCTACAATGCATCTTGAAGCCCGTTAAAATGTCTTCTGTAATTGAACCATATATCCACCCAATCTGAAAACAGTAAACATATTCATGATGGATGTTCTAAAGCCTCGAGCATATGAGATTAGTTATTGACGTTAGTTTTATAGATCGACTTGAAACTTACTTCTTTGCCCCATTCTGTTTTCTCCTCATAGCCACAGCTGATAACATGAATGGCTTCTTTGATCAGTGAAGTTGGGTTAGTCCCTTCTGGATGTCCACCTTCTTCCATTAGAGTGGAAGTGATGAAAACCGGTGATTGACCAAACCGTTTCTCGAAATTCTTCTGGGACATAAGTGATGATTTTTCAAGCTCGTCGTATCCTTCGAGGCCTTCTTCAATCCCTTCAAGATCAAAAACAGGTCCAGATGATTTCTTGGTGTAGTTCTTCTTGCCGAACATCTTCTTTTTCTTGTTGTTGTATCGTCCTTCAAGACTTTTGTCTTCCTTCTTCTTGGACTTTGACTTCCTTGAACCTCCACAACAGCAGCAGCACCACTTGGGCCAACAGTCGCACGTCATCTTTGTCCTCTTCTGGGAGGCTGGTGGATCATAGCCGTATAACGCCTGCCTGTTGAAAACGCACCCAGTTCCCACGTATACAGGCCCTTGAATACCATCCAGCCCTTTCATATTGATCTGCAATAAAACATAAGCCACAAGCCTCCATGTTAATACAGTATCTACTTTCTGATGGTAGATTGAAAAAGTATGGGTGAGGAATGATGGGTATTTGGACATTGACTTACGTCGAAGAAGACAACATTGCGGTTAGCATATCTATCATGACGATCAATTCCATCAAATCTCTGAGGGAATTGAACATAACAGAGCTTCTTTCCAATGTGGGGATCCATCAAAAAGCACATTGCCTCCCTAATTGCTTTGCTATTGTTGATATAATGATCACAATCCAGGTTCAGCATGAAGGGGGCATTGGTCAACACTGCAGATACCCGGACCTAGTAATACAACACAATATAGCAGTAGAATGATATCTTTAAACTACATATAATCTTTCTTTTAATGGATTATTCTAAGAGAGGAAATACGAACCAGGCAATTCATGGCACCGGCTTTTTTGTGGTGATCATAGCCTGGCCTCTTCTCACGGGAGACATACACGAGTCTAGGAAGTTCTTTACCTTCAACATCAAGGGCACCTTCACTCCCTAAATAGACCTGAAACGGCAGGGAATCATGCTTATTAGAGGTATAGATACGCGAAAGTACAAAAATTGGTAGGGTAACTGGGTAAGGAAGATTAGAAATATACCTGAATCATGCCAGGGTGGTCTCGAGTGTTGTTCCCAGGCCATGGTGAACCATCTTGCATCACCCATCCTTCTTCTGGTTTCTTCTGCGCCTGAGCTACTAAAGAGTTGATCTTCACTTTGAACTCTTCGTATTCTCTCTGTCAAATTCAAATTTACAGTTATCACAACGATAGATTATTGGTATGATAAAGGTGCCTATATTTATAGGGGTACCTTCATTGCCCTGCGATCCTTGACAAAAGTAGGTTGCACCTTATTCTTGAGATAATCAATTTTCTCCGAGAAATAGTACTCCGGAGTTCTAGGCTCAATACTGTATTTCTTACAGAATGGCACCCACTGCCGAGCAAACTCAGCTGTCTCAGACAATGTATCAAACAGTAGCATGGATGCACCATCATCAGACACATAGCAATTCACCTTATCAACCGGATAATCAACTGACAAAATCGAAAGAACGGTGTTTGCAGTAATAATTGGCGGTTCCTTAAGTGGATCAACGGTGCTGACAAAGACATCAACCGGACTAAGCCGGTTGGGTTCACCTTCCCTCTCGAACCTCATGGAAAGGCGGTCCAGATAAGTTTCGCGATTGATGGGAGACCATTTGGGGAATTGGTCAAGAATCCATGATAAAGCAAACCATATTTCACAGATTACAGAGATAATCCATAGAGGAAATGCGTCGTAAGCTGGATTCAATATTCGAAACCGGAAGAAAAACCCTAGAATCACAAGCCTGAGGACGATTACTATTCGATACGGATTGATTAAGCTCGGAGAAATTGGGACTTTCCTCCAGAGTGGTTGTCTAGCTTCAGCCGTTCTGCAAAATTAATTAATTAGTACACCAAGTTGAACAAAATCTTTACAACAAATTAATCTGGAAAATTCATGAAGTTAATGAACATTCATACAGAAAATCATCATCATCGCCTTGGTCGTTTCCTCCCCCATCAGTTTTGGCTACGAGGCCTCGTTTCTCTTGCCTGATTTTCCATTTTTCTACTCTGTCTTTCCATTCTACATTGCTGTATGTGTCCTTTTGATCGTCTTGAAGATCTTTTCCTGCTACTATTAGATACAGATCGAGTTTCTATTTCAGTATATAGTGCTACAAAATGAAATTCATGCTTTACAAAATCAATGGAAAGATCAATGTCTTTGATTACCACTTCCTGCTACAGACGGAATCGCAGCAGTGTTGTTGTGAAAGTGATGATCACCATTTTCCTGTCAATTTAAGGTTTTTGAACATTCCATTTCCAGTTAGATTCTCTTATATGAAGAAGGGAGCTCATACAAATAGAATTACAAACTAGGCATGTATTCATACATGCATGCTACTTTACTTAATTATTGCACTACATGATTTGTTTAATTTAAAAGCATGAATCCGAATAGTATTTACCGAACGTTGGAGATCAGTTTCATCCTTGTGTTTCTTTATCTGATAATCATCTTCAAAGTCACCATCATTAAATTCTTCTTCTTCGTCTCCTTCCACTTTAGCGGAGCCTGAACATGAAACATCGTTACTAGTCAGAAAAAGCTAAGGAATTTGCAGCAAAGAAGGATCATTTCTACGATGGTTGTATCATAAAATCTCTCAACGAGCGTGAGCGTGGCTGTGGGAATGAGGAGAGACCTTTGTGATGGCTGTAGCGAGTATGGCATTGAGGGCAAGATTGGTTGCCTTCTCTTCTCTCATAATCATAACAAAGCTGACAAATCGGGAATCCACATTCAAGACATCCCACAAATGGTTCTCCATTGGGCTTGCATCCAATTTCATCCCCACAAACTCTGCATACATTCACCACTACAGTTTGGTGGCGAGTTGAAGGCCGCTTCTCCTGATGTATACAATATATATATATGATGAAAACAAAACGCAGGAAAGAAAACAAGAGAGTACGTATGCAATTGGCTAGCTAATGAATAAAGAAAGTATAACTAAGAGTGACAGTGTGTCACCTCGTCATAGGTGGCATGCGAGGTAGGGAGTTGGTCATGACCATGAGAACCAACAGCAAATGCAGGCATGGTGTTTAATGCCATGGCTTACAAGGAAATGAAGGAGAATGAAGGGAATTATAAGCTACTGAAGAAAGAGAATGAGAAAGAGATGAAGGAATATTGTTGCTCTGCTCATCATCATGTTGTGGTTAGTAAGTAGGATATGAAGAAGCTTTATTTTTGGGTGTGTGATGGCAGTGTCTACCAACTGATGGTTGGGGAGTCGTATGCTTTGCGTTGCTTGTTTGGAACATACGCTAAAGCTAAACATCATATATATTATTATTACCAGACTAGTATATTGATAAAGTAATTGCCCTTGAGCGTCGTTTATTTCTTTCTCTTAATTACACATTCCGAGATCCTTAAGTTAACATCTATACTTATTATGTCTCTCGGTGGTTCAGTTTACAAAAGTTTTATATGTGTATTTTTCTCTAAAAGAAGATAATACACGGGTATCAAACTCTCACGCCACATCTCAAATCAAAGGTAAATGTGTCACTACAATGCTCTGCTCTTTTAACACCGAGCTAGCCTTAGGGAGGCCGTCTCATTTAACAAGATTAATAATGCCAGGAATGTCACAAATTCGATTATCCTTTAAGACGTCATGTTGAAATAGCTATTGGATATGTCATACATCAACAATATTCGTTTACCACCCCACCGGAAAAAAAAAAAACAATATTCATTAACGAAGCATTATGTATAATAATCTCTTTTTTTTTTTTTGAATCAAACTATACACCATTTTTTCCATTTCTTTTACAAGCCTAAAATTTCTCGCGACTAATTGTTGTGGTACATTATCTTACACTTTTATAAATTTACATACGCGTTTTTTTTTTTCGTTCGATGGATACGAAATATAGGCGCGCACATTTTTTGTCCTCAATAATATTCGACTCCGAACCCTCTAAGTTAAGGCTCACGGTAATCACCACTGGAAATGACTTGTTGGCATTTCCATACACGATTTAAATTTGTGGGTTCTTGTTACAAAGTAAGAGATTTATTTTTTGATTTTTTTAATGGACATGCAAGGCGACAAGTCTCTATGAAGATGTAGTAGGAGGTAACTAATTGGAACATTCTTCTACTCTAAGATCTCGACGACTAAGTCCCCTTTGTAAGTAACATTTGGTACCATTCATAATTTTTTAGAGTATTGATTATGCCACAACATTTGTCCACAACAACATTTTCTATTATTGATTATGATGTGTGACCTATTGATTCAAATGGATCCCAAAAAAATCAATGATAAAAAAATATTGTTGTGAACAAATGTTGTGGCATAATCATTGCTCTATTTTTTTTATTTTTTTTTTATAAAAATGGACTTTAAGCGTGGATTTTTGATTTGTGCTCTTTCATAATGTAGTTTTTTTTTTTTTCCCTTCCATTTTAAAAAAAAAATCGATTTTAAAGCTCACAATCAACTCTAAGAAAAACAGTTATCACGATCTCACCACATTACTAAATTTTATGTGATGCCGAAAGGGGCACGGATTTAATTGATTTTTTTAAACCGATACGTGGTTATTTAAAGACACCCTTAATTTGAGGCACATATTTAAATGGTACTACCAGACAAAAGTCACTGACATACATAAATAATCTGAGTCAAAGGAAATATATGCACATCGAGTTGAACATTTTGTTTTTTTTATTACAAAAATACATCCTTAAATTTGTGGCGCCTGTAAATAATTTTAGTCGGACCAAATATATTTGCTTTTTTACAAACAGACATGCTTAGACTTGGGTCCAGATTATGTGTGTGGCTGAAACTAATTCTACTTACTTAGGTGTTCGGTCTGAGTAGGCTTGAAAAAATGCAGAAGCCCACCCACCAGACAGACATGCCTATGCCTATGCCTAGGGCTACACAAGATTGGGAAACACTCCACATTACATTACCCAAGAGAATAACTAACTAGAAGACAAACATTTCTAAATTCAAAAATGGCAGCCTCATTCATAACTTAATCTGGGCTTTCAATAGTCAACAATTTTGCCGTCAATATTTCAATTTCAAAACAAAAGCAATATATTAAAGGTAGTTTGCTTTCCATTCAGCTGGAGAAGGAGAAGGAGAAGGAGGAGGAGGAGGAGGCAGAGTTTCAAATATCCTATTTATTTTAAAGTGTATCATCTTCACAATCAACCTATCCTCTTTTTTTCTAGCTATCCGATTTTTGCTCGCTTCGAGGAAGGCAGGTCACAAGTCTCCACAACATTAACTTCAGAATCTTCTGGACTCTTCTTTGGAGGTGATTTCTCCCTTTCACCAACCGTTTCGGTAGTAGAGCATCCCCCGGCTGCATGCATCGACTCGGTTTCTTTTTGCTCAGACAATCCAAGATTGCATTTGCTGGGAGAGTTTTCAACTGGCTCTGCTGTAGAGTTCTCCAAGTTGGAAGAAGAACCTTTTACCATGTCTGTACCGGACTTGCACTGCTTCTCAAACATCATCTGCAGGTGTCGCCCCTGTTCCTCTATTCTCAGCTGTAGATTTCTTTGGATCTGATGCATACAAAGGCGCCAGGTCATGAGGAAAAAAATGATTGCATCAAGATGGAGATAACAACTCTGTAACGTATCAAACATACCTCAAGCTGTTCATGCAACCGCTTTTGAACTTCCATCTGTAACCGCAGCGCTTCAGTGATCTCTATCCCCCTGTTGTAAAGGTCGGGATTACAATAGTTAAAAGACCGTTTCAATGTCTATAATCCTCTCTAATACCTTTATGTTTTCATATGATGTATGTCATAGTATGAGATCATACACATCTTGCTCACACACAATTAGGAGATGGTGTATTAAGCAAATTTAAAACAAGTGTCCCACTCCCCTCTGCCACAGTGGAAGAGGGGAAAAGAATGCAGATGTACATATCATAACTTTGCACTGTGCTATACCTTCACATTCGTGAAAATACATACGACTATACGAGAGTCAATTATTTCAGACTATTTATCTTTCATCTACGTACAATGAATTTCCTGAAGTAACGATGACTTGTCAAAATATTTTCGGTCGGTTAAAACAAAGAACATGTGTTGAGGAAACCAGAGAGACAAGGACACATCTGACATAGGTGGAATGTTCGTGGTGCACTACAAGCATCATTTTATGAAGAACATGAAACATGCTAGATAGAGAATCAACTACATCGGTTTGTGGATTTCTATTGTAAGTGAGCGCCAACACAAGCCAATAAAGTCAATACTGCTTAGATGAAGAGAAGATGACAGACATGTATACTACTAAATTGCTGACAACCTGTCTGAGAATGCATATACACCAGTAAGATTGCTCTGTCTCAATCCTCATAAAACCACAAAACTCTAAAAAAAAATGTTGCCTCAATGCATGTAAAAGAAAAGGTTGTACAAGCCATGGAAAGCTGAAAGATAAATAAACTTACGTTTTTAAGTCCAGAGATGAAAAATCCTCAATAGTCATCTGTTTTTTCTCTGAAGAACCTGCAAATGAAACTAGCATAAGATCCTTAACAGACCTTGTAAATGTAACCAAATATAGTAGGCAAACCACAAAGCAAGAATATAAAGATCAGAGAATTGTCAGTACAGAATACATAATTGCATAATAAGTTTTAATTTACCCTCTGATGGCTCTGGTCTGTACCTAGCCGAGCGATATTTCTGCAGACAAACAAAGAAATTAATTCTCTTAAAAAAAAACAAAGGAATTTATCAGTGCTCACAACTAGTATAAGAACAAAAGAGGACCTGCAGGTGGCTTTTTACGTGATAGATTGTCAAGCCTTCTACTTTCATTAACTTCAGCACTCCTTTGGGAGTGGCCCCTATAAATCGAGGTACAATATTTAGCATCATAGAGCTGTTATAAGCAATAAATTGACATCTTTACTGAAGCAAAACTTACTTTCACTTCCACCGAGCTTGGTGACTGCATCAACGAAGGCTTCATGAAGTTCAGGAGTCCACCGCATACGGTGCTTGGTTGCAGCATTGTTAGCAGAAGAAGATGGAGCAACAGTTTCCACAGATGACGCTGGAAGCAGTTGGGATTGCTGTGGCGGCTGTGTCACAATAGTAGAAAGTTGATTGGGCACCGGGTATTGCATCTGTAGCAGCATGGCAACACATGATCAAAGATAATAAAACCAGAATTGCAGATACCTCTTTTCTACAATGATCTATTTAAACATATGAAGCCTCAAAATTCAACCTGTGGCTCTGTATCAGCAATGTCCCCATCAGCAATCAGATCGGACCAATCAGAAGTGAGAACATCATCATCCCCAGTAAATTGTTTGGCCAACTCTTGCCAATCTTTTTTGCTAATATCCTCGTTTGTAAGAAAATTCTTGCCAACATTGTTGCGATGTAGTTGATTGACTTCCATAGCTGTATTTACCGGGTAACCATGAAAATCTGAATGATTATATGCAGACCAGTAGCCATTGACTTCTTCAGCAGAAAGACCAGATGCTGCAGACTGAACTTCTGAATGATAGGCATGTTCAATTAGCATGGGTGGACCGCTATCAGTTGACTGAGAAATGAAAGGGGCTTGTCTTGAGTGATTTTCTTGTTGTGAAATAGAAGAAAAATGCAGCTCTGGCGGAAATCCAGATGGCGAAGATAACATGTGCCCACAAACACCACTATCAGAAGATAATGGAGAAAAGGAAGCAGGATGACAAGGCCGCGCATTGGGAGCGCATTGAGAGTTATGTAACCTAGGATAGTTATCCTCCAAAGCAGTTGGAAGAACCGGTAAAGAAGCAGAAAAAGCCGCAGACCCTCCAAAACTACCGACTTGCTGAGCCATAGTACTTTGTACAGATACAAAAGGACGTGTCTCCATCAATGCTATTGAATAACTCTGATACGAAGTTGAACTTAAGCCTGATTATAGGTGCTTCTCCTTACACCTGTAACAATGAAAGTACCGGTCCCAAATGATGGTGAGATCACAAGTATGCACATTTATGAGATGCAGATGCTTGTGCTGCAATATCACAGTGTACCATTTAAAACAGTCAGATGTCATGAAAGCGAAATAATAGACCTACGCAAATTCTTGACGAAAAAAAAGAGGAAATCCAATAAAGCATCGTTCTATAACTACAGTAAGATCATAGGGTGTGACGAAAAACAGTCAATGATCTTATGATAAGTTTGTAGCACCATGGCCAACACACCCGGTACGGTAGCAGAGGATTTTAGGTGTGAGGTTACAAAACACTAACTGAGATAAGAATTAACCCCTCCAATGTTGCAATGCATGTAGGCCGAAATTTCAAAGTAGCATAACTAACATGCTGTTAACATCATTGTATTAGTAAGGTAATGCAAAATCAATTCAACATGTCACTTGATACAACGTCTACTAGTCATCTCTACTCTCAAATTGCTAAGTCATGCCTCCACAATCCGCCACCCTTTAAAAAAGTCGAGGTTTAAATGCAATTCATCATCGCCTTGTATTTCCAGGAGATGGTTTCCCTGAAAATAGAAGAGCTTTTGAACCAACGCCACCATATACACAAGGGAATCGGCATATCTTAACCGCGTCAGAGAATCAATATTTCATCGCCGAAAAAGTATATAAAGGAAAAATCATCGCGGCTCAATCCAATTATAGGATAACAAGGCATCTAAGTTCAACAAAAACAAATGAGTACACAATAGAAAAGCCGGAAATTCAGAAGAAACAAAAAAAAAAAGGTTGGGGAATCGTTACCTGAAATTGTAAAAAAAACTCGAGAATTCAGAATCAAGCAGCCCCATAACGACATCGCTACGTAGAAACGCTAAAACACATGAATAAATACATATATGAAAAAATCTAACGGCGAGGATATAGGCGGGTTTTCGGTAGGGTAAAAGGTCACCGGCGACGGAGAAGCAAAAAGAGAATTCGGATTGGTTAGAGGAAGGGGCGAAGTAGCATCAATTTGTCCCCGGTCTCTGATTGTGCTTCTCGCACATTTATTTGGTTTTGTTTTTTAATAACTTTTTTTTTATAAAAGTAATTAATAAGTTTTTGGCTGCAGCCAAATATTCCACTACTAGTACAGTAGTACTCTGTTTGGGAATAGAAATGGTAAAGGGAAGTGTCCCCGCGTCTTCTTCTTTGAGTTTGATGGATGCAATAGTAGCTCGTACATCTATCTGATGGGATGCACGTGTGCTTCCGCATTTAGGGTTTTTCTTTTTTCCTTCCCCCTTTTTCAGTGGAATTTTTTTTTAAAACGAAAACAACTGGGGAGGTTCTAACACGAAGACTTCAATACGTAGAGTGACCCGTATGGTAAAATATGGATCAGAATGAAATTGTGTGATCCATATTGTGGCACATGAGTTACTCCCTATGTTGGAGTCTTTAGGGTAGAATTTCCCAAACAACAGGGGATGCTTTGTCTTTTTTTATTTTTTTATTTTTATGATTTGAACCCGAGCGCTTTAAAGCTCAATCGTTTTATTCGAGTTGCTTGAGCTCAAATTTGTGCTTTAATTTTGTCAAGCCGATTTTTATTTTTTTATTTTAGGGTAGTCAAGCTGAACTTGAACATAATTAAAACTTAATCAAATCGATCTCAAGCAAATTTTGCTCAGCACAAACAAACTCGAGCCGACTTCGAGCACCATTGACTCCCCTATTTCATACGCCATAATTCATATCTGAACAGTAATATTATTCGTAACACTAATATTTTTCTATTAGGCCTCCTACCTTTTAAAAAAAAACACGTCCTTTATAAAAACTATTTATCCTTTCCCCGAGAAGATGCTTATATCTGGCGCACTATGAAAATTGTTCACGACATCGTCAACAATAATTTGAGATGGTTTTTCTTGGGTGGTACATGAACTTGGGTTTGGAAGCCTACAAAAAATGGTATATTTTCCATCTCTTCTGCTTACAACCTTATCAGAGAGAAGAAACCACATTTTCCGGGAATAGGTATGATATGGAAGCCTAATATACTCTTGAAAATATCTATTTTTAGGTGGCACTTTGTTAATCGTCTCATTCCTATGCCGGATGTCATTTGTCGTTTGGGTTTTGGCAGTCCTTATATATGTCTTTTTTGCCAAAATGAAAACTCCACACAACACTTCTTCCTCCATTGTGATTTTGCTACAGAGGTTTGGCAATTCTTTCAAACATCGTTTGGCTGCTATGTTAACAATACTAAAAAACGTCTTTTGGGGCTGGTGGGAGAATCACTCTACGGGGGCACTATAAACTGTTAACTCTTATATCCCCCACTTTTGTTTGCGGGGAACTATGGAAGGTGCGAAACAAATTTATTTTTGAAGGCAGGGTTCAATACTTCACAAAAAGTGATTCACTCTATTATCTGAAATCTATCCATGGCCTTCTTTCAAAAACCCATTTGTCGTGCGGATTATAAAGATGATGTTCTTCTGCATATTGAAGCAGTTCTCTTCGAAACCCTAAAAGAATCCCTATTACAATCAAATGGATGCCCCCACCTACGAATTATTTTAAGCTCAAGTCGGATGGTTCCTCAATAAATAACCCTGACAACTCGGGCAATGGTTTCATTATTCGCAATGATCAAGGCAGTTTGATTCATGTGTACTCTGCATTTTGTTGGACTACTAACAGCTTTAAAACTGAAATCAAAGCTTTTTATTATGGAATGGACTTTTGTGCTAAAATTTATATGTTTCCTCTATTAACACTATAAGGTTAAGAAAAAAACTTTTATATTAGACGACTTCTTAGTCTACACTAAGAAATCGACTATATGACAAAAAAAAAAAAAAAAAAAAAAAAAAAAAAAAGCTTTGATGTTAATATTCATAAAGGAAAAAGCCTTAAAACGTACTTTGCAATGTATGGAAACCTTCAATATATTTTAATAATTTTAATTTTAAATTTTTTTATTTGCCCAAGACACATGTCACTGCACGACCACTTTGCTAGTATATATATACTCCGTGAAATATAAGTAATAACTGTAATATTCCGATTTTCGGGATAGGACAGACGTGTAATTTTGCGAAAACGAAATTGATAGGGATATTCCTACCTCCGGCTCGGACCTGTCGCTCCGATCACTGCGGCACCGACTGGATACTCATAGGACCGGCTGCTCGCCAACTGTAAGAGGGGGGATCGGACACCATCGGGATAGTCTGCTAGCATGAAGCACAAGCCCCAAGATCGGAGCCGCCTTACCTCGCCGGCGGACCGGGCATTTGCTATGTGTCCGCACCATCTATGTCCTTTGTCGTAATTATCTAATAATGTATAACAACTTCCCTATAAATAGGGCCATATGTAACCCTTCCAGAGGGGGTTTTTTTCTTCTGATGATGAATAAAAGATAAGGCAAAGCCGAATTCTCCCACTCTCGTCTTCAACAGTACGGCACCACCACCTGCATGCATAGCTCCTCCACGAGCCACCATAATTAACACCTCAAAAATAGCCAGATATCCACCCTAACATCATCGCTGACCACCTGAGATAATTATCACGCTATCAGAAATATTATTATTACTTTTATTGGAGTTAAGTTTTATGGAATAAATATATATTTATAGTCGAAATATATGTATATTTTGGGAGAAAATCTGACTTTTATAATAAGGGAAAATAATAATAAATTATTATGTTGGGATTATCTATTTAAGGAAAATAAATCTCATTAGTTCCCATAACCAAAAAGAAATCAGAAAATTTCCTCCTACGTGAGAGAGACGGCGCAAAGAGCAAAATTTAGGGCTGAAAGATTTCTTTCAGTTTCTAAGTCGGATCTTAACGGTTTTCATATCAGGGTAGAGCAGCGGAATCGTCGTGAAGAGAGCGTCGATTCAACACCAGAAAGTTAGGACTTTGTAAATGTATGTTTTTGAGCCCTAGTTATGTTCTTGACTGAGTTTGATGGATTCAAACTCATGAATTCGTAGTTTTATGTGCTTAGAAGCGCGTGATCGAATCTAATCTAATCTATGGATTGATCACATAGGTTTCTGCAGAAAGGATCAAAGTTGCTGCAGATTTTTCATAGCTTTTGACTTGGAATTGCTTGTTTAAAAGGTAAGATGCTCTTCCTACAAATTGATTATGGTTTAGAGAGGTTAGATCATGTTTTGATGCGTTTTGCATCAAGGATTATGTCTAAATGTTGTTTTAGGATTAAGGAATGTTTTGGATCATAAAGGGTATTTTTTTGGGGTGTTTTTCTAAGAAAAATCGGGTAGAACATGTTTGGATTTAAGTAGAAATCGATAGAGTGCAGAAAATTGTATGTAGTGCAGTTTTGGCACTTTTTGCGCGCTCCAAAGCTTTTGGCACCCTCTGACCTGTACAGAGAGTTCAGAGAACTCTCTGATGCATTTTGGCGCCCCCCAAACCTGAATAGAGAGTTTAGTGAACTCTCTGATGTACTTTGGCGCACGCCAAAAGTGTTGGCGCCCCCCGACACTGTTTGAATGTTGTTTCTAATGTTTTAAGCTATGAGATGAGTTTTAAATGTTGTTTCTTGAACTAATAACATTAATTAAACATGAACAAGCCTCGATTGAGCTTCTGATGAATTTAGTTCCGGTACCGAATGTACTCTTCAAGGAAGTTGTGCTTTGATGAACCAGGGTTCATCAATATCTGTGTATGTGCTAGGTTTGTCCGTGTCTAGTGGTCTAAGTAATAGAGTAGGAGATGTGAGGGAGGTTACTTGAAAACACTTAGGTGGCTAGCTAACAATCAATGATAAACGTACTTGTGTAGCTAAAAGATTAAACATCAACCCATTCTTTGTAAGACACAAGTCTATATCGCGATGTGTGTGCGTTCTGAAGGTGAATAACTCTGTAAGTCTCTAAGGCCCTACGTACGGAGGAACACAACCCCGTAAGCTTGAGACCCTACGTATAGAGGGGCTTCGCCGAACGTGTGCACTACCGGAATCTACCAAAATAGGCTTCTGTGGTTATTGGTGTGATCCACCAATATGTTGCACACAGTTACTTCATGGTGAGTAGCATCATGCGTAGTGCCCTTGAATGCTGATGTAACAGAGATAAACTAATCTAGAAACGTATAGTAATGACATGTTGATGGACATGGAGTGGACCCTAGATGGAGTCGGTCTCATAAAGATAATTATTTATTCTAAAACTTGTTAATAAACCTTAATTAATTTGTAGCTTCTACCTCTTATTGAGTACTTTGTACTTACATTAAATGCATTGTTTTTCTATGTGTTTGGGGGAGAGAAGATGAACGGGTTGAACAATAGTTCGATGAAGACTTTGATGACAACGTTTGAGGACGGCGAAGTTGAAGCGTTTACTTTATTTATTTCTTTGTTTCTTGATACTAGACTTGATGTTTCTTTGGGAACTATGTAACTCCCTTTTAGTTTTCTTTTGGAGGTTTCGTACGTTTTGGTTTTCGTTTGGTTTTTCCAATGTATCAAGTGTTACATTTCTATTTTTAGTTTGAGCGTTTATTCTTGGATGTTTGGAAAAAATATACCCGAGTCTTTTGCTTCCGTTTTTGCTTAACTCGATACAACGTAGTAAAGACTGACGTATAATGTGAATTTATTTTATATTATACGTCTTGAACGCTTTTTCCTGACAACGAATTGTGTCAGGAGCGAACATTACATAATAACTCAGTGAAAATATATGACATCTTAGAATTGATTAAATATTATATATATGAGTTCATAAATATAAAATATTATACATAGTAGGAAAATAGGCTAAAAATTTTGGTAAATTTTGGTATGGGACCCCTCAAAAGAAAAAAGAAAAAGAAAATAAATTTGTGGTATGGATTAATAATAATTGAATGATAAATAGTAATCGATGGATCCAAGAATTGACACCATTGATGGGCGTGCATTTGCTACATAGCAAAATCAGAAAGGAATGTAGCGCCGCCTGATACAACAAAAACAAAATGCCATCTGTGCTGGTATTTGCTGTCTCTACACATGACACATATACATAAGATTAAGACATCCTGCATCACATAGCTTTATTCTCAGATTTAAATTATGCTGAGTTCGATCGCTTTTACCCGTCATTTCACTTTAAATTCCCTCATCACACAATAACTTCCCGGTATTTACGCAACGGTAGTGCTACATACACTACATTTACCTCCACTACATCATCCACAACATCATCCACACCACACATTTAGTCGTGCCCACAAAAATATTTTCTCTCCAATCATGGGACACGATCATCCATTACATCATCCACTACACTTTCACATGCCAGCTGATGACATAAGATTTTTCCTTTATGCAATGTAGAACATGACAATAAAAATAAAAAAAAAATGATAATTTGAAAAAGGTTCGGCCTAGAGATGCCCTACTACCAGCCATCGTGAGTAACGAAGACCTGTAATAAAGCGTGTTATACGTAAAAACTGGTCGTAAGGATCACAGAGATAGCAGTAAATAGCAAGAACGCGGTCAGACATGACGCATGGACGCATTTCAAGCGATGAAACTTCACCGATTCGGAGTTGATTCCTCAGATCAACTCCTCTTTTGATTTACCGGACCGCCCATACATCCCGTGGGTATGTTAAAATTATTGACAACTTTTGGCGTGGACACCAGAGCGGACTCGATGGTGAATTATGTGGTGGTAAAGGCGCCATCCGCTTATAATGTGATTCTTAGAAGGCCAAAGACTAATTGATCTATGGCGCGTTGGTGTACGTCACCGCACACAACAAAGATGAAATTCCCAACTTTCGGCGGAGAAGCCACTGCTAAAGGGGACATAGACGCTGCAAAAATTGCTACACTGACCCACAACAAACTGAAAAATGAAGCGTGCAAAGTGACAATGGAAGACTTGGTTCCGAGATGAAGAAAAAGTTGGTTGTCGAACGATCCAATGGAATCAATAATGCTAAATGAAATGAACCTCGAATCCACGGTCAAAGATAGATCTTCGATACCGGCCGAATGTATGGCATGATCGACAAGACTTTGAAGGATTATCAAGATGTGTTTGCATGGAAGGCAAGTGATATGCCTGGATTATCAATAATTGGCGGTCCATAAACTCAACATACCCAACAAGTGAAACCAAAAGAAACAAAAAAGCGATCATTTGCTCCCGTAAAGATACAAGCTATCCAAAGAAGAGGTGGAAAACGCTGCAGGTGCCAACATGATTAAAGAAGTCATCTATCCGAATGGCTAGCAAACCCAGTGTTAGTCAAAAAACCGGATGGCAATGGATGGAGTGACGTGCGTGGACTTCACCGATTTAAATAAAGCTTGTCCCAAAGATAGTTACACTTCCCTAGAATTGACAAAGCTTGTAGACTCTAACAGCTTGGTTATGAAATTTTGCTTTCCTAGATGCTTATAAGGGATATCATCGATTATGATGGACCCTGTAGATGCCGTAAAAATCGCCTTTATTATCGAATTTGGTTTCTACTATTATGCGTTCATGCCTTTGGATTAAAGAACGGGGCTACTTACCAAAGTAGGCGCTTCAATACCATTTTCAAACAACAAATTGGCAAATCTATGGAAGTATTACGTGGATGATTTATTGATCAAGAGCAGACTCTTGACCAATATCCGGAAAGATGAAAGAGGTGTGCCAAGTCTCGAGACAGACCGGAATGAAATTGAACCCAAAAAGTGTACTTTTGGAGTAAGGTCGCAAATTCCTCGGTTATATGATATCCAAAGAAGGCATTAGGGCAAATCCCGATAAATTGGAAGCTTTGAAGACCATGCCCCGAACCAAAAATATCAAAGAAGTTCAACGATTAACGGAAGATTAAGCATAGCTCTAAACAGATTCTTGTCGGAAGTTCCAGATTTAAATCATTGCCATTCTTCAAAATCCTTAGGAAGGCCACCCTTTGAGTGGAATGAAGAATGTAGACAAGCTTCCAGAGTTAAAAGATCACATTAGTCACCTCGCCTAACTCTAACCCTCCACAGTAAGTGAGATACCGTTTTTATATTTATCTTTTGCAATGAAGCCGTGTTAAGCCGTGGTTGGTAAAACAACATGGCATGATACAAAGACCGAAGATATTTTGTAAGCAAAGCCCTACAAGGGCCCGAGGTTAGATATTCGAGGTGGAGAAATTGGTCTTAGCCCTAGTGCACGCCACAAGGAAATCGAGACCATTTCCAAAGTCATCCGGTGATCGTGTTAACAAATCAACCTTAAAGCGTATCCTGGAAAGACCGCATGTCCGTGAGATCGCCAAGTGGGTAGTTGAGTTAGCGGATTCGATATTTCGAGTACAAGCCAAGAACGGCAATCAAAGCTCAAGCATTAGCCGATTTCTTAGTAAGAGAAAGCTTTGGCTATAGAGAGCAGTGCGCTGAAGAACAAAGTTGAAAGGAATAATTACAGCAAAGTGGCAAATTTACGTCGACGGAGCCTCAACAAAGAGGAGCAGGAGAGCGTGACTCCTACTCATTAGCCCAAAAGGTGAAGAATTTACACGCTCTTCATTTCGACTTTCAAGCAACTAACAATGAAGCAGCAGTAACGAAGCTTTGATAACCGGATTAAAACCTAGCACGAGAAGTTGGGCGTGCAGCGTAATTTAAAAGTCTACATGATTCACAACCGGTAACAAATCACATCAAGGGGAGGATGTAAGCAAAGTGAAGGTCCTATGAAAAAGTATCGGGCAAGAGAGTACAGGAAACCGCAAGATTTCTTGACGATGTATGAAGTGGAACAGATAACTCGAGCCCAAAACACCCGAGCAGATGCTTTGTCTGAAGCTAGGATCGAACTTCTTGTCCAATAAAAAGGTGTTAGTCTAACAATTGAAGCTGAGTAAGAGTTGTGATGTGATAGAGGTACAACCAATAACACAAGGTAAACTTGGATGGATCCAATTGTCATATACTTGAGAGATGGAAGACGCGAGGATAAAGTACGCGCCAGAAATTGATAAGACTCTCGCCAGGTATGCTCGCTCAATGACGTTTCATACAGTAAAATCCTATACACAAAACTTCTTGTTGAAGCATGCGTTACTGCAGCATGATTAGGAGATTATGTATTAAGAGAGATCCACCTCGGAATTTGTAAGTCATTCGAGGCAAGAGCTCTGGCCGTAAAATGTAGGCTATACGGATATTATCGCCGCCCATGCAAGAAGACGCAGACTCTAGTCGGGACGCGCCGAACATGCCAGGTACATAGTAACCTATCGCACAATCGCACGTAAAATGATACCGATTGTGTCTCCATGGCCTTTTGATCGGTGGGAGTAGACTTAGTGGTCCATTACCCCTAGCACCGGGAAAGTTCAAGTTTTTAGTAGTGCAAGGATTATTTCACTAAGCTGGTGGAAGCAGTAACCCTTAACCACCATCACAAAATGCAACCAAATACGTAAATTCTTGTGGAAAAACATCCTACGCAGATACTGGAATCCCCAAATTTTTCATCTCTCGATAATTGGAGCACAAAAGGACATAGCCTTGATACAGATGGCCAAATACAAGGAGAATTGCTCAATACTATAACTCAAAAGTTAAAGGTAACGTATTTTAAAGAAGGCGATTTAGTTTTGAGGCTAAACGAGAGTTAGTAAACAGGGTCCCACTGAAAGCTAGACTCAAATCGGGAAGGTCCTTATAAAATTGTCAAAGTACATGGAAAAGGATCTTATCAACTAGCCGATGCCTCTGGAAAAGCAGCCTAGAAAGTGGAATGCAGTTTCATTTAAGGAAATTTTTTCCTTAAAACAATTTTGTTCCGTAAATAATGCTACTTTGAATCAATGTTTTTTCGCTTTATGATTATACGTGTATTTGTTTTTACTTGTGCTAAAACAAGGAATTAAGGTCGGGTACTTAATTTATTAGTAAATTGCAAATAAGAAGAGCATTCTCGCGTAAACCCACTTAAATAACTAAATGCTAAACTTGCAAACACAGAAGAGCATCCCTGGCGTAAGTCCCACTTAAACAACTATAATGTCGACTTGCAGCCGCAAGAGCATTCTCGCGTAAGTCCCACTTAAATAACTAAATGCTAAACTTGCAAAGCAGGAGCATCCGCGGCGTAAGTCCCACTTAAACAACTATAATGCCGAACTTGCAAACATAAAGAGCATTCGCTGGGCGTAAGTCCCACTTAAATAACTAAATGCTAAACTTCAGCAAAGGCAAGTGAGCATCCTGGGGCGTAAGTCCCACATAAACGAGTAAATACCTAAACTTGCAGAGCAAGAATATTCTCACAGCAGATATAGGTAAAATAAAATTAAAGCTAAGGATTAAAGATCCTAACTTCTTTGCAACAAGCAATATGAAGACAAAACAAAAGATCTCTAAACAGAGATGGATCTTTAAACAGTAAACAAAGAAGGTCAAATTGCTGTGTACAAACTCAAAAGTAAAGAGGTTAAAAATGTCACCGACAAGAAGTTACATACATAGTTATTATCAAAAGTCGAGAAAATTCAAAAGTTTTCAAAGGAAACTAAGTTAAGATGTAGGAGCCGAGGTTGAACAGGTTTCTACAGTCAGCTGAGGCATTTCTCCGAAGGTTGAGCAGATTTTTCTTAGCATATTTGCTAATTATGTCTTCTCCATTCTTGTATTCTTCATATCGCTTCGTGAAGATCTCCCCGCCTTTTTATCATACAATCGTGATTAGTGAGAGTTAATCACTGTGTCGCTAGAGGTTTGGCCTCATCAACACCAAGTGTATATCCTCTCGCAGAAAGCAGAGCCAATATGATCTGGATCTCCTCATAAGTTCGAGGAGAAGACTTATACCAATGACAACCTTCTCTGGACGATATTCTCGAGTAGGATTTCCTCCATCCGCCTCAAGGTTTCTTCAAAATCAGCCTTCATCTTCTTTGCGGTAGCAAGATGTTGCAGATGCTCCTCGCTCAATTTCGCCAACCCGATCTCTTAAGTTCAGCTTGTTCCTCTTGGGTGAAGATCATACCTCGGCTTTGGCAAGATCGTAGACTTTAACTTCTCAATCTCTCGATGACGCAAGGTGGACCTCTCCAACCGGCCACCTTAGCCTTAGCTTCATGGTTAGATTCTTCCAGTGGCAATTTTGGCGTTGGCCTCAAGAATCGAATGCAAGGCCTTACCCAAAGCGGTAACAACTGCAAAGAGAATATCTTAATACATAAATTAAAACAAAAATGAAGGTGTTTAGGAAAACACTTACAGAATCAAAGAAAGTCATCGTGGACATATCCTCAAAATTGAAAGAGGAATACGGGAAATATATGCACCGCTGTGTAAGGCAGAGTCCGGGCCGCCAGAGAGGAATATCCGACTGATCGGAGTAGTATTCTCTTCGATGCTTGGGATAATCTGACGGAAGGTTCCAATGCAAAGAATTATATTCGAAAGGGCTTCCCTGTAATCAAGCGGCTACATCTCCTATTTCTTTCGAAAGCGTAAGTCTCGCTTTGACCAGGAATGGTCGAATGGCGTCCGCTCAGAGTCCTCTTGTATCTGGCTGTCGCTTTTCGCTCCTCATCAACGCAATATGGATCAAATCGCCTACATTGGCCAATGTCAGAAAGAGAAAAATAGTCAAAGTATATTCATAAAGCAAAAGCAGGAGAAAAAGACAAACCTACGCTTTGATATTGTTTCTGTAAATTTACATAACCGCAAAGGCCCGCCCGTTAAGTCGGGCAAAGATCCACCAACGCAGAGCCGATAGTGCTTGGCGTCAAAGTAATGTTATTATTGGAGAGGTATGTGACCGTGAGCTTCAGTTCTATAGAGAGTTTATCTTTCATGGAGGAAGAATTCCAACGACCAAGATCCGCCCCCGCACATGTTGTGCTTTACAAAGAAGAAACGCCTCGACTCATTTCTTCTTAGTCTTATCTTTGGCAGACAGTAGGATGATGTGGGCTAACCTACCAGATCTGCGATAAAAATGGTACCACCCTCCACTACCCCGAGTCAATTTGCATTGATAAGTTCTCTACGACAGGAAGGTGTAGTGTCAAAGCGACACCAAATCATAAAACCTACTGTAAATTTAACGCTATTCGGATGTATTTGGCCGACCACAACTTATAATACTTTAGCACTTTCAAGACACCTGCGTGGGAAGAGGAACCTAATCCGCAATGATCAAAGATACACTTGTCGCATGAAGCTTTCATGGGGATTATACGATATTCAAAGTGGATTTAGGAAGAAGAAGAAGCGCAAAGGCTTCACTGAATTTTGTAAGTTTTCAATAGATTGACCATTCTGCTTTTGGTCATCTTGCTTGAGACACCATGGCAGGCCATTATCGCCTTGGTTTTATCGAATCGGTTGATTTCTCTCTTCAATGTATGTAAAAGCGCGAAAAGATGGTCTTCCGGCAATTGATGAACAATTGAAGTGGGGTAAAATCCCGGAGGCGAGAAGATGAGCAGGCAAAAGACACAGCTGGTTATCCCTAAAAGTGAGGTATTTCTTAAATCAATTGAAGAGGATGGATGATCGAGGATGGTTGCAGTTTCAGGGTAGGAAGTCACTTCTCTCTCTATGGATCTAGAAAGTTTCTCCTGAGACTCAAACAACTTTTCGATAGAATCGCTAGAAATGATATTTGCTCTCAAAGACACGAACAAATGAAGATTTCAAAATAAGCAAAGAACAACAAAGAGACTTACGGCCTAATATAGAAGGGGCGTTGAGGTGAGGGATGATTATATGAAAAAAAAATATTTCTCTCCGTCTGTGGGCGTGATCGTCATTACATCCGTCAAAACTTTTGTGTAGTGGGATAACTTTTTCCTTTATGTAGAACATGACAATAAAAAAATTAAAAGAAAATGATAATTTGAAAAAAGGTAGAGGTCGGCCAAAAAAAAAAGAAAAAAGGTAGAGGATTTCCACTGTTTCGGAGATTCTTCTTTCGAGAGTTTGTTTCTAGCATTTGGTATAGTCGAAATGAAGATTTCTATCAGAATGACACTCAACGCCCCTACATCAGTTTTTATTGTCAAAGCGATACGCAAAGCACGCGAGCTTAGACCAGTCTGACCCTAATTTTTTTCTTTTCTAGTTTGTTAGTTGATTGTTATTGTCAATGCGATACGCAAAGCACTCACGCGTTTAGACTAGCCTGATCCTAAGAATTTTCTTTTCTAGTTTGTTAAAATCTGAATTTTGCCACTATTTTGTACGGTTTTCGTACAACTTTTTGGTTTTAATAAAATATCACGTTTAAAAAAAAAAAAAAAAAAAAAAAAGGTACAGGATGCAAGGATGAAACTTTTTCACACATAAATGTGCACTACATAATTTATTATCCTTGCTACGATGTTTGTGTAATAAAATATCGACGAATGAGAACCTCATGGATTCGTAAATCTCCTCCCCCTCCCTCCCCCTTTTTCCTTACCTTTTTAATCTTTCTTGACTTTTCCTTTTTCCTTTTTTATTTTTTCAACCACCAATTTTCTTCCCATGGTGGGCTGCTCCAATTAGTAATTAGCCAGTGGTTTATGTTTAACTAATCTGTGCCCACTACCTACGGCATGGAAACTTCTGTTGCACTTTATTAGTAGAAAATTGTTATGTCCTTAAGATAATGAACACAGCACAAAAGTAGACTATTGATTATGATCAAACACACGTCTATCAATGACTTATATACCATAGGCAATAATATAAGATGAATTATCTTTTTGTTGTGTCCATTTTATCATCAACATTTTTTTTTTTCTGTGTGTACATGTCCTCCACACGATACAGTCTCAACTTTTATTTACTGTAATCATTCCTTGTGGCTGAACGTCAAAAAAATTATTGATTGAGAGCTCAGGTCATGATTGTTCATGATAAGAAAAAAAAAAAAAACCCTTCGTTCTTCAGTCAATCTTGCCATTTCACCGACTTCAAGATCTAGTTTTTTTCCCCTTCATCCCTATTAAGACTAGATCATGAAGTCGGTGGAATGTGCTAGAGTGCAGAACAAAGGGCATTACAGATGATGTGTGCAAGAAAATCAAAAGGTGGCTCCGGTTCTGCGATCTGAACTCGTGTTCTGTTCTCTAGGCAATTAGTCAAGCTAAACAAAGGCATGGATACTATACATACAATCCAACTAATATGCATATGCCCCCGACCCCGAGTAATTAAAACAAGGCTCAATATCAAAATTGGTCAATGGGAATACATAGCAACCTCTTCATCTTGTTTTAGAAAACAAAGAAGAAAATGTCATATTAAATCATTTGATCAACAGCAAACATAGTTTCAACTGATGAGTAAAACACGTACAGGGGAAAACAAGCATTTCATTACAGCGTAGGTAGACAAATCTAATGCAATTGGTCGGTAATACTGTGCAGTCCTCCTCACAAGAAAACCATTACATAAGTGGCAAAGGATGGTAATTACTAATTAGTGATAAGGTTTTTTAATACAGTGACATGTTTTACACTAAAAAGGAAACCATGTGGAAGATGCAAGTGTATCGACATCACGCAACCAACTTTAATGTATCGGCATCATGACCAGAGAAATGAGCCAGAATCCTCTCATTTCCCCTCAAGCTAGTGAAAGGGTCAAGTGTACGTGATCTAACCACCTTCAAAGTACATGAAGACGGCATCCATCCTTTGGGACCCAGAGATCAGGCTTCCCCTTCTCTACAGCTAACAAACCAAATGATACCCTCAACTTATTAACAATCATCCATTTTCATTAAGGAAATTTATTAAAACAACAAATTTGTACCATATTCGAAAAGAATAAACTGAAACAGAGATGGCATAATCAATTTAGATCAATGGCAAGAAACTACCTCGCTCGGACATGGTTCCTAATGTTATATATCCTTAAGTAGATTCTATTCTCAAGTGATAAATACAAGCAAAATACCAAGCAAAATTCCAAGCAAGAGCCCACAATACAATCACAAGGGATCACATAGCAAGCAACAAACAAATGTAAAGCAAAATACGCCCCCTGCAGATTACAACTAATCGATTCTCTCAGTTTCCTCTTCTTCAGTGTTTCCTCTTCTTTTTACCATCCTGTTTTCCCACATCAACAGCTTCTAAGTCATCTCCTTTCCGTCTTCACATCTTCAACCTCTGAGCTCTTTTCCCGCTCTTCACCTTTGTTCCTCTTTCTCTTCTTCTTATCCTTTTTTACACCGCCTTCTTCATACTCAATTTTCTTCCTTTCAACATGCCCATGCCATGCTTCCAATGCTTGTGTTTCTACAGCCCTACCACAGCTTTGGACAACAGTCAAAGGCTCGTGGTTCTGTCTTGCTTCCTTATCTGTCTTCTTTCTCTTTTTCCCAGAAGACCCATTTGGCCCTTGATCAATCACTTCTGCATCCTCATTAGTCGAGCCAAGTTCAAGATTTCGGTTCCTTTTTTCCTGAATTTTTACAGTGACCAGTTGGGATGCCTCCAAGTAGCGATATTTCTTGCCCTTTTGTACCGTTTTCTCCCCCAGGTTTTCCACACGGTCAACTAGAGCCTCTATCTTAACTGCAGAAACAATAGGCTGAGAAGCATAACCTACGCGACAGAAAATCGGGGTCTTGAGCTCCTTCTTGTGAAGCTGAACCAAACTATTCAATGCGTCAGAACTGCGTCTCAGACACTTACAAACGGCGTCAGAAGCTCCATTATCAACGGTGGCAAAGCCAGACATAATCCTCGCTGCTTTAGATAAGCTAACTTGATTTGAAGACATCAATATACCTGAAACTGTTCTCATCTGGGAATAGCCGTCTTGAAGCCTGTGAATCTTTTCAATGGTTTTATTTTTCGAGCGATTTCCCATTTTTTTTTACTGGTTTTCGAGCTTTTAAGGACGCGAGATTGGGGTTCTTGAGGCAAATTAGGTTTTCCAGTTTTTTTTCATTTTTTTGATTTTTTTTTCCACGATTGATGATTGGATAAATGTGAGCATTAATCGATCCCCGATCTTTTATTGGTTTGTCGGATTGAAAATATACGTGGAAACCTCCCAACTTAAACGGAGAAGAAAAAACCTTCATTTTGCATCTCAGAGGCGGTAGAGCAGGCGAAGAATTCTGACGACACTTGGCAGAGATTTAGATTAGTAAATACTATTTTGTCGATTTATTCTTTGTTTCACAAGACAAAACTTTCGATGTATCGACACATTAAAACTTTACGATTAATAAAGTTTCGTTTTGAAAAAAAAAAATGTAAAACCCTCCCCCACTTAAACGAGAAAAGTGGCGCTTGGAAAATTCACAAATTTTACTGTGTCGCAGACCAAAATCATATTTATCTGCCAAACCTCTGATTTTAATGTTTAATGGTGATCCCCAATGTTAAAAATCAACTTGTGTCGTTTTCTAAAAAAATTAGGATTTATAATTTTGAATTATATAATTTCTTCGTAAATTTAGGGCTTTTGCTTAGGAATGGGCTTGCGTAGAATGGATTCCGCCGATTGGACGCAGGAATGCCTAGAGAGTTTGGTTCTATATGTTATTGTCGACAACTTATCAAGGTGGGTCGGATATTAAAAAGTTTTGTAGCAGTAATATTATTTTAATCAACAAACATATGTTGGAGGCGTGTCGTGTCGGAAATTGTCGTACTTAGCGAACATATAAAAGCGGCCAAGCAGGTGTTTCCTAGACCATTTGTATCATGTAAGGTTAGTGGGTGTCTGGGTAGACTGGGTGACACTTTATTCTCTGAAATTTATGAGGTTATCTAGAGGTTTCGGATTCGAGTCTCACTGGGAACAAAAAAGTGTGTGTTTATTTTCTTTCATAAAAAAAATAATTAATTGCTAACCTATTTTATCAACCCGAAAAAGAAAAAAAAACTTCACATTTAGTATAACACAAAAAATGATTTAAAGGAGGGTAGAACCCACCCTTTTTCTTTAGAATGCTTGACGTAAAATTCAAACTTCTCTTTTGCGCTTCGGTTCTGTATGTCGAGTGACAGGTCATCAAGTCCGTCTTTTATCCTTCCGAATCCTTTTGTCATCTGATTAATGGTGATCAGTCCATCATTAAATATACCGGAAACGAAAGATTTTAATTAAGAAAAAACAACGAACACATTACACATTAATAATATCAACAAAATTCAAATTCACTTAATGCATTAACCGGTTGCCCAAAATAAATTATCAAACATAACTGAATGTATAGTACAATATTAGTTCACATTAAGTGATAGCTAGTGTTATCAAACAGAGCATGTTGTATAATGTATAGTACCAAACACAAATAAAAATTTAATTTATTAAATTCTCATTTTGATCTGTGATCTGCTTATAATAATTAGAATAACAATAAGGAACTTTTGGTGGCATTCAACTGAACCATTAAGTATGTCTGTATCTCAAAAGAAAATGGAAAACAATTCTGAAAAGCAGTCCTATACAACATCCTAAATAACATATAAAACCAAAACGTAGTCCCCTCTGCTTCTGCAAAACAATAGGACACTTAGGGAGATTTTACAGACAAGACAGGAAACACACAACCCTCCACCTTTCTCCGGTGTTGGATCCGCTTAATACTTGGAGAGACTCAAATAGGCTGAGTTCATAAGTACATGGATGACTGAAGTAGAGGTAGCAATTATTCATTATACGCAAGGAGGTAACACAAAGCTGAAAGTGAAACCCTAGTAGGTCAATCTCACATGACATGTGTATCACTGATATCATCATGATAAACAAATATGTTACTTTTCATTTCACCTTTAGGATTCACAATGACTGACACCAGCATTATCTGCCAAGAATGAAACAACAAACAATATGAAAATCCAACTTCTTCACAATCAACAAATTGCCATTTACTCGAGTAAAATCAAACCCCAAACATTTGCCAAGTCAAAATAAAATGGAATTTGCCACCAAGCTATGTCACGATCTATGCATATTGACATCCCGTGATAAATCTTAACTTATACGGGCGCCAGTCAGAAAGTTTAGTTGTTTGATCGATTTCCTACGGAGATCTCAGATTATGGATTCAGATTCAACACTGCATCCCCACCATCAAGTAAGACTAGACACTCAACAAAATCAATGATACATGGACATGTATAAGGCGTCACAACTCCAAGATCATATTGTCTATCCTCTTGTACATTGAAATAGAAAAGTTTCTCCCACTCACTCTGTGGTCTACATACACAATTCCCACTTCTTGTGCAGACCAAAGGTCTTAATACAGGCCTGCCCTGATGTGAAAATAACAATTTCAGATCAGTCCAAGACTCAACACTAGGATACTTCATCATCAACCATGTATTAAGTTGACTTTCCCAAGGATAACCAACAAAAAGAGCCAGCTTTTCATCAACTTCTTTAAGATCAAGCTGGTACGTATAAACAAGAACAGTACTTAAGGGCGTGGGTAAATCAATCACTTTAAACACCTCAAGGTCAAAATCAAATGTCAGTACCACGAAGTGCCAAAAATTCTCCACCTTGTTATAAGCTATCCAATGGACAGCTCCTTCAATGTAATAAGCCATTTTTGAGGAATGTGCAATATTGGGGATCAGGGTTCCATCAGTCAAGGTTCCATCCACCTGATGCCATTTGTCCTCAATTAAACTATAAACATCCACCTCACCTGGAAAATGCTTTCCTGGACCATTAGCTATCCGCACAACTCTGTAATCATTGCTTGGTTCATGGAAAGCCAGAGCAAATGCACTCAAGCAATAAGGTTCAAATCTTCCATCATATCCAGAAGAACCAAAATCAACGGTATCTATAACCTTTCAACACAGGGATTCCACAGAAATACTAACCAACCGGATTCAACTCTCAGCCTAACAAGAAGTAACCCCTTACAATAGCCTAGTATGTACAAATGCCTTTCGAACACAGGAAAAGGGATTCGGCCACTTTCTTGCTCAATCAAAGTGCCCCCAGACTCAGAGTATATACCAAAAGAACCTTCTTTAACTATAAGATGACTATGAGCCATGGGCCTAAAGTGCTTCAGGTGTATACTGATAAAGTGAGGAGACTTAATAAGAGAATACCAGGTTTTGCAGATCAACAAGCATCTTACAATCGCTTTTGCTGGTAATCTCATCAGTATTTGGACTACTATATCAGTTGGAATGATGTCTCCCTTCCCTCGAGCCCATATAGAATCCATCTAGATGGGTTGACTAGAACAAAAAAAAATTAAAACAAGGCAAAAAGTAAAGATCTGGGATTGCTCTCCTAAGGTATGATAGCAGACGACAATATGGTGAATTTGTAGGTGAAAATCTCCGAAATAAACAAAGGGAAAATTCCTGTACGCATTTTACCAAACAGTTTACCGTCAAGAATCAAATGCTTTTACCTCCATCAATTTCCACAAACAACAGAGTACGCAGCCCAGGGGAAAAAAAAAACCTTTCGACAATATTCGAGAATGGAACTTCTACTGCACAGTTGTGCAAATGAAAAGATCCCCAAGAGGCCTTACAGTTACAGGGAAGGAGTGATGTCGAATTGATATGGCGGCGGAAGATTCTTGTGTGGTGTCTCCATGCTTGTGAAGACATTGTTTGGAGGCACCACAACTATAGAGTTTCATTATGTATTTAAACTGTATGGTTCTGATTGTTTCATCCCGTTACTTTATCCTAAAAATTCCTTCTTCACACAAGTATTTCCTTTGAATTTAAGGGTAGAGGCAGTTTGGTATTTGGAATGGTTTAATACAAATATGCTTGGCCAAACAATTATGACATCTTGTTTCACCTATGTTTTTCTTCTATATTTTCTTTTTTTTGAGCCTTTTTTTCTTTCATATTCTTTGTGTTTTACAGACAAAATCAAAAAAATTTACTCATCTACGCAACAAAACGTTTCCCCATTACAATGACTTACATGTTGTTTTTGGTCGTGATCGAGTCACTGGGAATGAGGCCATGAGCTTTGCTGACATGGTACAAGAGGATGCAAATGAGGAAGCTGGTATTGGTGGGTCACCTTCTATCCCGGCTACCGGGCAAACTAGAAAAAGAAAGAGAAGGAGTCCTACTAACGAGATTGCATCAGCCATGAAAGAAATTGGTGAGAAAATAACTGAAATGAGAATGGTTTTATCTACAGCTTTACAGGCCGACCAGAAAATGGAGATGCAAAGGCAACTAACGCGTGATATTATGAAAATTGACCCCATGATGTCAATTGAGCAGGAGATGTTCCTTTTGGATAAAATTGGTAAGGATGTTGATATGCTAAATATGTTCAGTGAATGGGATGATGAAAAGAAAGCGAGATTTGTGACTTCACTACTTAATGGCCGTGTTCGTGATCCTAATCTCAATGATCATAATGTTTGATCGTTGTGGACTATGGCTCTTGGTATTGTTTTGGACCATGGCGGTAAGTTTTTGAGATGGTAGTAGTTATTTTGCTTGGTATTGCACTGTGCTGCAATTTTTGGATAGGCTAGTCCTAACTAGCGTAGCAAGTGAAAATAGTTTTGTCGGCATATGATGATGTATATTGTGCTACGATAATGTGGTATGTATTCAATGGAATGTAAACATGTAATGCACTGATGTATAATGTGCTATGATTATGTACGATAATTCCGGTAGAATATAATTTGAATGGAATGTAAAAATGTTTCTAGTGGTTGATGTCTACATAATTATGACATTTGATATACTATGTTGGCTAATGACTAATTTACGATCTTTATCTTTTGTGGATATTGACATTTAGAATATAGTGATATGTGGTGAGGAAAAAAAATTAAAAAAAAGTTCACCCACCTACTTACCGGCCCCCCACCCTCACCCACCTCACACATACCACCAGCCACGTGTTTTATTAAAAAAAAAATTTCATTCCATTTTATCTCATTCCATACATTTTTGTAATGGCAATGTGTTGAAATTATTAATAAAATTTGCAAGGTTTTTTTATTAATAAAAAAAAATCACCCCTACTCCTACTCCCACCCCACCCTACCCCATCCCATCCCACCACCCACCCTCCCCACCTCCCCCAGACACACCACCCACGTGTTTTGTCAATTTTCATTTCATTCCATCTCATTCCGTACATTTTCTAAGGTAATGAAAATGGACTGTTTTCATTCCGTTGGATTAAAATTTCATTCTATTCCGTTACCTTATAATCATACACAAACACTGAAAAAATCATTTCATTCCATCCTATTCCTGCCACATATAAATTTGGAAATTTCCGTATAAAAAAACATTGAAATTTAAATTTATTTCCATCAAACTTTCTATTTTTCCAAACAAAGGAATTGTGAATTTTCATTCTATTATACCGATGACAAACGTTGGAATTGAATGTCGATATTCTATTATCATGCATAACAAACGCATAAATGAAATTATTCCATTCAATTCCTGTCATTTTATTCAAACGAGCCAATGGTTATCCTTTCCCAAATTTGCTTGTTTCACATGTTTTAAAAGGGAGGGTGTGTTTTTTTTTTTTTTTTTTCCCAAACGTTCTCTTTATCATCAAGCCTTCAAAATGAGGCGGTCTCAAGCAACTTTACAATTTGTTATAAATAAACAAAATAAAGTATGCATTCACTAAGGCTATTTATTCTATACACCAAGTCAATTTCAAATTTCTAACTCTCTCTACCATGCTTGAGATAAACACATAAGAAGGTGATCATCCTTCCACAATCAAATCCTATTTTCCTACCAGTGATTTGTTGCAATTGGTTCTGAGGAGTGATGGTTCTTTTATATCGAATAGTACGTATGGCTACTGTTTTGAATGTGATTAAGAAAGAAGTGTGTTTCATAATTAAAAATGAAGAGAACATTAACGTTTGAGAGGATAATTGGTAGGTAGAGCTGTTAACAAGCCGAGCCGAGTCGAGTATTGGTGGTTCGAACTCGAATTTCGTTTAAGCTCATGAAATTCGTTCGAGCTCGTTCGTTTGATAAACGAACAAAAAATTCTGTTCGAGCTCGGCTCGTTTAAAAGATGAAATGTTCGAGCTCGGCTCGTTAGACATATTTTTTTTCCTTTTGGCTCGACTTTGGCTCGAATTCGGCTCGAGTTCGGTTCGTTAAAATATAAAACATAAAGTGCAAATGTAAAAATAATATGTTAGACATTAAAATTACATATATTACACAACTAAAATTACTATAAAAATATCTAAATATTATATAAATCAAATCTATAATATCTATTAGATGAATGAATTATCCTCTTTTGAGTCAGGATTACTGTAAATTGATGTATTCATATAAGCATGTTCGCGAACATTATATAAGCACGTTCGCGAACATAATCGAACGTTCAAGAACCAAGCTCGAGCTCGGCTCGTTAAGCAAACGACCCTACAGTTATGTTCGAGCTCGGTTCGTTAAGCTAAATGAACAAACGATCACGAACACTAACGAGCCGAACACGAGCTTGTTCACGAACGGCTCTGTTCGTTTAACAGCACTACTGGTAGGTGGGTTCTTCTGACTTTAAACCTATTACAAAACCGTAATCTAGCCTTAAAGTAAGCAACATGATAGTCAATCATAATCCGAACAACCCCCTTATTGAGAAAGTATTTTGGCACATTGATGTTGTTCAAATTTTACAAATCCCTTTAAGCATCTTCGATAAACCTGACTCGTTTTTTTGATAAATGATATATGGTGTAATATTCTCGTTCTAAATGTCACAAACACATTTGAGGAGAACTATCACTTGTTTTGTTTAGATTAATTGATATGTGGTGTTATCAAAGAGAGCATTTGTTTTGTATGGTAACAAACACAAATATAAATTTAAGTTTTTCTTTCTAAGGAAATATAAATTTAAGTTAGTAAAATTTTATTTTATGTGTGTGTGACATGCTCATAAATAGAATAACAATATGGATATTTGTTTGCATTCAAACTGAAACAATTTCAATATACTTCCTTAAATCATTGTTAATTGATGTAGTTTTTAATTTATTTATTTTATATGATATTGTTTAATTTTGAGAAGAATATTATTCATTGTCATTTTTCTCATCATACACCTATTTGATTTTTTTCAAATATAATTGATATTTTAGTCATATAATTGCTAAAGCAAAAAAATTTAACTCTTTTTTGCTTGGCAGTTGTCATTTTGATAAACTAACGAGTTAAATATGAATATAAAGATCATAATAATGTAGATCTAATATATAAGGAGGTTAATTCATGCTTCAACCTCTATGGTTGCCTTGCCTACACCCCAGAATTAGAATATATTGTGTCCTCTAATTTAACATAAATACTTTAATATTTTAAAAATAAAAATCTCTGATGCCTCAATTTTAAAGACGGAACTGCAAATCGTTCCTCCTTTTTAACTTTAGTACCTCCATCTAACTTTACAATTTTTTTTTTTTTTTAAACCTATGAAAAGTAAACCTTTTAAAGAAACTCCATCCATTAATAAGTATGTCTGCATCAGTAGAACCCTACAAAAGAAAAGATAAAACAATTCAGCACCTTTATAAGGGGTGGAACAATTTGATTATGATTATGGTAAAATATAATATAAGTTGATTATAACGAAATATTAATATAACAGCTGTGTTACTAGTAAATGATAAAAGTAAATTAATTGATGATTATGGAACATTTATTGGAGCAATAAATTAATTGTTGATTATGGAAAAAAGTAAATGAACCTATATTAAAGAAATTGGGTGATTATAAAAGTTGTGTTACAAATTACAACGATTGTTATCATACATTTTGACATCATTATAACATAGCATTCACCCATCAAATATAAGTTACACAATAATTAAATGTGTAGAAATACATTGTATCAATTAGTGTGTCACAACTTTTTATTTATAGAATGAAACTACCACTACTCCAATCTATTTTAAACAACTAGTAATATATATTCCAATTCAACTTATATATATTGACATGTTAAAGTAAGGGATGATCATAAAATAGTTAATCTCTAAAGTCTACAGTTAACATTCTCTTGTGATTGTGATTGTGATTGTTTCAGTTTTTTATATTTTACTAGAAATAAGAAATATATGATGAAACGATTATTGTGTAGAAATTGCGTAAACTTTAAAAAGTAGCTCAATCGTTATCCTAAATTATCTTTCCTTGTTGACATCAATGGAGTCAAAAAAAAAAAAAAAAAAAAAAAAAAGAAATCAATGGAGTGAGCATAAACCTTTTATCAGATGTTGAAAGCTTTATTCACATCTCCAAGCTCTTAAACGTATAATCAAACTGTTTTAAACATATGTTTCTAATGCTATTTGTGATTACAAATGTGCTACCTACACACAGCACATTTTAATTTTAACTTTTTAATTATAGTAATAGAGGATTCATTGATTAATGAGAGCAGCACCAATGGATAGATAATTAATTAGAGGGTAAAAAAAAAAAAAAAAAACAAACCTCCTCCGCCGTACTTGGCTTGGTGGCGCCGCTTGGTGTAGACAGATCTGGCATACAACAAGCAAGAAAAGAGCAGTCCAACCCCAACAATCCCTCCACACACCATGGCCACTGTCTTGTGTGTATTTTGCTCTTTCAGGCCTGCACCATATTATACATCCCCAAACTCCATGAATTGATCAATCTTAATTTCTTTTTGCACACTATTATTCATAATCCCCCATATTTCTCTAATTTTCTTTTCAATTATCATTCATAATAAAATCACTGAGTTAAAGAGAATACTATGTATCGACACAGTCAAGCCCCTTTGAGTTAAAGAATCAAACATCTTTTGTGCATTGCATGCTAATCAAATTCAAAGGGATTGATTTCTGAAAAGACTGTCGTAATCAACTTTTTGAGTGAAAAAGAAGAAACAGAGTGATGGAGACAACTATTGTGTCGTCACTCGTGAAATTCATCAATAGAAAAGGGAAAATGTGAACCTGGTGATGAAGACAGTTTGTTGGGAACTCCATTCCTGTAACTAACATAGCACTGTTGAAGGTAAATCTGCCCAGAAATTGCTCCTTCACATTCACTCTTAGCTCTCTGTCCAGCAGCTTTCACGCAGTTCACACAGTCCCCATTAATGCTTCCCAAATCACCTTCACATTCACCCATCACATACACCGATTGATATTCACCAGAGTAGAACCCATTCCCACCTCCAATTCCTTTAGCTATTTCACCTAACGCTGTGTCCAGCCTCTCCTGATAACGATAACCAGCCCCCCTCGCCTGAGTCGACCCACAAGCCTTGAAAAGCAACTCTGTTGGACTCACCTGCTTGAACCCAGCCACCTCATACCTTAAATAACACCCTTCAAGCTGAACTCTGACTGCAATCACATCCCCGCCGCACAATTTCTGAGTCATGCTCGGTATTTGCGACACACATTCCTTGCAATCAGAGTCAATAAGATCTCCTCTGCATTGGAATAGTCCATTAATCGCAGATAGGCCTTGACCGGCGGTGGTTTTGTAGAACTTGGCTGATGAGGACTGAGAAACCAGCGTGTCAAACAGATTATCGAGATTTTGAGAGAATTTTCCAGATGGGTCTTGGAATTTCTGGTTTGCACAGCCTTTGTAAACGAAGTCAAGAGTGTTATGTACAGAGTAGTGGGGAGTGATCAACAGATTTAGCATGAAAAGGGAGATTATAAATCGCTTTGGGCATTGAAGTAAAGCCATTTTATTTTTTTTGTGATTTTGCAGGAATTGTTAGTTCTTCAAAAGCTAAAAACATGGGGGGAAATGAGGCTTAGCTTTTAAGTGGGGAGTGGAGTGATAGTATGTTTCTGTTACGTCCTTTGTTATTGTAGCAGAAAAAGGGAAAGGGAAAGGGAAAGGGAAAGGGGGAGCAACGTTTTCAGAGCCTTTATTCCTTTCTGATCGACCTATGCTGCTGTTGTTGTAGCTCCTAGCTCAGACACTCTTCATTATTCTTTAATTTAATAAATGTGTGTATAGTGTAATCATGATGTTTAAGTACTACTATTAAGCTTTGAGTAACTACTAGGCGGCCGCCCGGAAAATTATTATACAACATTTATTTTATGGGTGATATTAATTAGACGAGTGAGATGTGTTTTTACACACCCTCTCTCATATAGTAGGAGTGTGTAAGGGTGAATTTCATATATCTCACATCTCCACTTGGTATTACTCATCAATCACCGTTGCATGATAACTTTTCTAACAACTGCCCACCAACGCTCCGATTACACCATAAACGGTCATGTCTAGGCGGGTAGGGTCTTTGACGGGTCCAAGGAGGAGCTGGTCTAGGCAGGCCCTAGACGGGTTGGGCGGCGCCTAGGCGGCTAAGGCTATATATATTTGCATATGATAGATGTTTGTGGCACAACAAATACCACAACACAAATGAAAAAATTAGCATGAACAAGTGATGCATTTCTCTCCAACAGTAATTTTATGAGTATCAACCAAATAACTCATGTCAACATTTTTCAGCCAATCAAGTTTTTTAAATAGTTATTTTCTTTCTGTAATCAAGATAATCAAGTTTTTTATATAATTATTTTCTTTCTATAATCAAGAGAATGATTAATTTCTATTGATCTGTGATCACCATGTCATAGTTGATTCTTACCAGCATAAAATTTGTGTCTCTTTAAAGACACGGGGGTGAGGGCATTCACAACAGAGTTCATATAAGGTGTTCTATCTTCAAAATGAGGAGGAAAAATAATGATAATACCCAAAAGTCTTCTACAACAGTCTCTATCTCTAATTTTTTTAGAGATCTGAATAGTGTATCCCTATATTTGAGAATGCACTATTCCCGTCCCTAAACATATTTAATTATAAAAAATTATACGAATAAGTATAAGGATGTAGTATTTGAAATGTTATAGAAATAAAGATAAAAATGTTAATCTAGAGTGTTTTGAATTGAAATATTATATTTATATTATTTTAGAGATAAAAAATTGATATTTCTGAAATGAATCCCTTAAACTTTATTTTATCGGTTTAAGGGGGCATCGTCACCCCAATTGAAAAGACTACTAAACACTTAGATGTGTCAAGAAATTTCAATCAACGCTTAATTTCTGTGTAAATCAACATAACGCATTGTAACACTTTTGTCGTATGAAAGTATTATGATCGGATGAACGAAAAATAGAACAAAACATTAATGTCTTCGTTTTTTTTTTTTTTTTTCTTTTCGACGGTAATGAAATAGTAAAGATTTTATTATTATTATTATTTTTTTTTTATTATTATTATTTTTTATTTTTTTTGAGATAGTCCAGTAAATTGGTGTGCCATTTTAAAGTTTTTTATCTATGACTTTACATTATCGCACCGTGGCTACATTCGTGGATCACTATCCTCACGTTCAATCAACATTGTAGTATCCTCACCTACATCATGTGTAAAGTACTACAATCCGGGGTGAACCTTCGAATTAATCGGACAAGTGGATTCCGGATACCGGGGTTTTACAATTTGATTTATGACAGGATTTTATATCTCCATTGCATACGTAGGCCGTTTCAAAGCGTTTCCAAAATCACCCCACCAGTGCTCAGCTAATACATACACCTTGACCTTGTATTCATCATCTCCGGTCATTGCAAACTGATGTAGGGGATCCGACCCATTTCATTACGAAGCCAATCATGTCCACTTCGAAGCCTGGATCAAATACCCGAAGTGGACGGCCTGCTGAATTCATTAATTTTTAGTTAATTTATGTATTTGATTTTGTTCTAGCTATTGGATCTAGGGGTGGCATCGGGTCTGGACCCGTCCCGTAACCTTGATACCCGATCCCGACCCGACCGTGAATCGGGAATCTATATTTCTTCTCGACCCGTACCCGACGATCGGGATACCCGAATATTCCGGATCCCGTCAGGTTGGGAGAAGATATCCCGAAAAAATATCATCAGAGATTTTTCACGAATTTTTTTTTCTGGTTGCAATTTTGAGTAAAGTTAGAAAAATTATTACTTTCGTTAGTAGCATTAATACGCACCTAACTCACAACAAAGACTTATATAAATAAAAATTAAATATCATTTTTAACTCTTAAATCATGATTGATCGTCTGTTGAATCTCATTGCGACATCTTCAGCCGTCTATCGTGCAAGTTCTTATTTAGCATTCTAAGATACAAGGTGATGAAGTGAATTGAGAAGTGATAAAATATGAAAAAAGCAAAAAATGAAAGTTTGATTAATATGATTGAATAAATGGACAAGTCGAAAACGAAGAAGAGAATTTTTTAGAAAAACACTATTTCGTTTTTGACGATTATTTCTTCAATTTCTATGATGAACAAAGACCTTTCGCTAGAATACCCATTAGGTTGATTGCGTAAAATATTTTTTCCTAAAAAATAAAAATAATTATTTTTAAAAGATATATTTCTGCCTAAAAATATGAAAAATTATTTTAAAAAAATAATTATAATATATAAAAGTCGGGTCGGGATCGGAATCCCGTCGGGTTTTCAGCATATACCCGAATCTCATCCCGAAATAAATCAGGCCGGGAAGTTTCCCAAATAGTACGGGCCGGGAAAAGTCGAGTCGAATTCGGGTCGGGATGGGTCGGGAATATGGGATTTTTTGCCAGCCTGTCATTGGGCCGGAATAAATAAGGTCTAATTTGGACCTTATTTATTCCGGCCCAATGACATTACATCTTCTAGCCTATTTAACTTAGGGTATTTGGAGTATTTAAGGGAGGATTCAACGGACATATGAGGCAGAAAATCACTTGTAAATGAAAGCTTGGAGCTTGGATTAGCTCTTGTTATCGTATCTTTGATTTTATAGACTTCTACGTCTTAAACTAGTAATTTTAACACACGGTGATGATTTCAAGCCAATCATCATCACTGCACTAATAGCTATGTGAAAAAAGGTTCTTGAGCAGGAAGGTTGAACCAAATTTCAGTCTTACGCAGCAACAACATCATGCTTAGAAATAAATAAAGAAAAAAATAAACAAATCAACAAACAATATATAAATTTTTTTTTTTTTGTTTTTTTGAAGACATGATACATCAGGGCTTGTAAAAAACACAACTATTCCCAAACAAATTCAGATCCAGTTATTATAAGCAAGCTCGTATTTGTTTGTTTGTTTCGTTAATCGAACCAAACTTAAATAAAAGCTTATCATAGTCGTTTATTAAATAAACAAACACGAGCTAGCTTGGAAATGTTAGTTTACATTCATATACACACATACAACATTTTCACGGTTAAACATATTCTCTGCCAAATTTTACTACTACTATAATGTTTTTGAGAGGTAATGTACTATATATGTTGAGATTAGCCTAACACAGAGAATAATAAATCATAGTCCCATTTATCACGACTTGAAAAGCTTAACACAGAATATATAACACATACGTACAATCTATGATCTATAATCACAGATCACAGGTTAGAGCACAAACTCAAAGGTGTCATTGGTAGCGAGAAAAAGCTCAGCCGGCTCATAAATACTTGCAGACAAAGCAATCCTACGTGGATTGCAAACAAACACGAGTCAGCAGAATGAAAACAGCATCAAGAAATTGACGTCTCACTACTCATACAATCTGTGCAAAACAAAAGCATTACTTCAACAAGTGAAGTAACAAAACAGCAGCAAGGATCTTTAAGCCAAAACCCGATTACTACTCTATCTTTGCTTCTTAAACATATCTCCATTATATGTGGCGACTCTTTTTACCAGCAAAAATCCATATTGTATAAGAAAATCTTTCTATGTTCCTCCTATTGCACTACATGCAAACAGGAAGTCATAACTCATAAACTTGACATAAACTCATCATTCAACCATCATGGAGTTTAACAGAAACACCCTTCCCTTCAGACCAAGGACTTTAAAGTGTAGGCCAAATTACACCCACAACTTTGATATTCGAATTCCACTACCAGGAACAGAAAGTTTAAAGATACACAAATTATTGTGATTCCACTATAACATCGTCACAAACAATAGCTGATCCGACCTAATCAAAGTTAAAAGGCAATTAGTGTGATCTCAATGTTATAGGCAGGCCAACAAGGGCTACTTTACAACTCTTGTTACTTTGACAGCACAGGTCCATACATCAGGTGTCATTGACCTGCAACAGTGAGCAATGGCAAAGGACACCGAGTGTGGGATGATTGGATGCTTTTAGATGGTAACCCCATGGCTAACACGATGTGATTCCATCTACACAGCACATTTCAAACTCCTCATGGTCGGTCATGCACGTGGTGCAGATTATTGATGTTCAGACATAGACACCAAGACACCAAGCCACCAAGCTCAATGAGAACATCAGTAGTGCACTAAAGCATAGATATAGCATAATTACCTCACAACATATGGAGCAATCTTTTAGCCGGACCCTGACTTTCTTACGATTATTGTTTTCTCTTAAAAATCACAGGTTTTAAGAAATCCTAAGACAAGAGTACTTCGGCATATTGGTATTCATTCACAATGAATATTTTGTAAAAACAAAATATTTTGATGGATGGAGGATAAATGTGAAGTTTGTGCTCTATACTGAACAATATATGATTCAACGAAAAGTTAGATGAAAAAAAAGGAGCCTCCCCATGGCCATGGGCTATGACCAGAGGAAAAGGTTAGATCAAACTTACAGAGGCTCTGGGGATGTTGTCCAATGTTGGATAAAGATAACTCTTTTGTTCAGGGCCGTCCCAGAGGCCAAAAACACAAACCAACATTCACAGGTATACTTATACACTATATACACAGTATCAAAATTATCAATATTTATATCAAGATTAAAATAACACAACCCAATTGACATCAAGCATCTATATGTTAATAAATTAAGCCTCAGATGCAATGCTCATATCATACATCCTATGCAATTGAAGTTCCTAATTACCTCTCAAAAGAGCACACATAGCTGACAGAAAAATAACATAGCCGCAATCTCATCATTAGCTGCAAGCGGATATTGCAGACATGAGAAGATAATAATATGCAGAAATTTCATCACATTAAAGTTAAATTTCCAAACAAAATACGAAACATAACACAAGTACCGCGCATCATGGACGGATAAAATTTGCTTACAACCATAACTCTCAATTAATATAACTTGGACATAAGGAAGACCTAAAATTTACCCTAAAAATTACTTTGGGGGGCCAACAGACATAGTAGGGGTACCAAGTAAACTAGCCTGCTGCATCTCCATCTCGGTGAGCTGCTGGTCGCGATCCCACTCAATGATAAGCGGAACGGCCAGAACGAGCAAAGTGGTGCCTAAAATCCAAGCGGCCTTTCCGGTACTTTTGAGAAGCTTCTTGGCGACGAAGGCAGTGTCCTCTGCAACAGTTTTGCCTCTGTAGATGATCGGAGATTCTGAGATTGATGATGTCAATCGAGACAGTACACCGCCTTCTTTTTTGATGCTTCCAGATCGATCCGGCAACCCAATTCCACCACGCTTTGCCGTCGACATTGCTCTTCGCTGCGGAATTCAAACAACTGTAAAGGGTGAAGGAGGGGCAGAGAAAGCTATGGACGGATGGTTTATTGTTTTGGTGTGCGGCTGCTCCACATTAGGGTTTTATATAGCTGATAATTATCCCCTCGGTCACACTAGACGGTGCTAGATCAAATAAAGGTTGTGGATATTACATTAAACACCCTTGTGTTTACTCAAAATTTACCCACACGCGCAACCCGACTTGTGAAAAATCGATTAAGCCCCTTTTTTTAACAAGAAAATCGATTAAGCCCCTTGACAATTTCCTTTTTATTTTTTTGATGGAACAATTTGCTTTTATTTTTTCCTTAATATTTTATATACAACTTTCAATTTTTCTTGGAACCTAAAAATTTCATGTTTCGTTTTGATTGTTGGAATGTAACGGAATAAAATGAAATATAATGAAATGGAATGAAATTGATTTCATTCTTATTTTAACATACAACAGAATGAAACGTGTAAAATTGTATTAATGTGACAAGTGACATGATGGACGACTGGCATGCATGATAATGAGTGTGACGAGCGGTGGTGGATGACGGCGGATGATGTAAGGTGTGCGATAGTAGTGGTTTTGGTCACGAGAGTAGTGTGGTGTGCGATACCATTGGTTGATGTGGGGGTGGTGGTGGTGATGGTGGGTTGTGATGGTTGTGGGTTGGGTTATGATAGGGGATGATGATGAGTTGTGATGAGGGCGGTGATAAGGTAGGCGACGATGGTTGCTGGTGGTGGTGCGGTCAGGGGCGGCATCAGGAATTTAATGATACATGTCAGAAATTTGTTATATTTTACAATTACTAAGTGTAATGTTACATATTATAGTTCAATACGGGTCAATAGGGATCAATATATAAAAATAAGGGGGTCGGTACACATATAAAATGTGTATATAAAAAAAATTCCGCTGTAATATTTTTTTTAGCGGGTCGGGTGACCCTTTTTCTCCTACATGGAGCCGCCCCTGGGTGCGGTGGAGGGTGGCGGTGGTGGATTGCGGTGGGGTGGGCAAGTGCCACAGCTAGTTGCGGGTGGGTGGGCAGTGACGGTTGATTTTTTATTACTAGGTTATGTTTACGTTTCATTCTATCCAACAATTCCGTCCATTTTTTAAATGAATGAAATGGTTAAAAAAATCATTACATTCTCTCGCAACCAAACACGTCAAAAAGATAGAAAAGAATGAAAAAAACATTACATTCCATCTAATTCAAGCAATCCAAACATACATGTGCATTTAATTTGTTTGTGTTATATTGAAACAATAATGACAAGAATTGAAGTTGAAGCGGCAAAGTATGGCCCATGTTGAACTCCGGCGGCGGTATAAGCGACCGGCCATATCCGACCAGCCACAACGCAGAGAAATATCTTTACTTCTGCAGGCTCAGGAGTCAGGACCGCCAAGACGCTCAAAATAGAGCCCGTAATGTAGCCTCCGCTATTCTTTCCTTTGAAATTTGGCCCACAATCCCAGAGCAAATGACCTCTCCGATAGAAATAATCTAACAAAGATATGATATTATCCAGAATAATCCCATTATCCGATTACAAGATTTAGTGTGTTATACACACTTATCACAACAACCTTGTGGACACTTGGCATTATCTAGTTCTTACACATGTAATTAATAATGAGAGACTATAATACCCTTGCAGTCTATATTCTAGCAGCCTCCCTCAAACTAGATGGTGTGGGATCAACATTGAGTTTGCTCCTGAATATTTGAAAGGTTGTGGAAGTCAGAGGTTTGGTCAGAACATCAGCTATTTGGTCAGAGCTTGGAATGTACTGAAATTTCATCTTCTTCTCCAGAACTTGATTCCTAACATAATGAACATCCAGCTCTATGTGCTTCGTCCGTGCATGATAAACATGATTGAGAACCAAATTTGCTGCACTGGTGTTGTTACACCAGGTTACTGGGGTTTTAGGCAAGTTAACCCCAATTTCCTTCAACATGTGTTGTATCCATTGTAGTTCTGCTGCTACATTGGCCAAGGCCCTATACTCTGACTCACAACTGGACCTGGAAACAACATGTTGTTTCTTTGAACTCCAAGAAACCAAGCAATCACCCAGAAAAACACAGTATCCAGCAACACATTTTCTGTCATATGTGCTTCCCCCCCCAGTCAAGATCTCGAGTATCCCATTAATGATAAGGGTGCTCCAGTTTTAAAGTGCAAGGCAAAATGCAATGTTCCCCTTACATACCTCAGCAGCCTCTTTAAGGTCTGCCAATGAAAATCACATGGCTGTTGCATAAATTGGCTCAGATGGTTCACAACAAAGGTGATGTCTGGTCTTGTGATGGTCAAGTATTGAAGACCTCCTATGGCTGCTCTATATAAGTAGGGATCTTCCATTGGTGTACCCTGTGTTGGATTCAGTTGTCTGCCAGTGACCATAGGTGTAGGACATTCTTTCATGTTGTCAAAATTCAATCTGTGGAGAAGTTGCCGAGCATAGTGGCTTTGAGACAGAAAAAGACCTGTTGAATCTCTCTGAACCTCCATGCCTAGAAAGTGAGACAGCTCCCCCAAGTCTTTGAGGGCAAACCTTGAATTGAGAAGGTTTATAAACTTCTTCATCACTGCTGCTGATGTGCCTGTGACAATAATGTCATCAACATAAACAAGAACCAACATTAGCAAGCCAGATTTTTTAAGGATAAACAAGGAGTTATCTGCCATGGACTGCTTAAACCCCCACTGCACCGTTTGATTTCTCAGGACTTCAAACCAAGCCCTAAGGGCTTGATTTAACCCATATAATGCCTTGTTAAGCTTACAAACATAGTTGGGATGTTTAGGATCAATGAATCCCTCTGGTTGTGGCATATAGACTGTTTCATGAAGAGGTCCATTAAGGAAGGCATTGTTTATGTCAACCTGATTTATGCCTCAGTTGAAGGTGACAGCCAATGACGGGACACCTCTGATAGTAGATGATCTGGCCACAAGACTGAATGTCTCAGTATAGTCAACACCATACTTTTGGTGGAACCCCTTAGCAACCAATCTAGCCTTGTGCTTTAAGATGGATCCATCAGGCTTGATTTTCAGTTTGAACACCCACTTGTTGCCTACAAGATTCTGATGTGATGCTGGAGGAACTAGGGTCCAGGTATTGTTGACACATAGGGCCTTGAATTCCTCTTCCATTGCAGCTTTCCAATCAGAACTACTTAGGGCATCTGATGCACTTACAGGTTCAGATGGGTAATGATGAGGAATTGTGGAGGAGGATAGAACATAAGTCTTGGGCTTGAAAATGCCCCTTTTGGACCTTGTCTGCATGGGGTGTTTGGCTAAAGGAGGTTCAGGGTTCACAGGAGCAACTGGCTCAGGAGATGGAGTTGGACAATGATTTGGGAAAATAGAGCTGGAGGATTCAGAGGACAGATGTTGTGACAGTGGTGCACTTGGTGAAGAAGAACTCTGAGACAGAGAGGTATTGGATAAGGAATTTGGGTTGACACCAGGAGAGTGGTGAGAAGGAGTCTGGATTGGGACATTGGACAGACTAGGAGGGTCAGAGCAGATAGGAGAACTAGAAGATGGTGTCATAGGAGAACTAGAGGATGGTTCCACATTGGTTGTATCAGCTTCTTTTGGGATGCTTGGAGATGGTAGGACAGTGTTAAACAATATAGGATTTACAACAATCTCCCTAGAGTGTCCCAAACCGAACCCTTCTTTGAAAGGAAATGATAATTCATCAAAAACAACATCTCTAGATATGTATATCCTACCATTTTCATCAAGACACTGATACCCTTTGTGTTTAGGACTTAATCCCGAGTTAACACATTTGGTGGTTGATGACAGTTAAAATATACCTATTTATGTCATCAATTCTAACCTTAAATCGGAGTTAATTGTATATATTTCATATTTAATCACGTGTTTATATTTATTATTTAATGATAAGTGATTATTAATATGATAATTGGTATTTAGCTGTTTTTATTATAAAAGAGCAATTAATTGTGTGATAAATGCTGATTTTGCAGATCATGATAAATCGGGAAGATAATTATCACGCAATCGGGAGATCTCAAGATAAAAGAGAAGAAAATCGGAGCATTGAAGAAAAGATTAATCGATCAATTCAAAAGCATGGAGTGGGGCACAAGTCAGACGAACCGAAGTGAAAAGCAGCGTGAAGAAGGAGGCTCGGTCGACCGAGCCATGCCATTCGATCGACCGGCGTGTAGGTTCGGTCACCCGAGCCTAATGTGATAAACGCATTGCAATCTTCTGGATTCTCCCTATGTCGGCTACAACTCCTATATAAACAGCAGCCACGATGTTGAGAACATATACCACTACACACAAAAACAATTCATACAATTTTAGCCTTCAAGTTTTATTTTCTTTATGTTCGTACATTGTGGATTCGTCGGATTCTCCGATTAGGGAGCGCATTAAAGAGTGGGAGTCACTCTCGTCTTCGAGGGTATGACTATTCAATTATGCAATCTTTATTCGTAGATCTGTTATATTTTATTATGGAGTAATTTTATCTGTATTGATTGCGTGATGTAGATTTATTTATGAACCCATGTGTTTAGGTTAGAAACGTTAAGAAGTAATCATGATTTGTTCCGGCACAGAACTGTGTTCGGTCGACCCAGACGTGTCACTCGGTCGCCCGAGTGCTGTCGTTCGGTCGACCGAGCCTGGCAACGTATAGGGCAATATTATGATCGGCTTCGACTACGTCAGATTCTCTGAATTGGAATTAAAACGAGTAATTAAACCTGATCAACTTAATTATTCGTCATCATAATTTAACATGAAACCTAAAAAGTGATTGTTACTTAGGATATAGATTGAATCGGCATCTAAGAAGTACGCCTTACCCTAGGAATGTTGCTTAGATGAGGTTACGGTTTACACCGGCATCCCTAGTCTCGTAATTGTGTCAGAAGTTATATGAGATGGAGGCATTAAAAAGCGAAGTCACGTAACGGAGGCACGATGATTTAGATGACCTAATTGGAGCTAAATCTACCTTAGGGGATGACTCCCGTAGTCATAATAATTAATCTTTAAACGTTTGTTTTGTCTCGTTATCATCCTAATTCACATGGGGGAGTTATAATCTACTAGCGTAATCAATACTATTTGTCTAGATAATATCAACCGTATTATCCGTGTTTTAGTAATCTTTAGTTTGTCTTTGTGGTCTTTTGTGTCTTGTGGTTGTCACTATTTTATTTTTACGCATTTAGTTGGTCGTAGACCGCCCCTTTCATTTTAGTTCTAATAGGATAAAGTTGTGTTTTATTTGTGCCGAGTCTCTGTGGGATCGACCTCGACTCTATCTGGCTGTACTACAATTGAACCTAGTTCTCTTGCTAGTGAGTTAGTAGGCATCGAGTTATTAATTTAACTTGACCTCCATCAAGTTTTTTTGGCGCCGTTGCCGGGGACTCGAGTCATTAAATTAAGATATAGCTTATTTTGTTAGAACTGGATTCGTGAATATTCTGTGAATAAGAGTCTGTATATTAAACAGTGACATATAAAAATAAAAAATAAAAAAAAGGGTGTTCGGTCGACCGAACACTATCCCTCGGTCGACCGAGAATTAGTTTTCTTTTCTGATTATGTTCTGTATCAGTTCTACAACATTCTGTTTCTGTTTTATTTACGATTTCTTTTCTTAAACTTATTTCGAGTCTGTTTTAGTTTTATTTAGTTAGTTAAAGGCCTAGCCTTAACTAGTGATTAATTGTTTTATTGTTGTTTATTATTTTATAGTACGCTACTCGGAAATCGAAGGAACCGCTTGAGCCTTATAATCCTGAGATAGAAAAATTTGCGAGAAGGAATAGGAAGTTAGCTAGGGAGCTGGCTAAGCAAGGAGAAGAGGATCCAAATCTTGAGGAAAGCGAGCAAGGAGTGGAAGAAGGACATACAACCGATCATTACGAACATTACGAATCAAGCGAGAAATGGAAGGCAATCCAGTCAATCCAAATCAGGTACCTAATCCTGTTATTAATAATGCCAATAATGTGAATGCAAATGCTAATAATGAGAACCAAGTCCTAGTTCAAGGAGCGGCGCACTTTGCAAAGTTATGCAACGCCCACTATTGAACAATTCATTCCCATTTATAGTAGCACCGCAAGATGATCATGAAGTCTATCACCCTAGGCCTAATGTAATTCAAATGGTGACTAATTATTCTACTTTTCATGGAGTCCAAAGCGAGGATCCTGGTGTTCACGTGACAAATTTCTTGAAATCGTCGGTAGAGTGAAACGAGAATTAATCCCGGAGGAACATTAAATCTTAAGCTTTTTCCTTTCACTTTGAAAGATAAAGCTAAGCAATGGCTTCTCTCTTTAGAAATTTGGATCTATCACAACTTGGGAACAATTGTTGCAAAAATTCATGAATAAGTATTTTCCCTTAGGAAAAACTTTTAAGTTACGCCAAGATATCCTAGGATTTAAGCAACAACACTGGGAGAGTTTTGATCAAGCTTGGGAGCGTTTCAAGGAAGCTATGAGGAAGTGCCCTCATCATGACATCTCTCTTTGGCTTTTAATGCAAACTTTTACCATGGGTTGAGAGAGCGAGAAAATTAGAGTAGACGCCTCAAGCAATGAGGCGTTTGTTCTTTATCTCTGAGGAGGCACTGAGGAAGATGGAGCAAATAGCGATGAGCGACCAATGGGGGAGGCAATGACATAGCTCTTTGTGAAGATGGCATTGATATATTTGATGATAGTGCATCTACCAAAATCTTAGAACAACTTTTCTGTTATCAATGATAAGGTGGATGGGATGCAAGAGAGGATGACAAGAGTAGAGAAAGGGGTGGAATCGAGGTAGCACCTCAAAGTGAGAATCTTTGATCTTGAAGAAGCCAATTATGTCGGGGAGAGTGCAGACCTAATCATAACCATCCTGGATTCGATATAGTGACATTAACGCAGGAGAAAGGCCTAAACCGCCTACCACTTATGTACCACATGCAGACTAAAACTTTTGGTTGGGAAGGCTGCGATAGAAAAAGCGAGTAATGTAAGTCACCGACAATATGGGTCAACTTTCAAAATCTATGGTTGAGTTAGCCACTAACTTTAGCCAATATTGTCGAAGACAGATGCCAAAGTAACCAATCGGAAGCTTTAGTTCAAAATCTCACGCACCAGGTAGGACAACTAGCTGAGCAAGTCTCAACTAGACCTCCTGGAGGGTTGCCCAGCAACACAGAGAAGAACCCTAAGGACTTGAATGCGATCATGACAAGGAGTGGAAAAGAAGTAACTCCACCATCCCTGCAAGAGAGAGTCACAAAGAATAAGGATGGTGAGCCAAGCAATGAGACTAATACTTCCGAGACTTTGCCTGAGCAAGGAACGTATAAAGAACTTGCTGGCCCTAGAGTTGAACTTTACAACAACAAGTATCCAATTTTCACTGATGTCGATCCTTCAACTCTACCTTATCCTCCACCAAAGCCGAAGCCTAAGCTTGATAATAAGAGATATAAGAAGTTCGTGGATATGTTTAGTAAGTTACAAATCAATATACCCCTAGTTGAAGCACTAGCTGAAATGCCTGAGTACACCAAGTTTTTAAAAGACGCCGTCTCAACTAAAAGGAAACTTCTAGATTTAGAGACCATATGCCTAAATGAGGAGTGCTCAGCCATTCTTCAACATAAGTTACCCCCAAAATGCAAAGATCCGGGAAGTTTTCTCATTCCCTGCACCATAGGTAACATATGTTTGAACAAAGCTTTGTGTGATCTAGGAGCTAGCGTGAACCTGATGCCACTATCTATTTTTCGGAAGCTAGGCATGAAAGATCTTAAGAAGACTTCAATCACACTACAATTAGCTGACCGTTCTGTCAAGGAACCGTGTGGAGTGGTTGAGGATGTGCTAGTAAGAGTTGAAAAGTTTGTATTCCATCGACTTTGTAGTATTAGATATGGAAGCTAACTCACGAAGTACCGTTGATATTAGGGAGACCGTTCATGGCCACTAGTAGAACGCTAATTGATGTTTACAAAGCGAGTTGGTGTTAAGAGTGAGCGAGAGAGAGTTGCATTCAATGTCTTCGACACTATGAAGCAACTTTGATGATGGAGAGGATGCATGTTTCATGTTGGATTCCATTGATAGGATTGTTCAAGAATTTCAACAACATGAAAGTATAAAGGATTTCTTGGATCTTGTCTTAGAAGAAGAAGATGAAGTCAAGTCGTGAGTAATGAGGAGGAAAGATGATATGGCCAGGATGTAGTAGAGGACCCCAAAGCTGTAGAGGAAGTAAGTCTTTGCGGAGATTGAAAGATTCTATCATAGACCAACGTGGCATAAGTACTTGAACTCAAACTCACCTGGTCAAAAGTTGAAGACCTCTTTGGAAGAACCTCCCACAAATTTGACTTTAAAACCTCTTCCTGCGAATTTGAAGTATGTATTTCTTCAAGATGAGACTTTGCCGTGATTATATCTTCTTCCTTGACGGACTTACAAGAGGAGAAACTAATGAGAGTTCGAGAGAGTACGCGGAGCATTTGGATGGACCATAGGCGGCGTTAAGGGGATTAGTCTAGCGTATGTATGCACAAGATCTCCGTGGACCACTGAAAAGAAAGCGGTTGCACAACCTCGAGGCGTTTAACACCGCAATTAAAGGAAGTGGTTAGGGATGAGGTTATAAAAATGCTAGAAATGGGGATTATATTTCCAATTCTTTGATAGCGAATGGGTAAGCCCTATCCACGTAGTTCCCAAAAAGGAGGATTGACGGTGCAAGCCAATGAGTTGAATGAGTTAATTCCTGTGAGGCTAATCACTGGTCATCGAGTATGCATAGACTTTAGGAAACTAAATGATGCAACTCGTAAGGACCACTTTCCTCTTCCATTCATCGATCAAATGCTCGAGAGGCGGCGGGCATGCTTTTATTATTTTCTCGGCGGTTATTGAGGATATTATCAAATCCACATCTCGCCGAAGATCGTGAGAAAACAACATTTACATGCCCATATGGGACATTTGCGTATAATCGAATGCCATTTGGATTGTGTAACGCCCCCGCGACATTTCAACGGTGTATGATGTCATTATTTGCGGATATGGTGGAAGACTTCTTGGAAATCTTTATGGATGATTTCTCCGTGTTTGGAGACGATTTCGATTCATGTCTCGCACATCTAGCACAATCTTGAAGAGATGTGAAGAGACAAATCTTGTGCTTAAGCGGGAGAAGTGTCATTTGATGGTTACGGAAGGTATAATCTTTGGCCACCGTGATATCAAAGAACGGTATAGAGGTGGATAGAGCCAAAGTTGAGGTGATCGAGAAATTACCTCCACCTACTAATCTTAAAACTTTGCGAGGTTTTTAGGCCACGCCGGATTTTATCGTAGGTTTATCAAGGACTTTTCCTTGGTCTCAGACCTCTTACCGAATTATTGGCCAAGGATGTACCATTCGTGTTTTCTAATGAGTGCATAAAAGCTTTCAACGAAATAAAAGTAGGCGATTCTTGCACCCGTTCGTCGCACGGATTGGGATCTTCCGTTCGAAGCGATGTGTGATGCAAGTGATCTTCTTTGTTGGCGCCGCTTTGGGTCAAAGAAAGATAAGATCTTGAGGCCTATTTATTATGCAAGCCGGACTTTGAATTCGCCCAAAGAAATTACGCCACAACGGAGAAGGAACTTTTGGCCGTTATCTTTGCTTTTGACAAATTTAGATCTTACTTAGTGGGATCTAAAGTCACCGTGTGGGTGACCATGCGGCTCTTAAGTATCTCTAGCAAAGCAAGATTCAAAGCCGAGGCTGTTGAGATGGATTCTCTCTCTTTGCAAGAATTTGGCGTAGAAATCCGAGATAAGAAAGGAAGTGAGAGCGTGGTGGCCGATCATCTATCGCGCTTACAATTAGAGGATGGTGAGGAATTACGAGATAGGAGAATCTTTTCACGATGAACAACTTTTCTCCATCACCACCATCGGGGACATGATGATGATTGTCTTTGCAGATTTCTTCGCGAATAGAGGTTGTGAAGGAGAAGAAGCAACCATGGTTTAGTTTGTTTGTCAATTATCTATCCGCAAAGTACACGCCACCGAATCTCACTTTGTCCCGAGAAAGAAAAAAATTCTTTAAAGATCTTAGACATTATTATTGGGATGAACCGTACTTGTTTAAGCTAGGATCGATAATGTTTTCGAAGATGTGTGCGGAGGAAGAGTATAATGATATCTGAAGCATTGTCATTCTTATGAAGTTGGAGGACACTACGGGGAGATAAAGCTGGCCAAAGTCCTCCAATGCGGTTTTTATTGGCCGACATTGTTTAAGGATGCACACCAATATGCAAAGGCATGTCATGCTTGTCAAATGAATGAGTAATATTTCAAGGAGGAATGAGATGCCACTCAAGAGCATCTTAGAAGTGGAACTTTTTGACGTTTGGGGAATAGATTTTGTTGGACCCTTCACTTCATCATTATCTAACCGATATATCTTAGTTGCTGTAGATTATGTATCCAAATGGGTTGAGGCCATTGCTTCCCCTACTAACGATGCTAGGGTTGTGGTTAGATTCTTGAAGAAGAATATTTTTACAAGGTTTGGGACGCCTAGGGCAATTATAAGCGACAATGGTAGTCATTTTTGTAATAAACCTTTTGAACGGCTGATGATTAAGTATGGGGTTCGACATAAACTAGCATCAGCATATCACCCCCAGACTAGTGGACAGGTAGAAGTCACCAATCGAGAGATAAAGCGTATCCTGGAAAAAACTGTTAATACGACTAGGAAGGATTGGTCGTTACGTTTAGACGACGCTTTATGGGCTTATAGGACTGCATATAAAACCTCGATTGGAATGTCACCATATAGGATTGTTTTCGGAAAGGCATGTCATCTGCCTGTGGAACTGGAGCACCGGGCCATGTGGGCAACAAGGATGCTAAATTTCGACGAGACGTTGGCCGGTGAGAAAAGGATGTTAGAATTAACTCCCCTGGAGGAGTTTCGTTTAGAGGCATACGAGAATGCCAAGATCTTCAAAGAGCGCACGAAGAAGTTTCATGACAAAAAGATTCTGGAGAGGACCTTTCAAAAGGGTGATCTGGTTCTCTTGTACAATTCGCGCTTAAGACTCTTCCCGGGTAAGTTGAAATCAAGATGGTATGGCCCATTTCAAGTACAACAAGTCTTTCCTTCGGGAGCGGTGGAGCTATTCAATTTTAGAGACGAGTCCAGATTTGTGGTCAATGGACATCGTCTTAAGCATTATCACGGGCTTCCGCCTGCTGCTGAGGAGGAGGTTTTGTACCTCGACGACCCTGTCTATGAATAAACCATCTTGAGCTGAGTCGAGCTAGCGACTATAAACTTAGAACTACTACTATCTTTTTCGTTTTTCTTTTTAAAGTAGCATGCGCCTATCACTGTTTTTTTCATCTCGCCATGTTCCGAGTCTAAGTTCGGAATAAACGAGGTTTTTTCCTTGATAGCCGTCATGTGAGTTTTTATTTAGGTTTAAATCCCTTTTGGTCTTGTCCATGGCAGTATAAAATAAAGTGGCTTAAACTGTTTATAGATATCTATATCTAATTACTGCCACATTATTTTATAATGTCCATAGACATGGTATTTGACGATTTCGTGGAGCTTGTTTGTTTATACAGGATGTGTCTGTCTCTCCACGCTGTGCCGATGATTACTCCGATATTATTCCTTTACTTGGGAGCCGTTTCCAGAGCTAAGTCTTTCATCTTGAACTCTCATTTATTTTTGTCATTGAGGACAATGCCATGTTTAAGTGGGGCGGGGACTTAGCTATATATTGTCTCTTGTATGTTGAAAAAGTCAAGGGAGCGGAATCGACAATATTGAGCCAAATTTAAAAAACTTTTATGGAAAATGCCAAGATGGTTTAACTCGTACCCTTAAACTTGTGAAGTTCTTATACTTAGAATTAATAGGAAATGAACCAAGTTGCGTGAGTACGTGGTCATATTATACTTTTGCGATAAATTGTTAGTAGACTTAAGGATATTCATGCCAACAAGTGCAAATAGTTATTGTTCAATTACTCAACATGTGAATCGGTTAGTACCGTATGAGTTATAATAATTGAAAGAAGTATGTGTACATTGCGTAGATAATTGGTTATGAGGACCTAGTGTCGACATTTGTCGACTGATGTATTCTGATCTTCTAGCCAACAAAAGCGGAGTAATAAGCTTGGGACGTACCTGTGTTTTGACAATGCATTAAAACACTGGGCTTGTAGTAACATTACCAAAGTAGCCCCGCGCTTGTGGTAATATTCGATGCTACGCTTAATCTAAGATAGGGGGATACTCTATGAAAAGTTTTCTTCCTTGAGATTAGTAGTATTGAAAAATATGCAAAAATTGAAAATTTGAATTTTTTTTTAGAGGCTTGAGTAGTACTCAGTCTCCAAGTCCAAAAACCCTATAGATACGCTCTTGCTTATTGTTCTAGTGCTTTAACCATTGCGAGGCATAAGAATTATGAATGCTGATGTTGGTAAATTTTGATATGAAGTCTGCATAAACTTTAATCTTGCTACATTTATATAAAACCAATGCACATGCACACAATCACTTCGATTCATAGCGAGGATTGAATAATGCTTATCCTATGCGCATGACTGGTATGAGTTGACTCGGGTTTCTTGTGTAAGTATGAGTTGACCACATAAAATGTTGTCTTGGGAATTAACTTGTTAATGCTTTGTTCGGGACGAAGCAAAGTTTAAGTGGGGGGCATTTTGATGACAGTTAAAATATACCTATTTATGTCATCAATTCTAACCTTAAATCGGAGTTAATTGTATATATTTCATATTTAATCACGTGTTTATATTTATTATTTAATGATAAGTGATTATTAATATGATAATTGGTATTTAGCTGTTTTTATTATAAAAGAGCAATTAATTGTGTGATAAATGCTGATTTTGCAGATCATGATAAATCGGGAAGATAATTATCACGCAATCGGGAGATCTCAAGATAAAAGAGAAGAAAATCGGAGCATTGAAGAAAAGATTAATCAGATCAATTCAAAAGCATGGAGTGGGGCACAAGTCAGACGAACCGAAGTGAAAACGCGTGAAGAAGGAGGCTCGGTCGACCGAGCCATGCCATTCGGTCGACCGAGCGTGTAGGTTCGGTCACCCGAGCCTAATGTGATAAACGCATTGCAATCTTCTGGATTCTCCCTATGTCGGCTACAACTCCTATATAAACAGCAGCCACGATGTTGAGAACATATACCACTACACACAAAAACAATTCATACAATTTTAGCCTTTAAGTTTTATTTTCTTTATGTTCGTACATTGTGGATTCGTCGGATTCTCCGATTAGGGAGCGCATTAAAGAGTGGGAGTCACTCTCGTCTTCGAGGGTATGACTATTCAATTATGAAATCTTTATTCGTAGATCTGTTATATTTTATTATGGAGTAATTTTATCTGTATTGATTGCGTGATGTAGATTTATTTATGAACCCATGTGTTTAGGTTAGAAACGTTAAGAAGTAATCATGATTTGTTCCGGCACGAAGCTGATTCGGTCGACCAGACGTGTCACTCGGTCGCCGAGTCTTTGTCGTTCGATCGACCGAGCCTGGCAACGTATAGGGCAATATTATGATCGGCCATTCACGTCGATTCTCTGAATTGGAATTAAAACGAGTAATTAAACCTGATCAACTTAATTATTCGTCATCATAATTTAACATGAAACCTAAAAAGTGATTGTTACTTAGGATATAGATTGAATCGGCATCTAAGAAGTACGCCTTACCCTAGGAATGTTGCTTAGATGAGGTTACGGTTTACACCGGCATCCCTAGTCTCGTAATTGTGTCAGAAGTTATATGAGATGGAGGCATTAAAAAGCGAAGTCACGTAACGGAGGCACGATGATTTAGATGACCTAATTGGAGCTAAATCTACCTTAGGGGATGACTCCCGTAGTCATAATAATTAATCTTTAAACGTTTGTTTTGTCTCGTTATCATCCTAATTCACATGGGGGAGTTATAATCTACTAGCGTAATCAATACTATTTGTCTAGATAATATCAACCGTATTATCCGTGTTTTAGTAGTCTTTAGTTTGTCTTTGTGGTCTTTTGTGTCTTGTGGTTGTCACTATTTTATTTTCTGCATTTAGTTGGTCGTAGACCGCCCTTTCAATTTAGTTCTAATAGGATAAAGTTGTGTTTTATTTGTGCCGAGTCTCTGTGGGATCGACCTCGACTCTATCTGGCTGTACTACAATTGAACCTAGTTCTCTTGCTAGTGAGTTAGTAGGCATCGAGTTATTAATTTAACTTGACCTCCATCAGTGGTATGGAACTTGAACTTAGTTTGAGAGAAAGGTCTAGTGTGAGGATAACAGGCACAACAAAGATTTTAAGACTATGATAATCTGGCTGTGTATTATACAGCACAGTGTAAGAAGATTGCATATTCAAAACTTTGGTTGGTAAGAGGTTGATGAGATGGACACTGTACTGGAAGGCTTCCCATCAAAACTTCAGGGGCATAGAAGCTTGGGCAAGGAGAGTGAGACCTAGCTCAACTATGTGTCTATGTTTTCTCTCAGCTCTTCCATTTGGGAAATGAGCATGGGGACAAGGGTGCCTGAAATGGATGCCATTTAGATATTTCTCAAAGGTTCTATACTCTCCCCCCAATCTGATTGAATGCACTTAATTTTTGTGTTGAACTGGTTTTCTACCAAAGTTTTGAACTGAATGAAAGTAGACATGGCATCAGCTATAGATTTTAAGGGAAATATCCAGGTAAACCTGGAGTGATCATCAACAAAGTGAATGTAGTAGACATATCCAAAGTTAGATTTAAGAGGAGCAGGTCCCCACAAGTCAGTGTGCACTAAATCAAGAACACGAGCAGCATGAGAATCAGAAGCAGAATAAGGCAAAACATGATTTTTCCCAAATTGACAGGATTCACAAAACTTTAATTCATCATTAACAGACACATTACACTGATTCAAAACATCATTGAGGACAACCCTAGAAGGATGTCCAAGTCTGCTATGCCAGACATTAGGATCCTTATTAAGACACACAGACTTGACATTATTGATGGAGGACTGGCTAGATGAGGCAGCAGCTCCAGAACTAGGACTTGAGGAGGATTTGGAGTGAAGGAAGTTCTTGAAACTAAGAACTTGATAGAGACCATCATGGAGTTCACCTCTGAGAAGAACCATCCCTGATTTCTGATCCTTAACAAAACAATAAGAAGATTCAAAGACAAGGTTAATAGGATTATCTTGAACAAGTCTAGAAACACTAATAAGATTTTTCTTGATCTGAGGGACATGTGGAAGATTATTTAAGTGTAGAGGTGTGGGATGAGTGGGAATAACACTAGTGCCAATGTGTTGAATAAACAGTTTCTCACCATTACCTACAGTGAGTGCATCATTACCATGATAGTCTGTGTTGATGTGCAGGTTATTCATGTTTGCAGTTGATGGGAGTCAACTTTACGTGACTCCGCTACATTGTTTGGCCTCCGTTTACCACATTTTCAGCACATTTTTGGATAATTTAGACCACTTTCGGGGTAATATTGTGAGTTCCTCGCACGGGGGGTAATTCCGTCATTTTGATAGTTTACCACCCCTTTTTGATGATATTGACCCCATTCCCGAGCACGTTTACCCTTTGGAATGTTTTGGTTGTTTTTGGTCATTGTGATGATGTAGGGTATTGATGTCTCGAGGACCCGAAGGCAATGGTTTACAATGAGAAACATAACCGGCGAGAAAAGAGGTGGAAAAGGAGAAAAAGTGAAGAATTGGTGGCACAGGTCCAAGCGCACGTTCCAACCCTCAAACCGGCGTTCAGTCTCCAAAGCTGGCGTTCCAACCCTCAAACCAGCGTTCAGAGTTGCGAGTCATACAGAGTTCAGCTCTCCTTCAAACGCCGGTTTAGCAATTACCTAGAACGCGTGCGTTCAGGCCATTCAAACGCACGTTACGTACCTTGGAACGTGCGTTCGGACTCTCTAAACGCGCGCGTTCCATGCACGTAAACCAGCGTTTCGCAAGATAAAAGCCCTAAGTCGCCTGAACTTCAAGCGAACGCACGTTCCACTCATCTGGAACGGCGTTGAACCAAAATCTGCAGGATTTTCCTCCACCTATAAATACCCCCTTAGTCCATTTTGGGATTATTATTCATCTTCTTAGCCAAACTCTACCCCCTTCATAGCTCGAATTTTGTAACATGACTTAGAATACTCCATCTTAGTGTAAATCAACAACATCTTAGCTTAATCTTTCCATTTCTTAGCTTAGATTTTCATTTCTAACACTAAGAGACCACCTTTTAATTACTTCTATATTTTGTGCTTTTGGATCTCAACTCAATTTACGCAATCTTATGGTATATTTCTCTTCTCTTTTACTTGTTATGGCTCTTATTTACTTGTTTTGTGAATGTTTTGATTAGTATAATGAGTAGCTAAACATCTTCATAGCCGAATCATGTGAAATTTGGTGAAATCTGTTGGAATAGTGTCCTAAACCCAATCGGGTTGGACGGATCCGACGGGTCGGATCATTTCTACTATTCCTTTATGTTTATACATATATAAAATGGTTTTTTTCCGTTGTCATATATACATTTCTTCTAAAGAACCAATTATGAATTGTTATATGGTAACGTCCTTAGTATTAAACTGTGGTAGAGAAACCATGATAGGCGATTATGGTTGATGAGATCTCTAATCACTTTAATAAGTTTGATACTTAAATGTCTCTAGGCTGATATACTATTAAACAGGACATTGATAGTATAAATAGACTAGCACGTATTAGATGTCTTCTGTCTTTAAGGGCAGGGATAGATCTCGTCTATCGAAGTGTAGAGACACTTGACCATGCGTGGACGTGTATTAGAGAATGCGTGACGTTAGATCGACCCCCTTTTACAGATAAGTGTCACACTATGTGACGGTTGTGTAATTATCCTTAAGACCGGAGTCTTCATGGCATCACGGTGTGGATTGTCATGCTTTGACACTATTGAGGTTTCCCCTAGCCACGGGGCGATCATGCGGTAGTGATTGGGTATGATACTGAAGCATGCGGAGTATACATGATTGGTCGTCCGGGAATCGCGTATCCTATGATTGGGATCGAATATCCAAAATGGCCTTCTTATAAGGAATGTCTTACTCTCGTGAATCTTTGCAAAGTGGGAGTAAACGAGTTACTTCGAGAGAGCATGATATCCAGATTATAAGATACGGTTGTTAATGTTTGACACTCGACGTACGACCGTATGGATATTATTACAGCGATAGGATTGTAAGTTACACGGTAACTGTTTCACATGAAAGGTAGTAGTCATTGCATTTGACTCTTCCGATGATTGGGGGTCACGGTGTGTTGCTAGACGCTATCCCGTGATCGTTAGGCATGAAGGGCATTTTCGTAATTTGCGCTTTGTGTCTACGGCCAACATATTCGGAAGCCTATCGGGTCACACACATATGAACATCTAGCCGGATTAAAATGTGGTTATAGATGATAACCAAATAAGGAAAGAATTTATCTCACGACTATAAAGGTTATAGTGGTAAATTAATATGGTGGTATTTATTTATTATGAATAAATTAAATACAAGATATTAATAGTATTATATTAATTAAAGAATATCCCGGATGCCAATTTATTGGCTAAGGTGGCATAATTTGTGTGTGTATATGATACACTTGGATTGTGTGCAATTTAATTAATTAGTATTACCAAATATTAATATTAGATATTAATATAGTATATATATATAAATGATGCATGCATGTGGCGCATCAAAGAGTTGCATGCGCACCAACTGTGTGTATGGCATATATAATATATAGATTTATTTGTGTAATATATATGTGATATATACACACGTATGTAAATTGATTTATGGTAATAAAATAAAGATAATAATATTAGATATTGACAATATCTTGAATATTCAATATGAGATATTGACAATATCCTAGATTTATTTAATATGAGATATTATAATAAATGAGATAAATCAATCAATTATATTTTCCTTATTTTATTGGGAAAAGGTTTTCTTCTCCTCCACCTCTTGGCGCCACTTTCATTATAAATAGGAGGTGGGTGTCAATTTCTTTTAGACAACACAATTCCAAGAACTAATAGTTAGCTTGTGTAAAATAGAGAGATCCTATGAGAGTTGGAGAGAGGAGGGAAAAGGCCGGTCTAGCAACCGGAGTTTTCCAATAGCAATCCATGATGGGATTCCGGCGGCTGCTGCGTGTGGACTAGCGGTAGAGGCCGAACACTTGGGCGGCTCTATGCAGAACTACTCTCCCAGACGGTCAAAGCGTCGATCTTATAGATCAACCAAGGTAACCACCGTCTACTACTCGTTTGTTTATTGCTTAAACGAAGTCGATCTTGGGTAAAAGGAAATCAAATTTTGAATTCTGCTGCGTTCGCGTAGATTTCTAACAGATTGGTATCGGGCGAGCGAGCTTGAAGCAATAAGCATGTTATTATGCGTAGTTAATTTTATCGTTTAAATCACGTAATTAAAAGATGAAAGATTTTTATTTGCAAAATTGATACATGAAAAAAAAAAAGGGGATCGGGTGGTGCTCGCCGATTGGCGGCGGCACCACCACCGGGCGGCGTGGCGGGGCGGCGGCGGCGGCAAGAGCAGGCAACTCGTCGCCGCAATCGGTTGACGGTCAATCTTTGGCGGATCTCCAAATTTTTGTTTTGTGTATTTTGTGATTCAATATGGTTCATAGTTGTGATTAAAATCTCATTTGTTTAGTTGTGTCACATGTGGCTAACCAATGGTTCAAATAGTTTGGCCATTTGGGGATGCCATACAGATTAAAATAATAATGGTCTTTCCAAACTTTGTTTGGAATAAAGCTAAGCCTTCCAAATATTTGATTTGGGAAAGCGCTAGCGCAAGCCACTTCCAAAATTTTGATTTTGGAAAGTGGCGTGCCTAAACCAAAATTATTTGGCCTTTCCAAATATTTGATTTGGAATAAGCGCAAGCCTTTCAAATATTTGATTTTAAAAGGCTTAAGCAGCCACTTCCAAAATTTTGATTTTGGAAAGTGGCTGAGCTTTAAGCCAAATTTGGTTTAGAAACCAAAGACATCCCTTTTGATTACGAATCAAAAAGAAAGAAACAAAAGAGAAATAATTTTAATTTTGATTTATTTTGGAATAGTTCTAATTAATTAAAGTTAAAATTAAAATCGGTTTAAAATTAATCGTTAATTTTATTTCGATTAAAATCATTTAATTAATTAAATGTTAATTAGTTAATTGATTGGATAAAATTATTTAATAGATTAAATGTTAATTGATTAATTAAGACGCAAGTAGTTAAATTTTAATTTTATCTTTTCATAAGATTTTCTTGTATGGATTAGATATAGTAGATATAATATGATTATATGGATTCAGATTGATCGTGGACTCACCGATAGGATAGATGTGAATGATTTAATTTTTCTGTTGGTTTAAAAATTGTCCTAGGCCGTTATGAAGAACGTGACCTAGTTTATTTTCTGCATTTATCCCATTCCCGTTGACTCCCCCGTGTGCGGCGGGTGTATTTATTTTATTAGATAGAATTAAATGTAACAAGAATGGAGCAGAAGATGGAGACCAAAGAAAGACGAAAAATAAAGATCCCATTGGAGAATGGCGCATTAAAGATCCTATTGGCGGTTGCAGCTACCCTTAGATTGTGACCCGCGGTTTCGTCAGTTTGTATTCGAAACCGCACCTAGGAAAAGTCCATGATCATACCGGTTACTTTACGCATTTATTTATTTTGTGCTTGTATTTATTTTATATGATACGATAGATGCATGACTAGGCACGATCTAGATAAATGTGTAGGATGTATGTCTATAGAGATAGATATATTTGATGAGACCGTAATTAAATTAATTAAGAGAATTAATTCAAAATTAATTAAGTGAATTAATTTAAAATTACTCCCACAACAAAAATCGAGTTATAATATGTCTCCCAATATTATAGTGACGGTGAAGAGCCCTTGTTCGGATCAACTGATCGCCCACGCCGGGAGTTGACCTACCACGGGTATATCGTCATTATCGAGATATGATCGTTATGAGATCTCATGAATACTTGGAGTTACGACTCGACTAAGAATCTTGCGGTGATTGGCCCACGTCAGGACCGTCGATTTTAGAGACATAAGGTTGACTATCACATAGACGATGTGAATTGTCAAAGAGTTGACTAGTCAAACCCTTTGGAAGTCGCGTTAGACGCGATTGGTAGTAAGTACCTACCCGTCGAAATTGACCCGGTCGATCGCCCACGTCGGGATCGAGTCAACTAGATAGGATTTCAGCCACTAAAGAATTTTTAATTCTTGAAAGTCAATTGGGAGTAGTTGACTAGTGGGAGCAAAATCATAATCCCAAAGACCATATTTGATTTTGCGTGTATAGACAACAACACTCTTTTATCTTCATTTTTATGTTGTAGTTTTTAGCAAACTTTTATATTTATGTTTTTCTCGATTAGTAAAACCAAATTATGACTGTTTGAGAAACGTTCTCAAGAATGGTTAGGTAAATTTTTAATCCTTTTAAAATAAAGCAATAACACGAGCAATCCCGTTATAGTAGCTAAAGTTAAGGAGACTACATATTTGATGGAGTCCTCCAAGACTTTAATCATTAAAGAAAAACGGCAGCTCATTGGATACGATCCAAGATGATCATTCTGTCATACGATGACAATTAATTCAAACGTTGAATAAGAATGACCAGATCTAATTTTGGAAAGGTTGTTTTCAAAATTGTAAGATTTAAGTATCGACTTAATTCTATCATTGCTTAAAGGTTAATTAAATAGTTAATGTTTTAAATACGATTTAAAAGGTTAAATAAACTATTTAATAAACTTTAGATTTTCTTTATGAAAGGAAATCAAAGACATAGCTCTTGTGATCTTTCTTAAGTCTTATGAAAACTACACTAAGAAACATTTACAAGTGCTTGAAGGATTAAAATGAAAGTTAGGGCATGTGCTTAAATAGAGAACTTATTGAAGTTTCTATTATAGGCAAGTAAGTTGAGATAAATCAATCTAAGTTCAAGTCAACTCTAAGATATATGATATCTTACGAGTGTGATTAAATTAGAAAGATTGAATACAAAAATGGAAGGTAAAACAAACGTTGTAACACTTACCATATTCGGATCTAGTAACCGATAAAGGGAACTAAATAAATGTTATTATGTTCCGGTTCTTATGAAGGACACAAGTTCAGTTATTTGTTAGGATTTAGTAGACACATTCAATTGTAAAGAATAAATGTTATTCTGATAAAATTGGATGGTCACTGAATCTAACATACTAGATTGTTGTCACTAAATAGTTGATATATGTGATGAGATCTCAACTAAATATTTGTATGGCTGTTATCCTTGATATTTGTGGTTGTTCTAGACACAGTCTTTCTGGAAGAGAAGCGTGTAATTAAACGTCATTCTGATGATGTTGAACCATATGATTATGAATCATGTGGGTTAAACGCATCTTATCCAAAGAGGACTAAAATACCCTTTTATGAAAAGGTTATAAACTCTAGAAAAATTGTCTAAAGCCTAAACATACCGATGTTTGTTGGCTTATGACAATTAATGCTATAAATAATTGTTTGTTAATCTCTATGACTATTTTTTGAAATAGTCAAGTGTACTTAGTAAAGTGAAAAATTCGGAAGCCCGAAAAGTTCGAGCTAGTACGAATATGAGATTGATGAGCTACTTAGGAATTAATCTTCAATTGGATTGAAGTAATTAATACCTGAAGGGTGTTTCGTAAGTAAATGCGAAAGGAATAAGATTCTTCCTTGAAGGATACCATCTTTGGGATACGCAATTAGATTGTGTTCCCAAAATGGAAATAACACTTTATATGATAAAGGTATGACGCAAGCCATGCGAAATATCCCTTACCCGCTTCGGGATAGTGCCTTTATACTTAACCGAGTTCCAAAGAATAAAGGTTGAATAAATTCCATATTAGATATGGAAGAGGATAATGTCAAATCTGTCTTAACCGATGATTTGAAGTTGTCATAAGCAAAGTCAGAAAGGCTTGGAGCCTAGTACGACATATGCAACTTTGTGGAATATCTCAGCAAGTACGCTAGATATTATTTACTGGTCCGTGGAGCAAAAGGTGTTTGTCTCCAAACATGCTGTCTTCTAGAGGAAGTGTTTCTTCCAAAAGAAACAGTGGGAGTGAATCAGATCTCAAAACAGTTTGAGATCCACAAAGATATATTCAACCATAGGAACGTGAGCGGACGCCACATAGCGATGAGGTGTAGATCACTGCTCAGTGCACACAAAAGTTCTGTAAGTCTGTGGATGACCTTAAGCACGAAAAAAATTGCTTTGGTATGTTCATCTTGAAGAATGAATATCTCACGACTTATGAAAGAATGTTTGAGAGGCAATATTGAGAGATATGGCTAGGAGCCATAATATCTGAATTAGATTCCATCAGTGACAACCAGGTTGTGAACCTAGTCTGTCTTACCTAAGGGGAGGGCCCTGAAAGGCTGGCCATGGATAGTAATATGATTACCATAAGGCTATAGTGACGGCTGAAGGGTATGAGGTGTAAACCTTGTAATTGTCTTTATGCTGCCAGCTGAGCCCAGTTCTATTCAGACTAAGCTTGTTGTAACTTCGTATCATGACTATATGATAGTGTTGAAGACGTTGGGCAGAAAGCTCGATGTTCATAGACAATAACATGACACGTAAGTCCACGAGATCCATTTATGGACTCATACAAGTTTCTCTAGACAATTTCTTTGTTTGATAATCAAAGGAGTTTGATTTAGTCAAAAGAAGGGTATGCCCATGTGCATGATGGATAGTGGGAGTGTGTTACGATTTTCGAGCAAGGTATTAGATATCTCTCTCGAGAATTATCACCCCATGTCACAGTCAATTAATGTTTGGTAGTTCAAGATCTTTACGAAAGCACTTGGATTAGCGGTTCTTATTTTTAGAAATAAGAATCTATAGTGATAGATTTAATCTTTGTTAGATTATAGTTTACCTATATAGATGTGATGCTAAAAGAAGTTTAGCATAGATCGCAAGATCTATCTATGTTAGGACGTTGGTCCTAAAGATGAGGTGAAAGATGATGTTTATGGAAGGTTTCTTCGCTCTGCGATAGGAACCATCATAAAGGAAATGCCGGATGTTCATAGTTCATGAAGAGTCATGAGCAAGTATGAAAGTAAAACGGTAAAATGAGAATATCCTTAAACAAGTTAAGAAAGAATTCTGGTTTATCGAAACTTGGAGTTAGATAAATATAGTTAAACAGACGTGTATCCTGAGTCTTACGAAGACGAGTGGGAGCTACAGTCTGGGTTTGCGGTCACTTTGAATAAGTGATACGGTGAGTGGAAATGTTCTAGCCTATGGGTCCTTTCAAACTCTACAACTTAGCCAAAACACACATATTGCCTTGGAGCGCTAGGGAGCAAAGACATGGATCTAGAAGGTTCATTCTTGAACCTTGTACGGTTCTTCCACCTTTCTATATAGGCGATATAGTAAGTGGATTCATTGCTTGAAGCAAGGACCGTGGTCTCGTCGAGAGATTCGTGTGTGTGTTGAGGCGGTTCCCTTTTGACTTGGTCATTTGGAGCATGGTATGAAGATAGTCTGAGTCCCCACGGATAGTGATCCGTTCATGGCTAGGGCTAGTTGCGAGTATTGCATGAGATTCTTGTGTTTCAACTTGGTCTTGTGTGTGCTAGTGATTGGTTTTAGGCCAAGTGGGAGATTGTTGGAATAGTGTCCTAAACCCAATCGGGTTGGACCGGATCCGACCGGGTCGGATCATTTCTACTATTCCTTTATGTTTATACATATATAAAATGGTTTTTCTGTTGTCATATATCTGTTCTTCTAAAGAACCAATTATGAATTGTTATATGGTAACGTCCTTAGTATTAAAGCGTGGTAGAGAAACCATGATAGGCGATTATGGTTGATGAGATCTCTAATCACTTTAATAAGTTTGATACTTAAATGTCTACAGCCGATATACTATTAAACAGACATTGATAGTATAAATAGACTAGCACGTATTAGATGTCTTCGTCTTTAAGTAGGCGGGGATAGATCTCGTCTATCGAAGTGTAGAGACACTTGGGTAGACGTGGACGTGTATTAGAGAATGCGACGTTGGGATCGACCCACTTACACGAGATAAGTGTCACACTATGTGACGGTTGTGTAATTATCCTTAAGACCGAGTCTTCATGGCATCACGGTGTGGATTGTCATGCTTTGACACTATTGAGGTTTCCACAGCCACGGGCGATCATGCGGTAGTGATTGGGTATGATCATCAAGCACGCGGAGTATACATGATTGGTCGTCCGGGAATCGCGTATCCTATGATTGGGATCGAATATCCAAAATGGCCTTCTTATAAGGAATGTCTTACTCTCGTGAATCTTTGCAAAGTGGGAGTAAACGAAAGTTACTTCGAGAGAGCATGATATCCAGATTATAAGATACGGTTGTTAATGTTTGACACTCGACGACGACCGTATGGATATTATTACAAATGATAGGATTGTAAGTTACACGGTAATCTGTTTCACATGAAAGGTAGTAGTCATTGCATTTGACTCTTCCGATGATGGGGTCACGGTGTGTTGCTAGACGCTATCCCGTGATCGTTAGGCATGAAGGGCATTTTAAGTAATTTGCGCTTTGTGTCTACGGCCAACATATTCGAAGCCTATCGGGTCACACACATATGAACATCTAGCCGGATTAAAATGTGGTTATAGATGATAACCAAATAAGGAAAGAATTTATCTCACGACTATAAAGGTTATAGTGGTAAATTAATATGGTGGTATTTATTTATTATGAATAAATTAAATACAAGATATTAATAGTATTATATTAATTAAAGAATATCCCGGATGCCAATTTATTGGCTAAGGTGGCGCAATTTGTGTGTGTATATGATACACTTGGATTGTGCAATTTAATTAATTGTATTACCAAATATTAATATTAGATATTAATATAGTATATATATATAAATGATGCATGCATGTGGCGCATCAAAGAGTTGCATGCGCACCAACTGTGTGTATGGCATATATAATATATAGATTTATTTGTGTAATATATATGTGATATATACACATGTGTAAATTGATTTATGGTAATAAAATAAAGATAGTCAATATTAGATATTGACAATATCTTGGAATATTCAATATGAGATATTGACAATATCCTAGATTTATTTAATATGAGATATTATAATAAATGAGATAAATCAATCAATTATATTTTCCTTATTTTATTGGGAAAAGGTTTTCTTCTCCTCCACACCTCTTGGGCGCCACTTTCATTATAAATAGGAGGTGGGTGTCAAGCTCTTTTGTACAACACAATTCCAAGAACTAATAGTTCTTGTGTAAAATAGAGAGCATCCTATAGAGAGTTGGAGAGAGGGGAAAAGGGCCGGTCTAGCAACCGGAGTTTTCCAATAGCAATCCATGATGGGATTCGGCGGCCTGCTTCGTGTGGACTAGCGGTAGAGGCCGAACACTTGGCGGCTCTATGCGAACTACTCTCCTTAGACGGTCAAAGCGTCGATCTTATAGATCAACCAAGGTAACCACCGTCTACTACTCGTTTGTTTATTGCTTAAACGAAGTCGATCTTGGGTAAAAGGAAATCAAATTTTTGAATTCCGCTGCGTTCCCGCGTAGATTTCCTAACAAAATCACCCTTTGGGTGATGAAATTGGGAGTGGGTAGTGCTTTTTATTGTTGTATCTTGCGCATTTCATGTCTTAGAACTTGTTATAACGAATTTGGGCTAGATTGATCACCTAGGTCAAAAATCACACACACCACTCTTGAGAGTTGTTCAGAGAGAGGGGTGTGGGAAAAGGGTTCTAGGATTGCATTCAAGTGTGAGGTTACTCGTTTTAACGTTTAACGGCTCTTGTGCATAACTTGTCTTGTGAATGGATCTTTCTTATGGAAGGTTAGTTGACTAGGCATAAGGTGTTAGGGAAGAGTTGATCAGAACCTAGCACCGGGTTTAGGAGTTCGCACCCGTGAAATTGAATGTAAGAGTTTGATGATTTTGCACACTCCCGGTTTTGTCACTCCTTGGGGTGAAACTAGCTATTTTGATCATGGTTCGGCTATGTCTCTTTATTATCTTTCAAATCTAGTAGTCTAATCTTCTTCCGTTCTTTTTATCTTTAGACTCGTTAGTATAGATCGCTTTTAGTGTCGTTGTAGTTATAAACACTTTAAAAGATTGATCACCAGACTAAGCACTACGTTTACTTTGGTACTTGCAAGCACAATTCCTTTGGGTTCGACCTCGGATTCCTGTAGCTATTCTAGCAATCGACCCGGTCCACTGCCGGTTAGAGAGCTTGCTTAGTCACCGTTGTCTTGAGTATCTTATAAATTTGTTCGGTGAGAAAAAACGCTCATCAAAATGGCGCCGTTGCCGGGGAATTGTGTGCTATTTGTGATATCTTGTAAGTGAACCGAAGGCTTGGGCCTAGGTTTTATTTTACTGTTTTCTTGTTGTTTGCTTTTTGTAGTGCATGACCCGGAGATCTCAAACACCACTCGAGCCATACATAGACGGGATTGAAGCTTACGCAAGGCGTAGAAATAGTCAACGAAGAAGAGGTCGTCAAGTGGAAGAGTCGATTCCGGTCTTTGAAGAGAGCAATTCGGGTGAGTTGGGAGAAGGATCCGACATGGCACAACAAGGTGGACAAGGTTTGGAAGGAAATTTGGGAAATGATAATGGTGTCCCAAATCAAAACCCGCCTCTCGTCAACAACAATGCACAAGGAGTTGGGAATGGACAAGGGATTAACCATGTGAATGCGAATGGGCCTATTCCTCAGAATGTTCAACATGAGGCCCTAGGGAATCAAATGGATCCCGCTCTTATGCAACAATTCAATGCATGGATGTTGAACCAGTTTCAACAGAATCTAAACCAGGCTCATAATCAAGGTGCAAATGCGATGCCAAATTGGTTTAACGGTCAACAAGAGCAAAACCAAGGCGGCTTGACTTGTAGAGATTTTGTGCTAGCTCCCACGGCAAACATGGGGCATAGTCCGATCCGAATGCCACCGGTGGCCGCCAACAACTTGGAATTGAATAGAAACATCATACATTTGTTGGGAGATAATGCTATATTCAAGGGCACCGCTTTAGAAAATCCTCACTTTAGAAAATCCTCACTTATTCATGGAGTGAGTGATGAGGCACTCAAACTTATGCTTTTCCCGTTCGCCTTGAAAGAGCAAGCTAAGAGGTGGTATGATTCGTTGCCTAATGACTCTTTACACACATGGGAGGAAGTGGTAAAGACTTTTCTACTCAAATATTACCCCCCGTCGAAGACCATGGATATGAAAGAAGCTATAATGTCGTTCAATGCATATGAAGGAGAAGAGCTTCATGAGTCATGGGATCGGTTTAAGGCTTTATTGAGAGAGTGCCCGGGGCACGGGTTGAGATCATATGAGGTAGTTCATGCTTTCTTCCGGGGTTTGGATCAAGTTCATCAAAGTACGTTGCATGCTTCATGCAATGGAGATATTATGAGTATGGTACCCGAAGTAGCTATGAACCAAATTGAGAAGATTTCCGAGACCTCGAGGCAATATATATCGTCAAGTAGAAAGGGACAAGAAGCAAGAAGCCCGGTTTGGTTGAAGTGAAAGAAGTTGAAGCAAATGATCAATATCATGCTCAAGTACAAGCGATGGAACAACGATTAGGGAGATTGAAAAAGGAGAATGAGAGCGCTAAGCTTTGCCAAATTTGTAGCGGACCACACTCGGCAAAGGATTGTAGGATGACAACCAAAGCCCAAAACATGGCCTATCCTCAATCCTCGACTCAAGGGCAACCTAGCACTCTTTCTCAAGATAACATGAATGAGTTGGCTAAGCGGATGATGAGTATTTGCTCGATGGAGCAATGGAATACGGGGCCTCAATATCAAAATCAATCTCAAAGCCCCTATCAAGGCCAATATATGGGTGAGCAACAAGGTGGGCAACCGTATGAAGAATCCCAAGATGTGAACTATGTGGGACAAGGTCAAGGAGGAAACTATGTAAATCAAGGTGATGGTTCTTGGAGGCATAACAATAATCAAGGTTGGAATCGGAATCAAAGCCAAGGCCAAAACCAAGGTTATAGACAAAATCAAAATCAAAGTCAATCTTCACAAAGGGCAAGTCTATCAACCTCCACACCAAAGGCAACAACAAGGAGGGTACAATCAACAAGGTTCCAACAATTATCAACACCCTCCTCCTTTGGCTCCTATACCTCAAAAGAGTTCAACCGATGTCATCTTGGAACAAATGAACAAAAACTTTGCGGAGATTAAGAAAGACATGGTTGAGATGAACTACAAACATGGTTCCGCCATCAAAAATCTTGAGACTCAATTTGGTCAAGTGGTGGAACATGTTCAGTTGAAGGTTTACCGAGTAACACCGAAAAAAATCCGAGAAGTGTAAACGCCATCTTAACCCGAAGTGGCAAAGTGTTGAGAACTAATGGAGAAAAGAAAGTCTTGTGGGAGGACAAAGCTAGAAAAGCACCTATTGAGTCGGAAGCGGGAGCTATGGATGGTGATATAGATGGGATTGAAGATGATGAGGATCATGAGGAATATGTCAAGAAGAAAGAAGTTGAAAGGAAAGAAGCTCAAGCTCGGGGAGATTATGGGGTTATCGATGTGAAAGAAGAGGAGTCAACTAGAAGAGAAGGGAAAGAGCCAATGAAAGAGCCGTCTTCCCCACGCTCCAAAGGTAAGAAAGGTATGATCCCTCCTCCTTCTAAAGATTTTGATTTGAGTACTCTCCCATATCCCCCTAAGAATCATAGACAAAGTTGCTTGAATAAGGCACAAACTCGATTCATTGAAATTTTACGAAAAATTGATTTGAACATTCCTTTTCTTGAAGCACTCGCAAACATGCCCTCGTATTGTAAGTTTTTGAAAGAGTTACTAACTAAGAAGGGTAAGATGCAAGAAGTTGTGTGTTTAAATGAAGAGTGTTCCGCTATTTTTAATGGAAAGTCTAAGATTCCCCGAAAGTTAGGGACAAGGGTAGTTTTACTATCCCGGTTACTATTGGTACGACTCATTTTCCTAGTGTCTTGTGTGATTTTGGGGCTAGTGTAAGCCTAATGCCCCGTGCTATATATGAGAGTCTTAACCTAGAGAGAGTTGGAGCCAACGGGGATGACCCTTCAAATGGCGGATAGGTCTATTAGAGGAGCCTATGGGAGTGATAGAGGATGTCATAGTGAAAGTGGATAAGTTTGCCTTCCCGGTAGATTTTGTGGTGCTAGACATGGAGATGGACTCCAAAACACCTTTGTTGTTAGGGCGTCCCTTTTTAAATACCGGGAGGACTTTGATAGATGTTGCGAGCGGTGAGATAATATTGAGAGTTGGAGATGAAAAAGTCGCGGTCAATGTCTATAAAGCCATGAAACATCCTAAGGAGAGCACCGAGGACTGCTTTTTCTATTGATGCTATATATCCTTGCGTTTGAACATGTTGACATGCAGGAATATAAAGATAAATCCGATGAAGGCATGGAAAGAGTAAGTACGGAACATGATGAGGAAGAGGAATTGGAAGAGGAAGCAAAAGAGCCAGAAAAGATAGCTTTCGTGGGTGAAAGGTGGACCGAGAAGATCGATCTTGGGCTTGAAGGAGAGCTAGAAAAGCCATCAATTGAGGACCCACCGAAAGATTTGAAAATAAAGCCACTTCCACCTCATTTGAAGTATGTTTTTCTTGAAAATAATGATTTACTTCCTTTGATTATTTCTTCTACACTAACGGCTTTGCAGGAAGATGAGTTAGTGAAGATGCTTAAAAGCACAAGCGTGCTTTCGGGTGGAAGATGTGCGACCTAAAGGGTATTAGTCCCACCATTTGCCAACACAAGATTATTCTGGAAGATGGAGCAAAGCCGGTAAGGCAACCCCAAAGAAGACTCAATCCACACCTCCAAGAGGTTGTGAGAAAGGACGTGGTCACAATGTTGAAGCTAGGGATTATCTATGCCATCTCGGATAGCAAGTGGGTGAGTCCCACCCAAGTGGTGCCGAAGAAGGGAGGTATGACCGTGGAGATCAATGACAAAGGTGAGGAGGTACCTAAGCGTTTGGTAAGTGGTCATAGAATTTGCATTGATTATCGTAAGCTAAATGACCAAACCCGTAAAGATCACTTCCCCCTCCCCTTTATTGATCAAATGTTGGAAAGATTGAGTGGCCATGCCTTTTATTGTTTTCTTGATGGGTTTAGTGGGTATTACCAAATACATGTGGCTTTAGAGGACCAAGAAAAGACTACCTATACTTGCCCCTATGGTACCTTTGCCTTCCGTAGGATGCCTTTTGGGTTGTGTAATGCACCCGCGACATTCCAACGGTGCATGGTGGCCATATTTGCGGATATGATAGAAAAGTTTTTAGAAGTCTTTATGGATGATTTTAGCGTGTTTGGTGATTCCTTTGAACAATGTCTAGATAATCTTGAAAAGGTGTTGGGTAGATGTGAGGAGACAAACTTGGTGCTCAATTGGGAGAAGTGTCATTTGATGGTTACGGAAGGGATAGTCTTAGGGCATAAGATATCTAGTAAGGGTGTAGAGGTAGACAAGGCTAAGGTTGAAGCGATAGCTAAGCTTCCTATGCCCACCAACCTAAAGACTCTTAGGGGTTTTCTAGGCCATGTGGGGTTTTATCGTAGGTTCATCAAGGATTTCTCGAAAATAGCCCGTCCTCTTACTCTTCTTCTTGGAAAAGACGTCCCGTTTGATTTTGACAAAGCTTGTGTTGAAGCCTTTTGATGCTCAAGCAATTGCTTATAACCGCTCCCATCTTAGTTGCTCGAAATGGGATCAAGAATTTGAGCTCATGTGTGATGCGAGTGACACGCGGTTGGTGCGGTCCTCGGTCAAAAGATCGATAAAATCTTCAAGCCCATTGCTTATGCAAGTCACACCTTGAATCCGCCCAACAGAATTACACCACCACCGAAAAAAGAGCTTTTAGCGGTCGTGCTTTGCGTTTGATAAGTTTCGGTCTCATCTCGTAGGTTCTCGGGTAGTTGTCCACACGGATCATGCCGCTGCGTTATCTCTTTGCCAAGCAAGACGCCAAGCCCCGCCTCCTGAGGTGGATCTTGCTCTTGCAAGAGTTCGATCTAGAGATCCGTGATAGGAAGGGTTGTGAGAATGTCGTAGCCGACCACCTAAGTCGTATGGAGCTTAGTGAGGAGTTGATTAAGGCACAAAGGGAGATAAATGATTCTTTTCCTCACGAGCAACTCTATGCACTTGACACCCTTTTTCCGGCTAAAAAAGGAAACTTTCTAAAAGTCGGTAAGGAAGGTAGTCCTTGGTTCGCTCCTTTTGTCAACTACCACGAGTGCGGTTTTGTAGATCCCGACCTTGACTCGAACCAAAGGCGCAAATTCCTCAGTGAAGTTGGTAAGTATGTGTGGGAAGATCCTTGCTTATATAGGTTGTGTTCGGATGGCATTTTGAGGAGGTGCATCCCAGAAAGTGAAATTTTGAGCGCTCTTTCGTTTTGTCACGACAAAGAGGCCGGAGGCCATTTCTCGGGGCAAAGAACCGCTTTGAAAGTATTGCAAAGTGGACTGTATTGGCCCACTCTATTTCGAGACGCACATGCTTATGTGAAATCTTGCGATGCTTGTCAAAGGTCCAGTCGTATATCTAGAAGGAGTGAGATGCCTCAGAAACCGATCATAGTGTGTGAGATTTTTGACGCGTGGGGCATTGATTTCATGGGCCCTTATCCCTCTTCGTGTGGTAACAAGTATATCCTAGTCGCATGTGATTATGTATCCAAATGGGTCAAAGCCTTAGCTTCACCCACCAATGATAGGAATGTTGTTATCCGGTTTCTTAGAAAAAACATCTTTTGTCGGTTTGGGGTGCCTCGTGCTATAATCAGTGATAATGGAAGCCATTTTGCTAACAAGCCGTTTGATAAACTTTTGGAGAAGTATGGAGTGAAACACAAGCTAGGTACCGCTTACCATCCCCAAACGAGTGGTCAAGTTGAAGTCACGAATAGGGGTATTAAGCGTATCTTGGAAAGGACGGTAGACACGAACGTCAAGAGTTGGTCTTTAAAGTTAGATGATGCTTTGTGGGCCCATAGGACAGCCTTTAAGACACCCCTAGGCATGTCACCTTACATGATAGTCTATGGTAAATCTTGCCATCTTCCCCAGAAATCGAACACAAGGCTTATTGGGCCATCAAAATGCTAAACCTCGATGACACCTTAATTGGTGAGAAGCGTATGGCCCAATTGAATGAACTAGATGAGTTCCGCCTTTGTGCTTATGACCTCTCCACGAAGTATAAAGAAAAGACTAAGTTACTCCATGATAAGTTGATCAAACCTCGTGTTTTAAATGAGGGTGACGAAGTCTTATTCTACAATACTCGTTTGCATCTTTTCCAAGGAAGTTGAAGTCAGGTGGTCCGGTCCTTACATAGTGTCTAAAGTTTATCCGTCCGGAGTTATCGAAATCACTCACCCCAAGTTTGTAATCTGTGACCACAAACGGCTTGAGATTGAAAAAGTATGAGAGACTACCCTTTGATGAAGCCTTGGAAATAGTGACCCTCGAAGACCCGTGCCATGTGATGAATCGTGCAAGTCTTGTCATGGACTATAAACCTTGACTCGTATAATCTTTGACCCATCATCCGTTCTTTCTATCCTTTCCTCGCCCGTGCCAACGGTATAACTTTGAAAAAGTTGGCACCGTATAATCCATCTTGTCGAGCCAACGACGTAAAACAAAGGCGCTTAGTGGGAGGCAACCCACCTTTTGTGGTTTAAGTTGATTGAGTAAGAGTCCAGAGTGGTCTAGGGGTGGTTAGATGTGAGTGTGGAGTGATTTCCCTGTTTTCCTATTTTTCCCTGTTTTTGCCCTCAAACGCACGTTCCCAATGTCCAAACGTCGTGCTCTCATTTCTTCAAACGTGCGTTCCAAGATTTTCCAAACCGGCGTTTGAGCCTCTTACCCCAGTATCAACTCCCCGGTTCAAACGCGACGTTTTCGTTCAAACGCCGATTCCATCTATATAAACGACGTTCCCACTTCTCAAACGTCGCGTTTGAGACATGCTAAACGACGCGTTCCAAGCTCTTCAAACCAGCGTTTGACCCCTTTTCTATATATACCCCTTCTTCCCAAACCGGCGTTCCACTTTCAAAATTCGAAACCTAACCGCCGTTCCATCGCTTCCTCCCTTTTTGCTTGAAAATCTTCGTTTTAGCCCGTTTTGAGCGATTTTGTTGCAATCAACACCTCTTGATCCCCTATTTTGTTTTCTACACTCAAACCGAACAACAATCCACTAAATTACCGATTCGATCGGTGCTTGGGTGAATTTTTCACCATAGTCGAATTTCGCATTTTCGCTTGTTTGGGGCTCGTTAGTCACTCCACAACGCTCACGTAGGCTAATCTAAGCATAAGACAGGTACTATTTGGTTTACATTTCCGTTTTGAGTAGGGTTTGATTTTTGATTTTTTTTCAAATTTTTTCCCTACCCCGTTTGTGAATTGTCATTGATTATGTACCTTGTTTCTTGTTTGTTTGTTGTGTTCTTGGCCTTGTGATGTGTGGTGGTTGACGTTGTGGTTGTTGTGGGTTGTTTGTTTTGAAATCCCGTATTGGATGATAATCGGGTCGGTTTGCCTTGTGTTGGTTGTGGTGTCGTTGCTCTTGATATAGGAAGATGGCGGGAGGTAAACGGAAGGAGATAGGGGGATAAAGGGGAAGGAAAATGCCCGTTGTTGGTAAGAGCCAATCTAAGAAGCAAAAAAGCAATGTTCGAACTAGGCGGTGGTATTAGAATCATGAGCCAGGGAGAGGTTTGAGCGCGAACCCTAGAGCTTTTAAATTTGGGCGGCTTAGAGATGAGGCGTCGGATGATGATTTGAGCCCGATCATGAAGGTCGAAATTTAGCAAATGATAGTGATGATAGCAAAGTGAGAGAGATCATGGAGTTTGTGATGAGGCACCCTGTCCCGTGTCACACCCAGGGTCGCTCGTCCCCCAGTTTCTCAACCCCCACACCCTCCACCTACCCAACCTATTCCTCAGACTTCCACCGAGCCGCAACCCCAAGTAGCTTCTGCCTCATCTGACCCTCTTCCTTACGACATGCGTTTCTCCACGCCCCAAGCCTTGAGCAATTACGAGGAGTTCGTAGTCGATAAAAAGATGTGCTTTGAAAGAGGGCTAGATTTGAAGGTGGTACCGAAATCGTTTGTGGATAATCTGAGGAGTAGGGGTTGGAATAACCTTATCTTGGAACCCGAGGGCAACCTGAACTTGTCGATAGTCCGGGAATGGTATGCCAACTTTACTGTGGCTGACTTAGAGAGAGGGACTGTTTGGGTGCGTGGAGTGAATGTCCCATGGTCGGTCGCAGCGATTAATGGTTTTTATAGGACACCGACTATCGTGGGCGATCATTATGAGGAGTGGTTTCAGGACAAGAATAGTTGGGGTAATCCGAGGACCCTTGGAGCAGATGAGGATAGAAATCAACCCCGAGTTGCAAAGTGGATGTCAAAAGGGGTAACACGCGCGATCACCGTTGACGGACGACTTGGCCCGACGACTGAAAGTCAAAGCTAAGTTCTCCCCAGAATCGTCTACTACCTAAGGACAACATCACACATTTTCACATTAAGGATCTACAGTTGTTGTACGCCTTGCATTATAAGTTGAAAGTAGACGTGGGGAGGACGATTTTTGCGGAGTTTCGGGAGAACCAGAAAAACAAGCGTCGATTGATTATGTGCCCCTACTTGATTTACGGGTTGTGTCGTGATGCACGAGTTGGTGAGTATGCAGATGATCAGATTAGAAAGAGCAAAGTTTTGCCTATCATGCCTAAGTCGTTCAATGCTCGTTCTGCTTCTCGGCCTTCCAGACGGCTCATCCACACGGTCCTCCGACCTTTCACCCCTACCTCCACTACTTCCACCACCCTGCCTGTGCCACCACCTCCCCTCACCACTATCACCACCACCACCATTCCGCCACCTCCCAGTTCTGGACCTTCCACCTCCTCCACCACTTTACCTCCACCCACACCTACCATACCTTTCACCGGAGGGCCGTGGCTGAGCGAGAGACAGGGACTGTTGATAGCCCACAAGCAGCGAGATTGGATGGACGATCATGGATCATGATGAATGGGTCTTTGAAGAACTGTAGGCGATAGCTCAAGCTCAAGAGTCCATCTTCCGCACTGAGCCTTGGATACTACAGCCTTCCAGTACACACCTGAGATAGAGGCCGATCTGCAGCGGATTACCGAGAGCCTGCTAGAGGATGAGTCCGATGAGGGGTCAGAGGTTCAGATAGAGGCTGAGACAGATGACTCGGTGGATGTGGAGACAGAGAGGCAGGGCTGAGGGCGGCAGATCAGATTCGAGAGGCAGTGAGGACAGTCTGCCTTGAGACTACACACTGAGAGTGCAGCTTGTGGATCGCACCATCTTCCAAAGACACAGATCCTCCAGTTTGATGTACAGGGCCAGAGCAGCTAGCTTGTTTTTCATTGTTTTTGCTTTTTCTTTTGAGAATGCAGCTTATTTTGGCTAGTCTGTTTTTCATTTATTTGTGGGTATTTTTGACTGATTCACTTTGAGGCAGGTTGACTTTTGATTTCTGACTTTTGGCTGTTTTTACATTCTTCACTTTTGATACGCACATGTAATCATTGTTCAGCCCCTGAGGCCTGTTTGACCGTGCATGTTTTTCTCCCCTTTGACTGACATTTTATTGTGATATTTGTCTGCTATTTTCGCATGCGTGGATGTTCTGAGTTTTATTGTTATACTGTATCCGTCCATTGCATAGTCCATCCCCCCCTCGGCATGCTTTGACATCGTTTCGAGGCATAAACTCGTTTTCTTACGCACCCGTTTGCCTATTGCTTGATCTTTAGCACGTGGACTTTTCCCGTGCCTGCGCTTTCTTTGTTTCTTTTGTTCTCGCTTTAGGTTTCGGGATGGACTTATACGAGGGTGTCACGAGTTTCGAGTATCGGTTGCGCCTTTCTGCCGGGTTTTGGTCAAACAGCTAAGTCTTTTACTTTTTTTTCTCTCACACACTGAGGACAGTGTTTCGTTTAAGTGTGGGGTGGGGAGACTTAGCCGTTTTCTTGGTATTGATTGTTAAATGTGCTATATATGTGGTATACTTGGCCTATGACCGGGCTCGAGTCGATTTTTAGGTAATTTTTAAAATTTTTCAAGGCTTTTAGCACCATGTTGTGTGTGTTATTTTCACATTTGAGTGGTGATCACCTTAGTCGGGATCCCAAACATGTGCATTATGGTTCGATTTTATCTTGAGAATGGAGTTAAATAATCTCACGAAAGCTACACTTTGTGCACAATTTGATTTCTACCACCTTTCATATCATGAGTCTCGAGACGAAATGTCATAGTTTACCTAAGTAGGACATGGGATGACGGTTTTGGCGCCCTTTTGACCCTACCATAGCCAAATAAGCCTTAACCCGAATATTTACCCTTCGTAGCCCTCTCGGCCTTGATAGAATGGTCTCGACCACCATTCACTTATAGCCGCTTTCGTTACTTAGTCGAAACCTACCCTTGAACCATAATTATGGTCACTTTCCTTCATTTTAACCCCTACGAGTGGACTAGTCCTTAGTTGGAGCACACTTGCTAAAACAAGTGTGGGGTGGGGAGAAATATGATGTTTTGATTGGGTTGTTGTTTCTTGTTTTGAGCTATAAGGTGTTGAGGAGCTCGTTTGGGCTTGGTGTTCAGTTTTTGGGCCAAGGAAAAGAACCTTCTTCTCCTCTTCTCTTTTAAAAAAAAAAAAAAAAATCAAACAAAGTTCAAAATACATTAGCTCTCGTTGAATAAAAGTTGATGTTTATAGAAATAAAGGGTTGGAGTCAAAAGTGTTGAGCTCAAAAGTTGCTTTTATGATGTTAGAGTTGGGATAGTGAGATAGGTGCTAGTGTGCTCGGACTCACCTCATGACGCTTGAAACATAGTCGAGTTTGGCAATGAGTTCGGGTGTATTAGTAACCTATGGTTCCCAAAATGTCAAAGTTGATCAAAAAGGAGTTTTGGGTGGTTTGCATGATAAAGATGAGTTGGTACTTGGTTGATTAGGTTCACTCGTACTTCTTTTCTCCAGTTCCCAAAATACCCCTTTCGACTAACCGAAATCACCCTAGCCTAACGTTATAACCGCTCAAGTCCTGCCCGATCGTGTCCAAACTTAGTAAACCAGATTAGTGGAGAGGCTCGTGATTATGAAACGGTTGGTAGACCTTTTTGGTTGGGATTCAAGCCCCAACAATCTTTTTGAGTACTTGGTTCTAGCTTTGCACCACACACACTCCATTTTCTTGATAATGTTGCGCCAATGTGTATATGTTCGTGTTTCTTACTTTGTGGTTACCTTGAGAATGTGAGTAGTAGCACCTACATCATAAAGTTGAATCCCTTGGTTTGTTTTAAAACGCCCATTTTACTCGAGGACGAGCAAAGGCTAAGTGTGGGGTGGTTGATGGGAGTCAACTTTACGTGACTCCGCTACATTGTTTGGCCTCCGTTTACCACATTTTCAAAGACATTTTTGGATAATTTAGACCACTTTCGGGGTAATATTGTGAGTTCCTCGCACGGGGGGTAATTCCGTCATTTTGATAGTTTACCACCCCTTTTTGATGATATTGACCCCATTCCCGAGCACGTTTACCCTTTGGAATGTTTTGGTTGTTTTTGGTCATTGTGATGATGTAGGGTATTGATGTCTCGAGGACCCGAAAGGCAATGGTTTACAATGAGAAACATAACCGAGGCGAGAAAAGAGGTGGAAAAGGGAGAAAAAGTGAAGAATTGGTGGCACAGGTCCAAACGCACGTTCCAACCCTCAAACCAGCGTTCAGTGTCTCCAACCGGCGTTCCAACCCTCAAACCGGCGTTCAGAGAGTTGCGAGTCATACAGAGTTCGGCTCCTTCAAACGCCGGGTTTAGCAATTACCTAGAACGTGCGTTCGAGGCCATTCAAACGCGACGTTACGTACCTTGGAACGCATGTTCTGGACCTCTTAAACGCACGTTCCATGCCTCGTAAACCGGCGTTTCGCAAGACAAAAGCCCTAAGTCGCCTGTGAACTTCAAGCGTAACGCACGCTCCACTCATCTCTGAAACTGCGTTCAGACCAAAATCTGCAGGATTTTCCTCCACCTATAAATACCCCCCTTAGTCCATTTTGGGATTATTATTCATCTTCTTAGCCAAACTCTACCCCCTTCATAGCTCGAATTTTGTAATGACTTAGAATACTCCCTCTTAGTGTAAATCAACAACATCTTAGCTTAATCTTTCCATTTCTTAGCTTAGATTTTCATTTCTAACACTAAGAGACCACCTTTTAATTACTTCTATATTTTGTGCTTTTGGATCTCAACTCAATTTCTCGCAATCTTATGGTATATTTCTCTTCTCTTTTACTTGTTATGGCTCTTATTTACTTGTTTTGTGAATGTTTTGATTAGTATAATGAGTAGCTAAACATCTTCATAGCTTGAATCATGTGAAATTTGGTGAAATCACCCTTTGGGTGATGAAATTGGGAGTGGGTAGTGCTTTTTATTGTTGTATCTTGCGCATTTCATGTCTTAGAACTTGTTATAACGAATTTGGGCTAGATTGATCACCTAGGTCAAAATCACACACACCACTCTTGAGAGTTGTTCGAGAGAGAGGGGGTGTGGAAAAGGGTTCTAGGATCGCATTCAAGTGTGAGGTTACTCGTTTTAACGCTTAACGGCTCTTGTGCATAACTTGTCTTGTGAATGGATCTTTCTTATGGAAGGTTAGTTGACTAGGCATAAGGTGTTAGGGAAGAGTTGATCGAACCTAGCACCGGGTTTAGGAGTTCGCACCCGTGAAATTGAATGTAAGAGTTTGATGATTTTGCACACTCCCGGTTTTGTCACTCCTGGGGTGAAACTAGCTATTTTGATCATGGTTCGGCTATGTCTCTTTATTATCTTTCAAATCTAGTAGTCTAATCTTCTTCCGTTCTTTTTATCTTTAGACTCGTTAGTATAGATCGCTTTTTAGTGTCGTTGTAGTTATAAACACTTTAAAAAAGATTGATCACACTAGACTAAGCACTACGTTTACTTTGGTACTTGCAAGCACAATTCCTTTGGGTTCGACCTCGGATTCTCGTAGCTATTCTAGCAATCGACCGGTCCATCGCCGGTTAGAGAGCTTGCTTAGTCACCGTTGTCTTGAGTATCTTATAAATTTGTTCGGTGAGAAAAAACGCTCATCAGCAGTCACATGATCAGACGCTCCACTATCCAAATACCAGGAGTCATCACCAGTTTGAGGATCGGCAAGAAAGCAGAGATCTGTCTTCTTCGAATTACTCTTGGGAGGACAAAGTCCCTTTCAAAACGATGCCAAAGACTCGGTCATAATGTGACCTGCCTTTCCACACAACTGGCAGATAGGTCTATGTCCAGAATTGCCACTGTTGGTGTTGTTGCTCGAGCTTCTTCCACCTCTACCTCTGTTAGAACGACCACCACCTCTTGATCTACCACCTCTGCCACGATTATTACCATATGACTGGGAATTTGAGTTAAGATGGGATTGCTTCCCTGTTGCTTGAGCCATATGAGCAGAAGGCCCTGTGGTTGCCAAATTTAAATTTCCAACTCCTGCTGTGCCATTGAACTTTGCCAGGAGTCTATCATGGGTGATAAGTTGAGATTGGACTTCCTGCCAAGTGAGAGAGCCAATGCGTGCTGTAAGATTTACAATCACAGCTTCATATTCACGCCTCAGACCTCCAAGGGTGGCAAGAATAAGTTCAGATCGACTTATGGGATCTCCTGCAGCTGCTAGATTATCCGAGTGAGACTTCATTAAGGCAAGATAGTCAGCCATCGACTGATAACCCTTCTCAGATTTGGTAAGGGCGGCTTTAAACTCCAACATTCGAGCCTCGATCGAGAATTGTAGAGATTCGGTGTGCTCAGATTTCATGAGAGTTAGCGCAGCCAACGACTTCAAGGAGGGCTTGCTCTGTCATGGAGCTCAGCAACCAACCCATTAGCAGAGAATCTGTCTGTTGCCACAAATCGAATGCCGGATTAGGAGCTCCGGTGAGGGTCTGTTGTGGTGGTGGAGGAACAGAACCCAACAGGTAGTTTTTGAGCCGATGACCCCGAACAACTGGAAGAATTGTGTATTTCCAAAGAAGATAGTTATCTCTGGTCAAATTCACATTGCATGTTTGAGAGAGATGACTAGTGAACGGCGGTGCTGGAATCGTAGACGAAGGTCGCAGCAGAGAAGACATGGATGGCAGCTCAAACCGATGTCCAAAATTTGGTAAAGACGAAATTGTGATTCCGAAGTTAGTCATCGGCGGAATAGTGGTGTGTAAGGAGCTTCCTCCGGTGAAAGGAAAGTTTGAACCGAAGGTGATAAGAGGATCGGATAGTTGTGTGGAACTAGCCACCGTCATAGAGGTGGTGGTGCTGTGAATGGGTGGTGATTAGATGGAAATAGTAACACCAGAAGTAGGTGCTCCGGTGGCCTAAGTTCCAGCGGCGTCGGCCATGGAGCTAGCTCTGATACCATGTATTGATTGCAACAATATTTTTCCTAAATATCGTTTCCGTGCATTATGCACGGGTTTTATCTTGTAGTGTACACACACACACACACACACATATATATATATATATATATATATATATATATATATGTGTGTGTGTGTGTGTGTGTGTGTGTGTGTGTGTGTGTGTGTGTGTGTGTATGTATGTATGTATTCGGGTCGGGATCGGAAACCCATCGGGATTGAGTTTTATACCCGATCACGTGCCCGCATTTTTCGGTCGGGATAAATCCCGAACTTTCGGGTCGGGATTTTTCAGTCGGGATTATCAAGAAATTTGTCACCCTACGGTACATAATGGTTAAAGAAAGGGAGAATGTGATGCAACATGAGTTATTCAGTGATAAGTGGTTCATAGAGCAGTGAAAATTTACACATCGCTTTTAGCTCATTTTGAGATCATCCAAGTAAATAAGTGATATGAAAAATATTAATAAACACACTTAATGTAACTACCACTTAATATTTTCAGAATAAATGCTTAATTGTGTAAACAAACAGCCCCTTAATATCTTATCGCTATAAAGTATATGCATCGTTGTATATCATTATCGTAAGTTGACATAATGTATGTGTAAGTTGACATAATGTATGTAATACTTTGATCACCATACGTTCCAATAATATAACAATTTTCATTAAAATATGTTTGTATTTTCCTTTGCTCTTAATTTCCAAGTATATATAATTATCATAAGTTGACACAATGTATGCATTGCACGGGTTTGCCGGATCAAAATCTTACAGTATTTTGAAATAATATAGATTAAAATAAAAAAAATTGGTTTATTTTTGGAATGCGTGTTTATCCAGAAATATTAATAAAATAAAAATAAGTTTTTAAAATCAAATATTAAATTTATTTATTTATTAGATAAACAAATAAAAATCATGTATTTTTTCCTAATCAAATTTGGATTTAACGTAATTTGCCTTTATAAAAGACGGAGTGCAAATTTTGGGCATTGACATCGTCTATAACCTTTGGAACTACGGTACTTTATATTTCATATATATAGATTTGTTTTTTTCTGTTTGAACGAACGCTTCCATGGTCACCAAGGTTGATCTCTTCTTCTTTTTTTGAATAATTAATTACTGTAATACTATGAAATTAATTGTCTGATGAAATCAATTGTGTTTTCTTCTGTACGTATTTGTTGCAGATTGCTTCGGAGTTCGTTGGACAATATTATCGAATTCTTCAAGAGCACTCGGATCAATGTTCTGCTCGCTTTTACAAGGATTCAAGCGCGATGGAAATATTCGACGGACGTATCTCTAAATCTGCATCTTCTCTGGAGGTAAATTTTTTTTTAATTTTTATTTTTAATCTTAATTGTACTTGTCTTTAATGATCACGGTGTTAATTTCACGATTGAATATGCAATCTTAATTTGTCGAATACACTGTTCTTTTTTTGTTGATCATTGGCGATGACGGGTTCTGACTCTCGATATATCATCATCGAGTGGATTCCGGGATCAAATATTTACTAAGGCATATGAGCCGATAAGGGCATACAAGTCAGACTATTGGCTTCGGAGCCATGACATATATGTCGATCCTCGAGCCTGAAGTAATGCTAGGAACTCGAGGTCACGACTATCGACTTACGGGCAGTGCAGGACGTGAGTTTCAGGAGTCGATCACCCCAGGTCGGGCAGATCGATATCGAGAACAGAGTCCACACCAGCTACGTTAGCCCAATATCCGCAGGATAACTTGGGCAAGGGGTAAAACCCAATTAAGGGTAAATAAGACAATAGCTACAAACCGACTCATATTAGGGTTAGGTCATGCATTGTCCTTATAAATACAACGTTCCAGGAACTACGTATGGCTTGATTTCCGGAATAATAACGAGATACGTAAGCACTCTAAGAATCCCACTTAGACTCACCGTAAAATAAAAAACCCTTCTTCGTTCTTGGCATCGTGATTCTTGATTATTCACCAATAACATAAGGAAAAGCCCGGATCTTTAAGGTGACATAATTTGTCATCGTCAATCATTTAAATCATCCTTGTTCTTTTAATTGTAACAATCCGACCCCGGAAAACTCAATTAATTTCCGGATATGGACGGTTCGGATTCATGAGGTGCGCTATTAACATAAATGAGAAAATTGAAACATCAAATGTGGTCAATACCTAATTATATATCCTCATGCATAAAATCACACTAGTGTTATCACATTACCGGATAAAAGGTGACCATGATACTTCATTACATCCAACACTTATTAGATTTACTGCTTTTCTTTTGCAGATTAAGAAGATAACTCTAAACTCGTGAATGATCATATAGTCATAGAAGATGTCTTGACTCCAGGAATTTTCTATTAATATGGGACTGGAAGGGGCAACGGATAGACTCATCTTTAATATCATGCATGTTGCCACTACAAACTAATCATATGAAAGATGTAATTTTAAACCTTTGAATCATGTTATTGGGACTAGGTAGAGTTCTAGTGTCTCTTTAGCAAAAATAATGCATACGTACGATAACAAATAGAATAATTATCCTACTACTTAACTGTATCATTTTTGTATCGAAGTTGTATCATAATTGTGTTGGTATATGAGTATTGTGCCACATTTAATTTCTCTCAAGGTGGAGGGCTTTGATAACAGTATGACACAACAAAATTATCCATTATTTTATCTAGTGGACAGGGCCCAAACCGGTTCTAGCATTTTCTCCATATTTTTTCCCGGAGCAAGGTCTGATGTTGATGGCTCTGAAAAGTTCATTGTCTTTTTACCGTCTAGTACTTAACTGCGAATCTTATTGGCCATACTTTCTTTCTTCATTAGGTGACCACTTATCACCATGTATTACGTATTCATGATTTCATTATCGGGTTTACAAGTGTATACATAACGATAACATCATAATTGATCACATGCTTTACATAATTAAACACTTATTATCCATATTAGCCTTATAACGTGATCTCTAAAGCATTTAAGAACATAATTATAGCATTTGCAAAAGATTTCACGCAATGCAAATATCAAGTTACTTGTCTAAATCTTAAGTAGTGTTCAACAAAATCATATTGGTTATACTTATTCTTAACCATTTTATGATCAGTTTTCAGCCCTATAAACATGCTTTCTAAGTGTCATAATATTTCAACCACGTCTACGAATATGTCCTTTTCCAATATTTTAAGGTCATATATAGAGTACATATAGCATAAAATATATATACACACCAAGTATCATATAGGCATATTACGTACATCTCATTGACATAAGAACCACACTCAAAGCAACAATTTCACAAATGGGCAACATAGGTGTATAAAAAGTACATTAAAGCATGTTTCACTTTCGACATGCAGAATCCGTAGTTTCTAAAGACATGATATCTATATCAACATGACAATCAAAATGCTACATGAATTAATATATTTTACACATTTTATCATGCTTTAAATGATACTAATTCATTTAGTTTGATGATTGAGTCAATATTGCCTAGGATTCCTAGCAAGGTAGGTTAATTAGTGCAACAAACTATATATCTTCTAGGCACAAGGTCAGCCATTAATTCCACTGTTGCTTGAAATGCATGCTGAAAATGGATTTTGAACAAGGCTTGAAAAAATGGAGAAGGGTTTGGCAAGAATTCTGATTGACAAAATGGTGTGAAAAATTGGCTTACTTCTTCTTCTTTCTTCTTTGTATTCGATCACCTTATGTGGCCGCAGCGCGAACTCTTCATACATTGTTAATTTGTTTGTACCAATTCTTCTTATTTTTCTGTTTTATTTACTTTTGCCCACACCATTGCCATAAATTTCTGGCGGCGACGTTTCGGCTGTCTTAAAACCAATTGATGTTAATAACGGTGCATGGTGTTCCTTTATTTCTTTATCATTTTAAAGTGTGGTCCAACAGAACTCGCACATGATATATATTAGAGTTGGGGTCTCTAGGTGGGGTCGACATTGATCGAATTCATCGTTTAATTAATTGTGGAAACCATTGTTAATGTTCTAACGTCATGTTTTGGGAGTCTTTGTTTGCCAAGTACTTTGTCCTCGTTTGACAAACACTTTAATTGCAAATTCCTTCCTTTTGTAACTGTGTAATATAATTATATATATATAAAAGATTAATTACTACATTCATAGTATAATAAGCAATTCCGTACGGCGTATGTAAGAATTACATACCGTAATTAATAGTGTCTGATATAATTCAATTTGGTTAGGAGGATGGGGTTGTTTGAATGAAGATGTTGTTAACAATTGTTGTTGTGATGTAGTACGTAGTAAGTACTTGAATTCCTCTTAAAAAAAAATATATATATATATATTGTTGAATTTGTTTCTTTTGAGACTTTGTGGTTTTCTTTCTTACAGTATTTATTAATAACTGGTTTGTAATTATTATATTATGTTACAGCAAATCCATGACCTAATAATGTCGACATTGCAATTTTCAAGAATTGAGATCCAAAGAATATCGTTCTTTCAACCACCTTGTCAAGAAAGAATTGTACCAGGTAGAAGTTTCAGGCATTGTGCAACCCAAAACCGGCGCCGCAAGAAGAAGAAGGTTTATGCACATGCTTTCACTTGCTAAGGCGGCTGCCCCTGCCCCTGCCCCTGCTCAAGAGGGGGAAAGTCTTTTTGTTACAAGTGATCTGTTCTTTTTTATTTGATGAGGAATTAGGTGGGTCCAACAAGAATCATCGTTCCCGATTTGTTTTTTATTTTTACTTTTATTCGTGACAATAATCTTGTGGATTGATTCGCTTCAACGATACATCTCATTTATTTTTAATTACTTATATTTGTAATAATAATCCCGTGGGACTGATAATAGCATGTATGTGTCATAATCAGGCCGTTTAATTGATTTATTCTCGACGCTTGATGATATGATAATCTCTTGTTATGTTCGTTTTTTTTTTTTTTTTTTTTTTTTTTTTGAAGCGGAGAGGAGGAAAGGAGGATTCGAACCCCTGCACTCTCCCACCTGGAAGCAGTAGAAACTACTGCAGTATGAGCTTAAACTCTGTTATGTTCGTTTATCATTTTAAATTTGTCACATAATATAATTCTATTTAGAATACATACGGATCATTTATCACATTTTTCTTTTTTATCTTTAATTTATTATATATTCGTCTATTTTACAACTATTACATTTTGGAACGGATAGCACTTTATTCTTTTTCGTTTAAAGGCAAGCCAAGTAAGTGAACGCATTCCATGTCCCCCCCCCAAAAAAAAAAAAAAAAGGCATTCTCCTGTTATGCTTCTGGATATTGAAAATGTCAGAACGTGACTTTTAGAAAGTGAAAAAATTTAAAACCCATATAAGTCTGGTGTAATATCAAAGCATTTAAGAAGCACACATTAGAAGTGAAACATTGCTACTAACTCACTCATAAATAAACGGTAACAATAATAAATATTTTCATGTACAACATGTCAATAAGATGAAACTACCCGACATATATAACTTATATAACTTCGCTTTATCTTTGCTTCATTGGAACCATCTACTCGTTCCTTAAAACCTAGCCTAGATAGGCCAGATTTCTCAACCAAAAACAATGGAAAGAGTGAACATAGAATTTGATTCGATCTTTTTTTATTGTTATGTTAAGATCAAGCGCTTACCGTTGTACTAAAACCAATTGGATCCAGAGATCATAAGATCGAACCCTGGTTGAACCATTATTATAAATATAAAAAAAATTGTGCAAGTGTTGGGAGAGATTGTCCACACTTGAAGAGGATGTTGGGTGTTGAAAGAGAATGCACACACTCTTGAATAAAAATTGTCAAATTGTGCAAGTGTTATAACAGATTGTCAACACTTGAGAGGGGTGTTAGAATGTTGGGATAGATGTGGTAGCAGGGGCGCCCCTGTGGGGGCCCAAGGCGGCCATGGCCCCAAGCCCTCCAAAATCCATGAATTTAAGGTCCCCGCAAAAATTTAATTCAATAATATATATATATATATATATATATATTGTATTTTTGAAAACAAGTAAGTTATTGCTCTAATGGTAAGTAGTATGGTAAAGCTTAATAAGTGACCAGGTTCAGTTTTTGTTAGCGGCAAAAATAACATCTTTTTTTGGTTACCCTTTTTTTAGAAGGACCTAAAAAAGTATTTGGCTCCGAGCCTAAATTTGGACAGGGGCGCCCCTGTGTGTGGTAGCGCATTTACTAATTGATTTTAATACAACGTTAAGTGTATAATCTTAAATGAGAAGGGGACGGGGAATAGGGGAGGGAAGCTGCTATTTTTCTTTTTATTTTCTTTCTTGTGAATTCAGAGTCCAGGGAAGAGAGGGGGGAGGGGAGGGGGAAGGAGGGAGGGAGGGAGGGGTTGGAGGAGTTAACAAGGTGACGGGGAATAGGGAGGGAAGTTGTTGTGTCTTTTATTTTTATTTTTATATTTATTTTGTTGAATCACCCCCTGTGTAGATGGGTAATTTAGGAAACTTAAGTTAAATTTTGTTATTTTTTAAGATAATCTATTTTGTGCGTATAAAATTTATATTTAAATCCAACAATAGTCTTTATATATTAACTAGTAAAATGCACGTGCTTTGCACGTGGTATATATTAAGTGTTATATCATGATAAGTTTATTTTGAAAATTGATAATCCTTATAGAAGTTACCTTCACAATTCACAATCATCATTTCAGCCGTAGTTCATTTCTTTTTGTTGGCCATGTAATTGTTGTTTGTACATAATGTTCAAATTCTGCAAAATGTACATGCTAGAAATAGAGTCTAAGTGTAATATTCACATAATTATAAATAAAGACTATTGAAAAATTTCATACGTATCATTTACCTTTATTAGATCTTTGTAACACTTTTAATTCTATGGCTTTTTGAATTTTACATCAGAATCGTTAGGTTGTCATTCGACATATCTTGATTTGTCTTCTTGTCCTACACATTTTAGTAAAAGAAAAGTATTTAGATCATTTTGGTTAGTCATACTAAAAACATAAAACTGAAGAGAGTTTAGTAATAAAATATATTGTTGATGTTAGTGTTATTTGATGCTAAATCATTATGTATTGTTGTTGCTTCAACTTTAACTTGACTTTTTCTATCTACTTTTTGTTCATGAAATGAGGTAATTAGTTGTCACAAAGGGACGAAATCATAGAAAATCAAGGTAAAAGTTTTGAAGTTATGAATGACCACCATTTGATCTTTTTACTCTTTGATTATATTGGTTTTTGAATCTTATGCCGCCGTTGTTCTGTTATTTTAGCATGCATATTTTAATTTGTTTCCATTTCTACGAATTTCAACAAGAAAGAAATGATGATGTAAAATAAATGAAATATACATATAAAAGATGAACTTAACCTTGATGACTGTTATTATTCATCAAAAAAAGATATCTTATATTAGACCGCTATTGATGTAATGAATCGAAATAAGATTATTGTGGTTAACTGAAGGTGTTGTGTTTCATGCCATTGAGATAATTTTCTCTCCTCTTAATGACCCTAAATTACATTGCATCTTTGAAAAAAAACACTCAAAGAAGAGAAATATGCTCTTTTATATGTAAATTGTAAGCCCACAAGTGTGGGGCAGTATTAGGGTTGTACACATACATCCATTTTTAACGATTTAGCTTTTGAGTGAGATAGTAGCTTATGACAAACATAATATACGTACCGTGACAACATAATATACGTACCGTGACGATTTAGCTTTTGAGTGAGATAGTAGCTTATGACAAACCTATACACTTTTAGGTTTGTATAGACAACATAATATACGTACCGTGACTATTCAAAGTAGTTTTTTCTTCTACTTGAACTTTCCGTTTCCTCCTGGTTGCCACGTGTTTTTTTTTATCTTGTTGCATCGTTCATCCACAGTCAATTTATAATTAGATAGAATATTGGGTTCTCTAAACTTTTAGTGTATGGGTAGCATAGTGATTCTTTTCCAGTTGATTCAAATATTACACATCGAATAACGATTCAAGATATACTAAAAATCGTACTCACTGTAAAGTTTTCATATTCTAAGTTAAATGAATGCATGATGCGTTGTAATTACCATAGAGCAAGTGTTTTTTTAGTATGGATTTGTGATACTGGATTATCGATTATGTGCTATATCAAATTTTTGTGTTATTGAAAACTGAATACGCGTCATGAAGACTGTGGTATATCCTGTTTTTGAAAATTTATTTGGATAATGTGGTGCATTTATCAATCTTCAGTAGTAATAGCTTAGTACCTTGCTGAACGTGTGTAAAATTGATCCAAAAACACAACATGGAGCTAAGCGAAGAAATTATAGCTATGTTTCTACATTGGAGAAATTGAAGTTGCAATTGTAACAGTTACACATGTGCTTCATCTTATATATAGGATAGATACAATTAATTGAAAACGTTTGTAAGTTAGTCGTGTATAATTAACTGGAATAGCTTGTAAGTACGTAGCAGTGTAAATTGGAAAAAAAATGGCTATTAATGTGAAAATCTGAAACATGTGTCTATAATGATGTAAATGTATGTATGTATTGAGTAAAAAACAATAACATACCACTAATGTCACTTTTGGTTGGTGTGAAATTTTTGTTTGCTTGATCTTCAATAAAAAAAAAGATTCTTCTTTGAACAACAACTTATTGTGGTATGATGAATATTTGCAGGATCTTTTTATGTGAGCACGAGTGGTTTTTTCTGGAAACAATGTAGTAGTTCATGTGAAACTATATTCTCATATATATATATATATATATATATATATATATATATATATAGTAAGCGTATGCACCATAAAACACTTCATTATGCAACCCGCTTGTGGTCCAGGGCTTGCCCCGCTAGTGAGCAGCTTATAGGCTTCCCCATATTATCTGAGCTCGTTCGCATATTGCGATATTGTATTGTGTCTAACCAAGAATCGAGGGCATTTAGTCTTTTATCTAGTCATATATGTTGTTTTAACATTAACTAACCTTCTAAGTTCATTCAAGTAAAAGGCTCAATTAACGTCACTACACCCTCAACCTACAACATTTAATCTTTATCCAAAACTAGCACATACACAGACTTTGATGGATACTAGTCCATCAAAGAACAAGGTCAATTCTAGATTTCCGACTGTCCCTTACATCATCTCACTACGATTATTCATATGGTGCAGGACTAAACGTATTAGGAACATATTCATGCTTTGTCAAGTTATTTCATGTTATTGAAGTGCATTGAGAAGGGTAAATCCAAGACTAAGAACATAAACACAATTTTCACTTTATTGACGTGTACCCGACCATTTCAGGCGTGCACCTAAAAGCCTAAATGCATTTTGTTTTATCATTATCTGAGTCCAGACATACACCCGAGCTTTTCAGGCGTGCGCCTGGCACGAAACAGAATACTGCCTACTCATTGTTTCAAGCCACGCATGCACCTGCATTTTCTAGGTTTACACTTGAGCCCGAAAACGGCAAATTCTTTTGCACAATTCATCCAGGCCAACAGTGGCGGACCCAGAATGTTTTTTCAGCGGGGTCCGTAAATATTTAACACACTAAATAATTTTTTCACGGGGTCCGAATATTTTTCTATAGGTAAAATGTAGAGTATTTTTATTTTTAACGGGGTCCGTAGACCCCCTTTAGTATAACCTAGATCCGCCCCTGCAGGCCAAACCTAAGCAATACAAGTATACAACCACAAAAAGCCATAATAACAACACCAAAAAAACTCAAAATACAAACCAAAACATTATAAAGCAAATCCATTCACATAAAACATCCCATTACCTCGATTAGTAGTACGAAAACGCCCAATATCATAGGTGAAAATGCAGAGAAAACCTAATCACTTGATGAACCTATACAATTAACAATTCAAGCTTAGAAACATAGCGATTAAAAGTTTCTAAACACACATAACTACGATTAGGTTGATTTTTAACACCGGTTCCAACTGAAAATCCCAAGATTCCAAAAAGAGAAAACTCATAACTTCTCCAATCGGTGTAAAAGTTGTATCACCATGATTCTCTCTTCACGGTGATTGTTTTCCTCTACTTTGATCGGAAAATCAATGGAAGGAGAAGGAGAATGAGATAAGATGAAGATTCTTCTTGCCCCTCTTCTTTTCCTCAGTTCGAACTCCGCCCTGTCATCCTTACGTTCTGATAACCTCCCAAAACTGATGGGAGTTTTATTTCTTTTTAGTTTTCTTGCCTTTTTTATTTCAAACTTGGAAAATTATAATATTTTTATTCTAATTTTTCTAAAACAAACATTTTTTTCCTTCACGGAAAAATCGGAATATTAGACCCGTCGTCCTCGTCCTCGCTTGGTTTGAAATCGTAAACCTGGGGCACTACAATAATTTTGGGAAGTTCTTGGGCGGCATCTCCATTCGTGGAGAGTTGACAGGTGAGCAAATCTGGACTACATGGTTTGAATCCAGTTTAGAAATAGAAAATACAGTTCTCAAAAACAAAAAAAAAAAAAAAAAAAAAAAAAAATAACAGACGAGGCAAATCACGGCACACGGCTTCACTCTCCTCATATGTCCCCAAGAATTTTCCCTAATTTTTGGCATGAAAAAAAAAACGTGAAAAAGGCTCCTAATATATATGTAACATTGTTATATATTAAATATGAATAATAATAATTAGTGAAAAAGGAGTAACAAGGTTTGGCGGTTGCCAAAATATAATCAACTATATATATTATTTGTAAAGGCGCATTTGAATCAAAGCAATACATTTGAATCAAGAAAAGCTACTACGCCATTAACGCATTTGAAGGAAACCTCCTACGCCAAGAAGCAGCAGCAGCAGCATGGCTTCTACATCTTCGTCTGCATCAACACATCGCCTTCCCACTGAGGTGAATCTTCTTTACGTTTCTTTTCTTATTTCTCTAACCAAGAAAATGATTGACTAATCTTTTGTTACCCTTGGCTTACCGTAGAAGATTGATTCTTTCTAGTACTTGATAAAAACCAAGAAGAAAATGATGAATATGTTAAAAATCGATTGATCATTTAAATCGAGTTACCTGTTACCGTAGTAGTAGTAGATGATTATTTATTTCTTTCTTTCTTGTACTTATTAATAACCAAGAAGAAGAAAATGATGAATATGTTTACTCGATGATCACTGAGTGTAGCAGATTGACAGACTTGTTTGTAATTTGTTTTAAAAAATCGATGAATAGTAGACTACCACTACTACTCCCCCCCTATTATACTTTTACTGTGAACTGATATGATGGCCTTTGTACTCACTGTAGTAGATTTGATACACTTCTTGTAAATCGATTCGATTCGATGATGAATAATAGACTACTACTTCCTACCATGAAAGTTAAAACCCTATTTTACTTTACTGTAGGCCGATTTGGCCGCATTTGTAAAAGACTACCGTCAGTCAAGTCAAACCGATAGACGACTTCTTGTAATTAAATCGATGATATGATGATGAATAGTAGACTACTACTACTATGGAGGAAACCCTATTTTACTCTCTTTTACCGTAGGCTGAATCGGACTTTATAGTAACCCTTGTTTCTAACCCACAAGAATGTTGCAATTTCCACGACGAGGGATTCACCCTGGACTTGGGCATTACTGTAGATACACCACAGGTATCTTTTTCTCACTATTTCATTTCATGTTGTTACTTACGACTACTAGTTAAGTGATACATGTTGTGATACATGTTGTTCATCAAATGTCTTTTCATATTCCAGTTCTGTTACCACCTAATAGAATCGCTCGGAATATCCAAGTAAGGTTTTTAGGGCAAAAACATCGAGCCTGCTGCTTGCAAGAAAGTATTGTGTCTGTTTCCAAGAATTAGGAATATTAGGATGTGAAAATGAATCAGTACTCTAAGAGGTATGTCATACGACTAAACGACCTGTAGCAAGACCAGCAAAAGCGACTGGCTGCAATTTTAACGGAAGAGTCTCATAATTAAGTAGATTTTCATGGAGCTCTTCAAAATCAATGAGGGCGTCACATGTTTGAACAACCCTAGCCAACTCCTTATAGTCCTCTCTCAAATTGTCCGAAATAAGTTTCACAAGATCATCTGAATCCGTAAACTAATTCATCAGCTTTAGTTTCACAACATGAAGATAATTAGAAGTTTTTAAAGTACATTTTTGCATACATTTGAGGTATTGTTTAATTTGTTTGATTCGTTCACAGTAGGGCTTTGCATATGTATCATATAAAGTAGTCCATGCCTCACAAAGAATTATTTTCCTGAGTGATAAAAAGAATGATATTCTGAGAATGAGAAGAAATCAGATGAGTTGGTCATGTCTAATCCAAAGACAGTATGATAGATAAGATTAAAGCTAGAGTAATTCCAGGGTGCATAATCCATCCGTCAACTATTAATGCATTCCTTATGCAAGAAGATATGTTGGATTGATATGCATGGTTTGGCAATTTAATCAGTTAAATAGGAACGATAAAAATATAATTTAGAAAACAATTAAATGATATTTATAATGATTGACATATATGTTTAACCTTTTACAACCTGTAATAAAACTACATAGTTTCACCATTCTTCCTATCACAGTAATTAAATTGAATCTTAGATTCCTTCATCAATTTTTAATATACTAATCATTATCTCAAATGTTACTGTGTTTAAATATACTGATCATATCTCAAATATTACGTTGTTTAATAAGAGTTACTATACAATCATCAAATTATATTCATAGGTAAGATATAATAAGCATATAAAATAATATGTACATGAAACCCACATGTTATACTTTTTACATGCACTCTATCAAAATGTCATTTATGTTTAGAGTGGGAACTTTGCAAAAGTTTCTTAAAAAGTATTGTAAATCTCCACAGGTTTACTAGATATATATTCTTGATATATATTAGATACATATATATTCACAAATTCAGAATGCTTATTATCTTTAAATACGTATATATTCATAAATTCAGAATGCTTATTATCTTTAAAATGATGATAAATGTATCAAGTACATGCATTTATAAACTCAAAATACTAACAAAAAAACATAAGATCATTTGTATAATTATCATTAATATCATATTTATATTTTTCAAGGAAGAAATACTTAAAAAAATATGTATTTGCTCAAAAAATAAATTATGTATTAATTAATATTGTTATTTTTAAAATTTCAAAAGTTTTATTTCATAAAAACACGTGCGAACGCACGTGCATTTTTACTAGTAATTTTTAAACAACCATGTCACTTCGTACAGTGCATTGCTAGCATTTCATGTTTCAACACATGATACCACATAATCCATGGTACAATACATGCTACCACCTGCCATAAGGGCATGGTGCGATTTGGTAACCAAACATACCACATGACACTTAAAATCATAGTATTCAGTATAGTACATTGGGTTGCAATGGTGGTAATTCAACTGTTACACATCCAACATGATATATAATCATGTTACTCGGTAAAATGTTTATCATATATATATACTAGAATGATAAATGCAACATGTACGTTGTTGAAAAATGTTTCTTTCTAGCATCTCTTTCAATTGGGCTTTCAACTCTTTCAGCTCCGCATGTGCCGTTCGGTGAGGAGCTTTTGCCATAGGTTCTGATCCAAGGATAAGATTAATTTCAAATTCAATCACCCCTATTTGGAGTGTTTTCTGGCAACTCATCAGGAAAAACATAAGGGTAGTCTTTCACTACTAGCGTCTACTCTATCTTCGGTTTATACTTATCAGTATCAAGGGCATAAGGCACATAGCCGCATAACCTTCGTGATCCTTTTCTTTAAAGATTTGATAGCTTACACTGCAAATATAATTGGGTGGCATCAACATTATGACATTTCCTTGAAAATTTTTGGATGATTTTCCAGGTAGTTTGAAAGTCACTTTCTTATTTCTACAATCAAAATGTACATGATTTTAGGATATCCAGTCGATACCTAAGATGACGAAGTCGAATTAGCCCTTGCCAACGTGTCATTCAGAGAATGGTTGCATAATAAATAAAGAGAGAGAAGGGTAATAAATAATAAGGCCAGGAGCCCCACATCAATTAGCCTAACAGGCCTCACCCCCAGGTGGGAAGTCTGCCCGTCCTTCTAGACAAGATCACCGCAGGTCGGCTCGGTTCTAACGGAGGCCGGGTAGTCCAAGTCAAGTCAAGACGGCTTGGGAAGCTCACACAGGTCGGATAGAGCTTTCCTTATTCGATATACAAACATGTGCCTATATTATAGGATAAACATGGGAGATTCCACCGATATAATGATATTGATCCTGTGATTTACATATAATAATAATTATCCCTAAAATCAAAGGGATTGATACGAGATAATCCTTAGGGATTAAGAAACCTTAATACGTGTAGGACAAGAAAAGGGGTGAGACGCCTCCTATATAATCTATCCTTAAGGAACGACGAGGGACTTGATTTCAATTGCATACATTGAATACGTAGACAACTTGAGAGAAATAACTCTCAGACTCAGTTTAAAACAAACACAAATAACCGTCCCCATTGCTCTTGATTCTTGGAGTAACTGTCATAGGAGTTAATTTTGCCCGGATCATTGAATAGACGAGATCTAGTATTGTCAATAACATCAAAGTCGTGAAATCCAGAAATATAAGATCATGCTTACATCTAAAGGTTCCAACTCGGGTGCCAATTTGAGGGATCATCTGATTAACCATAGTTACTCTATCAAAAGAATTGTGATAGTCAAGGTTTTATTCAACAATTGAAGGGGAATGCCCAATTTATTATCTAACTGACACAAAAGTATTATATGCTCCGGTATGAAATAAAGTCGACACTACTAAACCAGCCATATTATGGTAACTAACAAGTTCATATTTGACTTAAAATACAAATATAACATCACTTAACTTGCTATCGAAGTACTTTAATAACAAAATATAAACAACTTAAAAGTATACATGTAACCACAACATCATCAGGCTCGGTGGTCTCGGCATGTATAGCAGATACTCTCGTAGATCTACTCGGATTGCCTGTGTTTGTTGTTGGAGCACTCTGAGACGACTTCTTAGGGCAGTCCTTTGCAAAGTGACTGGTACTACGACAATTGAAACAAGGGTTTGTGCCAGCCCGGCACTCTCATGCATGTGGTCTCCTATAAGGTTGAACACGGTTCGGTTCGATTATTGGCCGTAACCGAAACCAAACTGAAATTTCGGTCAGTAAAAAATTTAAATCAAAATCAAATCGTTTTTGAAATGTAACTGAACCGAACCGAAAGACTCGGTTCAATTTGGTCGATTAACCAGAAAACCGAAATTATCGGTTGAATTTTGTTGGTTAACCAAAAATCAAAATTAAACTATAAAAAAATGTCAATTCAGGTTAAACAAAATACAATAAAAGAGTAGAATTACATCAACCACTTCATGCTCAGACAAGCTATGGTCATATTGATCGGGTAAAAACTAAAAACACATCAACCGCTTCAAATAATAACTTTTCTCACTTTTGAAATAGGATCAGGTACTTATGGTTCTAATGTAAATTTATTTATTTTTTCATTTGAGGGTGTAGTTTTTTTTTTTGGGAGATTTGTTAAAAAGGACAAAATTACTTACAAAATTAGTAAAAAGGACAGTAACAAAATTTATTTAGTAAATGGGACATTTTGTGGGTGTGAAAGACAAAAATGCCCCTAAATCTAATTTCTTAAAAGCGAAAAGGCTCCTATAATTCAAGCAACTTATTAACCGACGTTAATCAAAGTCCATCGCCACCAATGTAGTGCCGTAGATGACGGATACCTGAATACTTCCACCGATCGACATGTAAGAAGGTAGAGATAGAAGGAAGGTTCAGAAGAAATTGGGAAGAGAATAAGATTCAGAAAGAGTAGAGTCAAAAGGTAGATTCAAAAGAAAAACAACTGCGTCCGTGAAAACAGAGAAGAAGAACATGACAAACCAACAGCAACAATGGAAGAACTGATTGAAGAATTCGCAGGAATAGGGCAAGTTACTGCAATTTTGTAACTGTTCAAAAAAATAAAAACAAGGGTATTATGGTCCAGGGACAACATAATTTGTCCTTAATGACATAAATACAATGTCACTGGACTAAATCTCTAATACTACACCTAAATTGTCCTTTTTAACATTTTCCCCTTTTTTTTTTAGGGATGATCTATGATCCCAATTTGTCGGGTCAAAAAATCTAACGGTATTTTGAAATATAGATTAAAATAGAAATTTTTCTTTTTTCCGGATGCGTGTTTATCCAAAAATAATAAAACAAAAATGAGCTTTTTAAATCAAATATTAAATTTATTTATTTATTAGATAAACAAATAAAAATCATGTATTTTTTATTTAGAAAGTGTAATCCTAATCAAATTTGGATTTTCACGTAATTTTGCCATTATAAAAGACGAAGTACTGATTTTTGGCATTGATATTGTATATAACCTTGGAGCTACGCTACTTTATACTATTTTATCTAGATTTTTATTTTTATTTTTTTTCTGTTTGAGCGAAGGCTTCCATCGAATCGGAAGTGAAGGGTTATTAGTATGTGGAGTGCTGAAGCCACGAAGGTTGATCTCTTCTTCTTCTTCTTTTTTTGAATAATTAATGCTATGAAATAAATTAGTAGTATAATAATATTTATATTTAATGTTTAGGATAGGATCTGGAGGATAATTGTCTGATGAAATCAATTGTGTTTTCTGTATGTATTTGTTGCAGATTGCTACGGATTTTGTAGAAGAATATTATCGAATTCTTCAAGAGCACCCGGATCAATGTTGTGGTCGCTTTTACAAGGATTCAAGCGAGACTACAATAGTCGACGGAGTTATCTCTAAATCTGCATCTTCTCTGGAGGTACTTTCTTTTCTTTCTTTCTTTTTTATCTTAATTGTACTCGTCTTTAATGATCATGGTGTTAATTTCACGATTGAATATACGATCTTAATTTGTCACAATATAGTTCTTTTTTTTTGTTGATCATTTAAATCATCCTTGCTATTTTAGTTGTAAACAATCCGACCCCGGAAAACTCAAGTAAATTTCCAGATATGGACCGTTCGACTTCATGAGGCACCTTCCTCCTCCACCACTTCATGTCCTTCCCCCTACACTATTGGATCTCTTGTTCACCCTCCATGCTCTATTAGTTCTAGTCATGCTTCTAACCCTTCTCCTGCTCTTTCAGGCACTTCTCCAGAATCTAATCACCAACAACCTAATCACTCCCCTCCCACTCCTATCCCTGCCTCTCCAACTCCTAATCTTGCCACCTCTCATAATCTTGGATCTCCTGGCTCTCCCATCCCCATCCTTCTCCTAGTCCTGTGTCTCCTAGTGCTTCCTCTAGTTCTTCCCCCGGTCCTGCCTCTCCTAGTCTTTCCGCACCTCCCTCAAGTTAATCACCACCCCATGCAAACTAGAGCCAAGTGTGGCATCTTTAAACCTAAAACATACTCCTTTCTTGCTCAATTTGACTCACCATATCCTACGGAGCCCACAAAGGTGTTTGATGCTATGACTGACCCTTCTTGGAAAGCTGCCATGCAGAAGGAGTTTAATGCCCTTTCTAAGAACAATACCTGAGAACTAGTTCCTCCCTCACCTCAACAAAAGCTTGTCTCAAACAGATGGGTATTCAAACTTAAACTTAAACCTGATGGATCTATTTTAAAGCACAAAGCTAGACTGGTATCTAAGAGGTTTCTTCAAACTCCTGGTCTTGATTATTCAGAAACATTCAGTCCTGTGGCTAAGGCATCCACTATATGGGTTATTCAGGCTATTGCAGTCTCTTAGGACTGGCCTATAAGACAAGTGGATATCAATAATGCCTTTTTGAATGGTCATTTTTCTGAAATTGTTTTTATGCCTCAACCTGAGGGATTTATAGATCCTGCAAGACCTAATCATGTTTGTCAACTAAAAAAAGCACTGTATGGCCTCAAACAGGCCCCTAGGGCCTAGTTTAAGGAACTTAGGAGCTAGTTGATTCAGTGGGGCTTCAAGCAGTCAAAATCTGACATATCTTTGTTTATTTTACATACCTCTCATGTTGTCTTGTATGTCTTGGTGTATGTAGATGACATTTTGGTAACAGGGAGTGATTCTAAGTTGGTTCAAACTTTCATTGGTAAGCTGAATAACATGTTTGCCTTAAAAGATCTGAGCAATATCAGCCACTTCTTGGGTATGCAAGCTTACAGGGATGACACTGGTCTGTATCTTAATCAACATATGTATGCACTAAAGATTCTAGACAGGATTGACATGCAGAACTTAAAGCCTAGTCCAACTTCTATGTCTGTGTCTTATCAGCAATTGCTCGGGCCCAGTCCTTACATGTACAACCACACAATTTACAGGAGTACTGTTGGAGCACTTCAATATTTGACATTTACAAGGCCTGACATTGCATTTGCAGTCAACTGCCTTAGTCAGTTCATGCATAGTCCTACTCTCATTCAATGGCAGGGTGTTAAAAGACTCCTGAGATATGTCAAAGGTACAGCTCAATATGGTCTTCATTTCAAACCCATCATCCCATTGTCTTGTTGGTTATTCGATGCTGATTTGGGTGCAAACACGGTTGATAGAAAAATGTGGGTGGTTTTCGTGTCTATCTAGTCGGCTCTTTTGTCTCTTGGAGCAGTAAAAAGCAACATGTTGCACGGTCAAGTACTGAATCAGAATATAGGGCCTTGGCTCATGTCGGCACTGAGATCAGATGGCTTCAATCCCTTCTATCTGAGATCCATGTTTATCCAGAAGCCAAGGTAGTAACCTGGTGCGATAATCAAAGTGCAGGTGCCTTAGCATACAACCCTGTTTTCCACTCCAGAACAAAGCACGTGGAAACTGATGTTCATTACATCAGAGATCTTGTAAAACAAGGACATCTTGCTATGAACTACACTCCTTCTTCTGAACAAATAGCAGATGTACTTACAACCTTTGAGTGTCACCAAGTTTACTTACTTTGGAGGCAAACTGAATGTGCTCCAAGCCCCATTCAGTTTGAGGGGGGCTGTTAAGGGTAAAGGTGTAATTGTATAATACATGGTGACTAGGATTGTGTAGAATCTCCAGTAGATTGTGTTGGGACACTTGGCACAACCATGTAGGCCTAGTACTAATGCAGCAACAGTAGATATGCTATTGTGAAAACATTCTGGTAATGTAATGCAAAATCTATCTCTTTGACATCTTGTCTCTATAAATCCCAACACATGGTGATGTAAAGACAAATCAATTGGAACTAGAAAGACAACATTTGAATCTCTCACTCTTTGATTTACAATATCAAAATGTCAAAAGGCGCTCAACGGGGAAGGGTTTTGGGTATATACCCTAATGTTTAATACAACGTAAAGACAAAATTGCCCCTCTACCACGTAAATAACATAAATAGACAAAAATACTCCAGTTAAAATAATTCCTGCAACCTCAAAGCATCATTCATTTCCATCCGCCCCCAAAATACAACTCGTCCTTGAGTTGGATCTCTTCTGTTTGTGCATTGTCAGGTGGGTGAAAAGTAGTCAAGTCAGCAACGTTGAAATCCCATCAAGATTCATTGGCGGATAAAATACATTCACCACATAGTGAAACAATTTCAAAGAATCTCTCGATTGTCCTTTCTTCCACATAACATTCCCATACAAATCAGTTATAGCAACACTTGTATCCACCATGTTGAATTTCTTTTCCGTGTTGTTCTCATCATTCCAACACTCCCACGGAATAGTTCGTCCACGAGTTACATTGAAGTCGAGGGAAATTTGATGAGCCAAGACCACTATAAACCGATCTCGGTTCAAAGTCTCATGTTCATACTCCTCCTTGACTTGAGTATAACCTCCATCAACCTGTCCAAATTAGAATTTAAATCAAATTCTACCATGAAGATATTTGAACTCTGTTTTTCATGAAGTAAATGAGTATCAACAGTTCTATCTCCTGTAATGGCATGGACGTGTTCCGTTTTCCTCAATACTTGCAGAAGCTAAAGTTTATTACTGGGAAAATACTTCACCAAAATAACTATTTCCTCAACAATTCACAATCTTAGTATGCAGAGAAATTAGAAGACACTTCTACATCAACCAAATTTGATATGGTGGAACTTTTAAAGCTCACTATCAGTACATAATTCACCAATTCATCCATTTCCCAAATTGACTGTTTGATATGCTCGTACGTTTGATACGCAACTGGTTCCGCCTGGTTCTTTTTATTAATGGCATCAATCTGCTCATTTTCCTTCTTTGCATACCTTTCGGTTTCCAATCCATCTCTTATGAAATGATCACTGAACTCCCCATAGACATCACAAGTAGAGACTTCAACCTCAACAATTTCTAACTTAACATTAATGCTGCTTTGGATACAGCCTCCAATATTTTCCATTCCATTCTCAAAATAGATTGTGGATGGGTAGTCGTATAGCCAAGCAACAAGCAGTTTCAACAGAACTGGTGGAACATAAACGATCTCAGTACTAGTGCTAACAATATCTTTAGTGCATTCATCCATAAAGATGCAAGAGTTCAAGGATTCATGATACAAAAATGGTTCTGCTTTTGTACCATGAATTTTCTCGGAACATATGCAAAAATTGTTGTAGTAAAAATGTGCACACGGTTTCCCAAAAACTAATATGAACACCAACACCTTTGCACCAGTAGGCTTAACATTCCAGTCAAACTGGAACATCAAAAATTGTCAACAAGGATGCAACAAGCCTGTGCTCTATCTTGCTTAACAAGCTTCCACCATTTGAATTGTTTGACCAAATAATAAGAGACAAGAGCAAAATGAGCATTACTTCAACCTTCATACTCCACCCTAGCCGTTTGTCTTTGTCAGCAAAGTAGTAGGTCCAAATAATGACACATGGACACAATAAGAATATACTTCTACTAGCAGCCTTAGTTCTTAATCTATCAAACCTCCAATAGCAATTTTTTTGCAGGTCGGGATTAACTCTAAATGCAATAGTTTCAACCTCAATTCCTAACCGCAAAGTAGTGCTCTGTGTTCTGTGTAACATTCCACCAGGATCAAATAAAAGATATGCAATTTCACCAACATAACAGTTAGAAACCATATACTCATCAAGGGTTAGAGCTGTCAAATTAAATCTGATCAGCCACTTTATCCCTTCCAACTTTACATTCTTCCAAATTACACGAGGTACGTTACAGTTATGATTATCTAACACATTCCCAACCCTCTTAGACAAATGAGGCAGCAAGGCAACACCAAATTCAAATGTCATCTTCTGCTTTAGCTTCAGCTCCACAGTTTCATAATCAGTCCTCCATTTATGTTACCAGTCGGCACACTATATGCAACCATATCAGATTCTAAATGTTCATTCAATGGGTGGTCTTTTCTCAGCCTCTTTCACAAGTCTTCCACCATAGTAGAACCAACTTCCTCACCAAGTGTTAGCTCGGTTTTCCTTTTATCTTCACACTCATCAACACAATCTAAAAGATCGGGACTATGAAATTTACCTCCTAGTTAAATGTGTCCTATTGGTCTTTAAATGGTTGGCTTTAATGACTCTGATTTCTCCAAATTTTCGTAGTCGCTGCGTGCATTAATGATCTCAGAATCACCAAGGATTGTTAAATCACCTACTGCTCCTTGATTGTTGATGTAAGACTCAAAAGGGACTTCTTTTGAACACTTGTTGGGTGTGAATCTATCAATCTTTTCCATTGCAATTTCATCATTTTTGTTATGTGCTTCAGCATCAAATTCACATCCACTCTTCCTTTCCTCTTCATCAATTTGCTGCAAACGACCTGCAGGAATGTTGTGCCCATAATTCACGACTTTGCTGCTGTTGTCGACTTCTGATGGACATTTTATCGAACATGTGGCGGGCCAGAAATCATTAGACAAGAGAAATTTCATCCTAGGCCATAATTTTATCTCCGATTTACCATCCAACCGCCTCTGGTGTTGTAGCTGTTGCCACCTCCGTTCTGCTTCACCTTTCAAAACATACTATGCCAGCTCACACTTTGTGTTCTCTAGTGGTCGGGTTTTTCAAAAAAACGATCCACTGTATCGAACCATTCAAAAAGATTTTTCCTTGTTTGATGTACGCTTGAAGAGTGGAAGATACGACCTCACCCAACGCCTATTAGCCTCCCGCGGGTTGCTTCTCCGATCACTTCCAACCGTAGGAGAACGATTTCGCCCAAGTCGTCCAACATATGTGCAGTCTTCAACTCCCTTGGCGGAACGAGGAAGAACTCGTCCATGGGAATGATACTGCTCTGAACAATTTTGGATCCCAATCGTACCTTGATTCAATTCAGATTTAAAAGAACCAAGCTGTCGATCAAGTTTCCGCAGAATATCGAAATGGATCTTCGAACCCCGAACAACGTCGCAGATCCGGCTTCCTTCATCAGCGCTGGCCATGGATCACAAAAGGAAGAAATCCTAAGCTCCGCTCTCTGATACCAGATGATATAAGTGCCATTCAATTGGAACTAAAAATGCAACGCTGAATCTCAACTTTTGATTTACAATATCAAAATGTCAAAAGCTGCTCAACGGGGAAGGTGTTTTGGGTTTATATACCCTAATGTTTAATATAACGCAAAGGTAAATTACCCTCTACTACATACTCCCCAGTTAAAATTATTCCTGCAACCTCACTGCATCACATGGTCAATACATAATTATATATCCTCGTGCATAAAATCATACATCATCATCACTACTACAATTATCACACTACCAGATAAAAGGTAACCATGATACTTCATTACATCCACCACTTATTAGAACTACTAATTTTTTTTTGCAGATTAAGAAAATTAATCTAAACTCGTGAAAGATAAAATAGTCATAGAAGATGTCTTGACTCTAGGAATTTTCTATTATAATGGGACTGGAAAGGCAAGGGACACTCAATTTAATTTCATGTTGCTACTAAAACTAATCATCTGAAAGATGTAATTATAATGAAACCTTTGCATCATGTTACTGGGACTAGGTAGAGTTCTGTAAAATTAATGCATAAGTTCGATAACAAATAGAATAATTATCATACTACTAATATTACCTGAGCACATGAGGGAACGTTAATAGAACAAGTAATTAAACATACCATAACATATACTTGAATTAACTTTAGCATGCATATCAATATTGTAACTTTATTGTATCTTTAATGTTATCTTATCATTTTTGTATCGAAGTTGGTGCATGAGTATTGTGCCTCATTTAATTTCTCTCAATGTGGAGGGCTTTGATTACAGTATGACACACCAAAATTATCCACTATTTTATCCAGTCGACAAGACCCAGACCGGCTCTAGCCTTTTCTCTATATTCTTTCTCGGGAGCAGGGTCTGATGTTGATGACTCTCAATAGTTCATTGTCCATTTACTGTTTAGTACTTAACTATGAATCTTATTAACCGTACTTTCTTTCTTTATTAGGTGACCACTTCTCACCATGTATTACTTATTCATGGTTTCATTATCGTTTACAAGTGTATACATAACGATAACATCACAATTGATCACATATTACATGCTTTACCTAATTAAACACTTATTTCCCATATTAGGCTTATAACGTGATCACTAAAGCATTTAAGAACATAATTACAACATGGCCAAAGATTTCACGCAATGCAAATATCAAGTTACTTGTATAAATCTTGAGTAGGGTTCAACAAAATTATATTGTTCATACTTATTCTTTGTTAGGAAAAATGCGATAATACAATAAAAGAATGATCTCCAAGGCACGTTAAAACGCTTCTTTAAAGAGATGTTTTTACGATCTCTCTCAGGATACAATGGAGTACAACTTTGAGACACTATATGTTTATTCTGATGATGCTTCTGAATGGAAAAACATAATGATACTGAATGCCGGAGTTCTCTATATATAGACAAGTAACCGATATGGTACCACTTCGTCTTCAAAGGATATGTCCCATGAACAAGCACCAACGAAATGGTGTGACCCAATGGACAAGCACCAACGAAATGGTGTGTCCCAATGGAAAAAACCCCTCTACGAAAAGTGAAACAAAAATAAAAACTGAATTTGTGAATAAAATATCTAACATTTTCCCCCTATTTTTTCACAAAAGAGTTTGTATGTAAAACGGTTGCATCACCTAAGTGATCGCGCCACGCCACTTTCGGGGATCAAGCCACCGTAGTTCATGCAGACACGGACTAAGCATCATCGTAGGAAATCATACATAAATGAAAGTAGCTTTTGGCTTTGAACTTCCACTTAGTGTAAACAACTCAAAGTCACATCGGTATTTGTGGTGAATAAATCTTGAACCAAGGACCCTATCATGATGTTACCGGAGTTATCACACATACTATTCCGTTAAAAACAGTGTCTCTTCATTCCAACGCATTAATGGCCATGCGTACATCCCGAGATTCATGAATGCTTTAGAGACGGTCTAAATCTCATAGAAAGCGGCCTGACTTTCACACTCACATAGGTAAGTTCTTTTAAAGTGATACTGCGAGTCACTTTTCCCAATGACAGAACTTATTAAGAACTAATTTCAACCTTTACCATGCAGTAATTACTCACACTAGAGATTTTATGAATGGGATCTATTAAATACTCTAATAAGATCGATCTAGTTAGACTTTAACTTGTTTGTACCCTTTGAACTCTGTTTATTTTTCAAAACATGAGTAGGGTTCCCATTAAAGCTAACTAATGTTTCATAGACCTTAATCCCATTCCTTTCGATGTTATTGCAATCATCTCTAAGCGATCCTTTTGTGAAAGGATCTCGCTAGATTGCTCTTTGACTCTACATAGTCAATCGTGATTGCTCCTTGCTTAAGTAATCCCGAATAGGCGATGTCTCAGACTAAGGTGTCGTTGCTTACCATTGTAAGTCTTACTTGCTACTGAATATAAAGTAGCCTGATTGTCACAATGAATCATTACGGCTTGGGACGGCTTGTCCCATAATGGAATATCAATTAATAAATTTCTTATCCATTCACTTTCTTTACTTGCATCCGCTAATGCAATAAATTCGCTAACATAGTCGAATCGAGACACAAGTTTGTTTCTTAGAACACCAAGAAACGCTTGCACCTCCTAAGGTAAAAACCCACCCCGTTGTGGATTTACAATTCGATTCTATGTTATTCCAACTTGCATCATTGTATCCTTCAAAACGGCGGGGAAAACCACGACATCTGTAAGCGATGAATCGATTGTTCCTTTTTATATATCTCGTAACTCTTGAAACCGCGTTCCAATGTTCTTTTCTGGATTACTAGTAAATCGACATAACAATCCAAGCTGCATATGCAATGTCCGGTCTTGTGCAATGCATGGCATACATAAGACTTCCAATCACACTTGCATATTGTAAATCGGGTCGTAGCATCTACCAAGTATTTTCATTAACTTGATACTAGGGTCAACGGGTGTAGATGCTGACTTATGATCCATATGACCATATCTTTTAAGGATATTTTCAAGATAATGAGATTGACTCAATGATATACATCCATCTTTCCTCATTATCTTTATCCCTAAGATTACATTTGCTTCCCCCAAATCCTTCATATCGAAGTTAGATTCCAACAATTGCTTGGTCTCTTTTATTGATTCCAAGTCTGGCCCAAAGATAAGCATATCATCCACATATAGGCAAATCAAAATACATGAACCATTTCTATACGTAGAATAGATACACTTATCCGCTTCATTAACTTTGAAGCCATTAGCCAACATCACTTTATTAAATTTTTCATGCCATTGCATAGGGGCTTGTTTTAATCCGTAAAGAGATTTCACTAGTTTGCAAACTTTCTTCTCTTGTCCGGGTAAAACAAAACCTCGGCTGCTCCATGTACACCTCTTCATCCAAATCACCATTTAGAAAAGCCGTTTTAACATCCATTTGATGGACAACTAAATTGTGAATGGATGCAAGAGATAACAACACACGGATAGAAGAAATTCTAGCCACGGAGCGTATGTATCAAAATAATCTACTCCTTGACGTTGTTTGAAACCTTTCATTTACTAAAGCGAGCTTTATACTTATTAATTGAACCATCTGCGTTCAACTTTCTTTTGAATATCCATTTAGAACCAATTGGTTTAGAACCTTTTGGCAAATCAACCAATTTCCATGTATACGATTTGACATGATAGAACTCATTTCATCGTTGATGGCTTCTTTCCAAAAACAAACATCACGAGAGGAAATAGCTTCGAATATGTGATGAGATCATTATCATCAATCATTAACTTGGTTTGATGTGTAATATTATTTACATCACCTTCAAGTAAAATTGTCACAAATTCATGACCAAAGGTTTTTTCTTTCCTTTGCCTTTTACTTCTCATTATTTCTGGATCCGCTTGTGATTCCATAGGAGAGTCATCAAGAGATTCCTCACGAACTCTCTTGGAAGTACTAGGAGTAACATTATCTCCAAGTTTCTCAATGAAGAAGATTTATACATATGCTCAAAAATTCAGCATCAATAGACTCAATAATATCATAAGATTCTAACTTTAGAAATCTATATGCGGTGCAATTCTTAGCATAACCTATAAATACACATTTATAAGTTTTACTTCCAAACTTAGTAATTTCAGGATTAGGCTTTCTTACATATGCAAGACAACCCCAAACCTTAATACGGCTTATGTTAGGTTTTCTACCAAACCACAATTCATACGGAGTCTTTTTAACATTTTTCTTAGGAATTCTGTTTTGAATAAAACATGCACTTAAGATTGCCTCACCCCACCAATAATCAGGTAAACCAGAACTGATAAGCATGCAATTTATCATATCTACTAACGTTCTATTTTTTCTTTCTGCTACTCCATTTGATTCGGGTGAATACGGAGGAGTAAATTCATGAACAATACCGTTGGCCTCACAAAATTTAGATAATTCTGTTACTTGGTATTCTCCACCTCTATCCGAACGTAACACTTTAATTTTCCGGTTTAAGCGATTTTCTATACGCTTTATAGATCGTAAACTTGCTTAAGACTTCATCTTTACTTTTCAATAAATACACATAAGCATATTTGAATAATCATCTATAAAAGTTACGTAAATATTTATGACCACCACGAGACACTTTATTGTGTAGATCGAAACATCGAATGTACTAAACCAAGTAATTCGGATGATGTACTGAACAATGACTTATGTGGCTTACATGTTATTTTACCTTGAACACATATTTCACATTTTCTCACATTATCATACGTACATTTAGGAATTATCCCTAAATTATGCATGTTCTTGACTGATTTATAATTAGCGTGTCCTAATCTAGCATGCCACAAAGTTGAAGTGTCAACAACATAAGCAAAGTTATTTTTATTACATTCATCTTAATCATGCCATTACAAGAGTACCTTTGCCAACAAAGACATTGTTTTTAGTTACAATCAAATTATCAGATTCATACACAATCTTGAAACCAGCCTTATTGAGACGATCTCCAGAAATTAGGTTCTTTGTCATCTCAGGAACATGAAGAACTTCAGCCAATGTTAATGTCTTTCCCGAAGTAAACTTGAGTTCCACTTCGCCAATACCAATAACCTTGGCTTGCACATCATTTGCCATCTTCACCGTGACGTTCATCAAGACTTTCCTTGTAAGTCTTAAACTCGGATCGATTATTGCTTACATGGATTGTAGCACCGGTATCCAGCCACCACCCTTCATCAATTCCAACAGAATTGGCTTCCTCCACAATCGCTACAAACTTCTGATCATCATTGCAATCAACAACATTGACATGATCTTTTGTTGACTTGTCATTCTTGCCTTTTCCTCTTTAATGCGAGTTCGGCATTCGCGGCGGTGTGACCAGGCTTCTTACAATAATAACAATCGCCTCTCGAATTTTTTCTTAAGATTCAGCTTGATCTCCTTCGAAAAATTCTTGCGCTTTTTATTTCGGGTTTATGACCCTGAACCATATTTGCTTTTTCAGCCTCATGTTCAGTATTTTCTCATTTTCGAGAGTCTTCCTCAATACGTAGGTGACGTATGAGGGATTCCAAAGTGTGCTTGGTTTCATCATGTTTCAGTTTCTTTTTATAGCCATTCCATGAAGTTGGTAATTTAGCAATAATTGTTCCAACTTGGAATGCTTCAGGCAAAGTTATCTCAGCATTTTTAAGATTAGAAACAATAGGCAGTAACTCGTGAACTTGAGTAAGAATAGACTTACTTGCAGTCATTTCGTAATCAATATAGTTAGCAATCAAAAATTTCTGATTACTTGCCTCTTCAATGCGGTACTTGTTGTCTAGTGCCATCCATAATTCCTTTGCTGTCTCGATTGTCCTATGTCCATTGTACACAGAATTAGACAGTGCGTTCAGAATGTGTCCTCTGCACAAGAAATCATCATCCTTGCGTTTCCTCTTTTGTTCCTGCAATTCCTTCTTGCTTTCATCGTTGTCGTCCTCTTGCTCTTCTTCAACAAAGTTGAAGATCATCACTCGAGAATGTAAGGCGACTTGATTGTTGTCGGGAAGAACAGGACCTTTTCTTGCCGGCCGAGTAAAATTGTGTCCATCAAAGCGATCAAGGCGAACCAAGTCACGATTCATGACTTGAATCGATGGTGCCACAGAATCATTCAAACTTAGATCCTTGAATGCGCGGACATCTCTTTAAAATTGTTAGAAAAAATGCGATAATACAATAAAAGAATGATCTCCAAGGCACGTTAAAACGCTTCTTTAAAGAGATGTTTTTACGATCTCTCTCAAGATACAATGGAGTACAACTTTGAGACACTATATGTTTATTCTGATGATGCTTCTGAATGGAAAAACATAATGATACTGAATGCCGGAGTTCTCTATATATAGACAAGTAACCGATATGGTACCACTTCGTCTTCAAAGGATATGTCCCATGAACAAGCACCAACGAAATGGTGTGACCCAATGGACAAGCACCAACGAAATGGTGTGTCCCAATGGAAAAATCCCTCTACGAACCCCGGCTAACTCAGCGTGCAACGACACAAGTGAAACAAAAATAAAAACTGACTTTGTGAATAAAATATCTAACATTCTTAACCATTTGATGATCAGTTTTCAGCCCTATAAACATGCTTTCTAAGTGTCATAATTTTGTCCAAACATAACAAATATTTAGATCTAGAAATATTTCAGCCACGTCTACGAAAGTGTCCTTTTCCAATATTTTAAGGTCATAGAGTACATATAGCATAAAATATGCACCAAGTATCATATAGACATATTATGTACATCTCATAGACATAAGAACCACACTCAAAGCAACAATTTCACAAATGGGCAACATAGGTGTATAAAAAAAATACATTAAAGCATGTTTCACTTTCGACAAGTAGAATCGTAGTTTCTAAAGACATGATATCTATATCAACATGACAATCAAAATGCTACATGAATTAATATATTTTACTTATCATACTTTAAATGATACTAATTCATTTAAGTAACATTTTTAAGGCAATAACTTACTATCTTATCATGCACCTCACAACAAATAAACCTGTTTATTACTGATCTTGAACATATTATGACAAGATTATTCCCAGTTTGTGTATAGCTAGAAAACAAAAATTGCAACTAATTATATGTTCATATAATGTCATGTAAAAATGGAACAACCCCATCCTTTTGTTACCCCTCAAAAAAAAAAAAAAAAAAAAAACAATTGTTGTTGTGATGTATCATGTAGTAGTAAGTAGTTGAATTTGTTTCTTTTGAGACTTTGTGGTTTTCTTTATTACAGTATTAACAAATAACTGGTTTGTAATTATTAGTATATTATGTTACAGCATATCCATGACCAAATAATGTCGACATTGCAATTTTCAAAAATCGAGATCAAAAGAATGTCGTCTTTTCAGCCTCGTGAAAGATTTGTAGAGGTACAAGTTTCAGGTATTGTGCTACCCAAAACCGGCACCGCAAGAAGAAGGTTTTCGCAGATCTTTTCACTTGCTACGGCGGCTGTGGCTGCTGCTGCTGCCGCTCAAGAGGGGGGAAGTCTTTTTGTTAAACATGATGTGTTCTTTTTTATTTGATGAGGAATTAGGTGGGTCCACCAAGCATCATCGTTACCCAATTTATTTTGATTTTTTACTTTCATTCGTAATAATAATCTCGTGGATTGATTGCCTAAGGATACATCTCATTTATTTTTGAATTACTTTTATTTGTAATAATAATCTCGTGGGACTGATATTACCATGCCTCTTGTTTCTACTTTCTTCTTTTCATTTAAAAGCAAGCCAAATAAGCGAACGCTTAAAACTAGTCTGACGTAGTATTAGAGTGTTTAATAAGCTACACAGAAGTGTAACATTTGCTACAAACTCACTCATAAATAAACCGTAACAATACCAAATATCTTCATGTACAACATGTCAATAACAAAAAACTACCCGACATAACCCAACCTAGATAGGCTAGATTTCTCAACCAAAAATGGTTGGAAGGAGTGAACATAGAATGTGATTCGATCTTTTTTTTTAGTGTGTAAGTTCACAATTCAATGTAAATCTAAACCTAAATTTGAGATTTATCAAGTTATTTTAGGAAGCATCCACATGTTCCTTAAAACCCTATTAATTTAGTGTCCTAAACTCAATCGGGTTGGATCGTATCCGACCGGGCCGGGTCATTCTTCCTACATCTATTTGTTTATACATATAATAAATGAATTTTTCGTTATTATATATTTGTTCGATTAACAAATCAATTATCATATGTTATACATGATAACGTCCCTAACTGTGATCATAATAGTGATTATGATTGATGACATCTCGACTCACCTTAAATGGTTTGATACTTAAATAACTCTAGTTGTATGTATTATTAAACATGACATTATTAGTACGATTAGACTAACATGTATTAGATGTCTTCTATTTTATGAAGATAGTGACGGATCTCATATGTCGAAGTGTATAGACACTTGGACTGTACGTGGACGCAGTTTAGAGAATTCGTACATTAGATTGACCTACTTCATTAAGTATCACACTATATGGTGGTTGTGTAATTATCCTTAGACCGGAGTCTTCATAACATCACGGTGTGGATTGTCAAATTTTGACACTATTGAGGTTTCCCTTAACCACGGGGCGATCGTGCTGTAGTGATTGGGTATGATATTGAAGTATGCGCAGGATTTATGTCGTTCGTCCGAAAATCACGTATCATAATAGCAGGAGTAAATATCCGAAGAGCCTTCTTATAATAAATGTCTTGTTCTCAAAAGTATTTGAAAAACGGAGGTAATGTGTCACTTCGAGAGAATATGATATCCAGATTATAAGATACGATCGTTATTATTTTGACACTCGAGCTACGACCGCATGGATATTATAATAGCGATAAAAGGCCTTCTTGTGTGGCATGTGCAAGTCTAAAAGAAAACCTATTCTTGTTCCCCTTCCACGTCATAAAAATTATGACATCTTTCAATGTTCTGCTTGGATTGCTTACATAAGGCCCTGTCAAGTTTTTCCTTTCACAATTCTCCATCCACGCATTCTTCCAACTGCGAAGCTACCACGTGACCGTCTATCAGACATGTGTGACGCGGTCTATCTACAATCAATGATCCGCTATTGGGACATTAAAGCCTCTCATTTTTACTCTCATTTATGGTGCAACGGTTGTAAGAAGGTTGTACCAAGTGGCATACATTAGAGCCTCTCATTTTTACTCTCTTTCACATAATACACTTTTATCGTGTGTGAGAGGTTAGAAATGAATGGTTGTAATGTATGTCACTTGGTACAACCTTGCTACAACGGTTGTATTATAAAATTTGTCTTTTTTTTATTGTTGTTGACTGAAGGATCAAGACCGAACGACGGAAATGAACACTTTATTTACACGATAACCGTACGAAAGGTGGTAGTAAATGCATTTGGCTCTTCCGACGATTTGGGCAATGACGTGTTGCTAAATGCTGATCATGATCGTTAGTTGTGAAGGGTATTTTGGTAAATTTACTTTATACTTACGACTAACATATTAGAAAACCTATCGGTTTACATACATATGAACAACGAGCCGGAATGGTTATCGTGATAACCAAATAAGGAATTATTTATCCCGACTATAAAGTGTTATAGTGATAAATTAATATTGTGGTATATAATTATTATGAATAAATAAATAGTACAAGATATCTATATTAATATTTAAGAGCAAATAACCGTCAATTAACCCGATTTGGTCAATTGACCCGCTCCACGACCCAGTTAAAAAAAATGCCTCAGCTATTTTCCTTAATTCTTATAATAAATAAATAAAAACTCCCCATGTTTTCACAGTGGAAAGGTTCTCCCATGATAAATATTCAGAATTCCCACGTTGTCCTTCATCGCACATTATTCAGTTTTTAAAAATAAAATAAAAAAACTCCAGTCCACGAGCATTTTCATTTTCACCATTCCATTTCATTGGGCTGAAAATAGAAGAAGGAAAATTTCAATCCTACTCCCTCAAAACTGAAAAGCTAGCATTTCTCTTAGCAGTCAACGGGAATGTTGAAAGATTCGATGTTCGCATTTCTGTCACGTTAAGAAGGATTTCTTCGGCTTCTTTACGATGGATACCATAGCAAAATTGTGTTTCAGTACGTATGCCGTCGGGGACCAAGCAGTAATGATGGTTGCCGTCGGGCTAGGGTAGGAGCCTAAGCGTCTCCGGAATATATTGCAGATTATTGACACATGGGAGTGTAACCCTTCAAAAAAAAATTAACCGTCTTTCTTTATTTTAATTTCACGCATTTGCTTTTGCATTACTTATATTAGGTAACCAATTTTTGTTTCATTTGAAGGAAAGACGACTCAGGTGTCTATCTTACCGGCCGGAAGCGGTTTGATGTTTCCAATGGTTTTATATGTGCATCCTACTATAACACAGTGTTAAACAGGGGCTAAAAACAATTATGTAAGTATATTATTTCGAACAATTTGTAGTGCAATTGTCCGTTTAGTTCAATTGGTGGGATGTATTATGAGTGACCAACAGTTGTAAATGTTATGTTCGTGCATTAAACTAGAGATGATCTTCTTCTCTCATATATAGGAAGATTGAAATCATGTACATTCTGTGCTTCGATCCTATATACAAGCTTTTGCTTCAATAAAAAAGAGCATACCAACTTGAAGACGCCAATATAATTGAAGGTATTTGCTTTTCTATGTTCCGTTTTTGCAGACGTGATGAATATATCGAAGAGCAAATGACAGTTTCTCGGTCATCAAAAAGGTGTGTGCTGTAGTTATCATTTTGTTTTCTTACTTAATGAATTATCCACCATTCTTTGTCAAGCATTGAGAGTCAACGTAAAAGTTGTATGGAAAATAGGTTTTTTTTTTTTTTTTTTTTTTTTTTTTTTTTTTTTGTGTGGAGGATTTTATTATTTTTCCAAAGCAGAAGTAGCAGTGAGTTTATTATTTGTGTTATTCTTTCGATTTATATTGATACTTCTTACATTATGTTTCTTTAGTATTATTGGGGAGATTTATCGGCCTCACAGAATAACATTGGGGGAGAATTTACATACCTTGGGTTACGGCTTCAGTGAATAACAGAATGGTAGAGGTTTTAGGTAATTTCATTTTCTCTTCCAATTATTAGTGTCTGCTATAGAATTCATTATCACCATGACGCTATGTTGTTTTGTCTCTTAGATGGCGTCTTTTTAATTTTGTTCTTTGATGGCAGTTTGGTCTTTGGGTAGGTCATTCCATTTTTTGGGATTTGTTTGGTGTTGTTACCCATTTTTTTCGGTGGTGGTGTCTGTGGGGTAATGCCTATTTTAAAAAGCTTTTCAATCATTTCAACACTACGATGTGATGTGCATAAATCATACTTCGGTTCGCGGATCCTTATTCGGGTCTGACTGGCCACCAACATTAGTGGATGATGCCACTGGCCGTTACTACCCGCGAGCTCACTAGCCAAATTAGAGCCGCGAGCCTTCGGATCCATTCCAAGCCCTCAACCTTATGCGACGACAAAAGGGGATTAGGGGGCCGACACGCGATCTCATTCGATAAACGGGTCCGCCAGCGACCTTGACCATAACATTTTAGTGGAAGTGCTACCTCAAGTTCAACAAAAAATTCATATAAAAGATACAGGGATTAGCGAGGCCATAAGGAGCGCAACCTATCGGCTCCACTATGAGCCCGTTACTGTAGCTAAATATATATTATGTACTATATGTCCTCGATTGTAAATAAACCGACTTCAGTCGGTGGCTGCCCCTATAAATAGGGGAGCATGTAACCCATTTAAAAGGCCGGATCATAATCTATAAAATAGACGGCAAAGCCAAATTGCCCCCGTCCTCTACCCTTATAAAGCACCACCGCCGGAATCCATTGCTGCCACCGGGCACCACCGGCTAACACCACTTTTATACACTTTTATAGCCAGATATCCTACATATAAACACCGCTAAAACAACAGTGATGATTTTGACTTCATCAGTTGGCTCCGTTACCGGAAAACCGACACTTTCGTCACTTTTCCGGCTAGATCTAGAATTTTCGGTGGCCTAAAACCACGAATTTTTGGTTTTCCGGCCAAGTGTTCATTAAGATCTCCATCGAGATCTAATAGATCTTCATTCAGATCTAAAAAATGCGTGTATAGATCTCCCGGTGTGTGTGTGTATATATATACGGGTTTCGTACTGGTGTGTTTGTGTGTGTGTGTGTGTGTGTGTGTGTGTGTGTATACGGGTTTCGTACTAGTGTGTTTGTGTTTGTGTGTGTGTGTGTGTGTGTGTGTATACGGGTTTCGTACTAGTGTGTGTGTGTGCATTATGCACGGGTTATGTGGCATTATCCGTGCATTTAGATACTACTTGTTCTATATATATGTTCCCTTACGTGCTCATGTATATATATATATATATATATATATATATATATATATATTCGGCTCGGGATCGGGAACCCGTCGGGATTGAGTTTTATACCTGATCACGTGCCCGTATTTTTCAGGTCGGGGTAAATCCCGAACTTTCGGGGTCGGGATTAATCGAGAAATTTGTCACCCCTACTGTACATAATGGTTAAAGAAAGGGGAGAACGTGGTGCAGCAGGAGTTATTCAGTGATAAGTGGTTCATAGACCAGTGAAAATTTACACAACAGTTTTAGCTAATTTTCAGATCATCTGAAGTAAATAGGTGATATGAAAAAAAAAACATTAATAAACACACTTAATATAACTACCACTTAATATGTAAAGTCCCACATCGGTAAAATAAGAGAATGTTCACCCCCATATAAGTGTGAGACGTAAAGATCTTGTCAACTCGGGTTAGCCCTTTTTAGACCAAGCGAGGACGGCGGTCTAAGCAGTTGAGCGGACCATTTATGACTCATTTAGCTCTCTACGGACCCGAGTGCAGGCGTTGAGAATGGTATCGAGCCGACTATCGAGGCGTAACTATGCGCCGCACCCGTATAAGAAGGCGGTGTAAGGATGACCTCTAATTACTTACGGTAGGGACGATCCAGACCGATCTTGGCCGTCTGGCGAGGACGCTTGACCCTTATAAGGTGGGAGAATGTAAAGTCTCATATCGGTAAAATAAGAGAATGTTGTTTATATATAAGTGTGAGACATAAAGGTCTTGTCAACTCGGCTAGCTTTTAGACTAACTAAGCGGGGGCGGTCTAGCGATTGACCAGGACCATTTGTGACTCATTTAGCGCTACCGGGCCCGGGGTCTGGGGGCGTTACATAATATTTTCAGAATAAATGCTTAATTGTGTAAACAAGCAGCCCCTTAATATCTTATCGCTATAAAGTATATGCATCGTTGCATATTATTATCGTAAGTTGACACGATGTATGTAATACATTGATCACCATACGTTCCAATAATATAACATTTTTCATTAAAATATGTTTGTATTTTCCTTTGCTCTTAATTTCCAAGTATATATAATTATCATAAGTTGACACAATGTATGCATTGCACGGGTTTGCCCGATCAAAATCTTACAGTATTTTGAAATAATATAGATTAAAATAGAAAATTTAGGTTTATTTTTGGGATGCGTGTTTATCCAGAAATATTAATCAAATAAAAACAAGTTCTTAAAATCAAATATTAAATTTATTTATTTATTAGATAAACAAATAAAAATCATGTATTTTTTCCTAATCAAATTTGGATTTAACGTAATTTGCCTTTATAAAAGACGGAGTGCAAATTTTGGGCATTGACATCGTCTATAACCTTTGGAACTACGTTATTTTATATTTTATATATAGATTTGTTTTTTTCTGTTTGAACGAACGCTTCCATGGTCACCAAGGTTGATCTCTTCTTCTTTTTTTGAATAATTAGTTACTGTAATACTATGAAATTAATTAGTAGTATAATAATATTTTAATGCTTAAGGATAGGATCTGGAGTCCGGGGTAATTGTCTGATGAAATCAATGACTGAGGATCCCCAACGGTGCAAATGTGAAAGGTGCACCCAACGGTGTATCAAAACGACGTAGTATTGATGCCCCTGTGTATCGGAACGGTGTAGTTTCGGATCGAAACGACGCCGTATTGATGTACCGTTGCACTGGCGGGGCTCATTGCACCGGCGGGGATCAGCTCTCTGAAATCAATTGTGTTTTCTTCTGTACGTATTTGTTGCAGATTGCTTCGGAGTTCGTTGGACAATATTATCGAATTCTTCAAGAGCACTCGGATCAATGTTCTGCTCGCTTTTACAAGGATTCAAGCACGATGCAGATATTCGACGCCTTCGGAGATAAGGATATCTCTATATCTGCATCTTCTCTAGAGGTAATGTCTTTGACTCCAAGAATTTTCTATTAATATGGTACTGGAAGGGGCAACGGACAGACTCATCTTTAATATCATGTTGCCACTAAAAGCTAATCATCTGAAAGATGTAATTTTAAACCTTTGCATCATGTTAATGGGACTAGGTAGAGTTCTAGTTTCTCTTTTGCAAAAATAATGCATACGCACGATAACAAATAGAATAATTATCCTACTACTAATATTATATATATAGAACAAGTAAACATACCATAACATATACTTGAATTAACTTTAGCATGCATGTAAATACTGTAACTTTATTATATCTTTAATGTTATCTTAACTGTATCATTTTTGTATCGAAGTTGTATCATAATTGTGTTGGTGTATGAGTATTGTGCCACATTTAATTTCTCTCAAGGTGGAGGGCTTTGATAACAGTATGGCACACCAAAATTATCCATTATTTTATCTAGTGGACAGGGTCCAGTGCGGTTCTAGCCTTTTCTCCATATTTTTCCCCGGGAGTAGGGTTTGATGTTGATGGCTCTCAAAAGTTCATTGTCTTTATACCGTCTAATACTTAACTATGAATCTTGTTGACTGTACTTTCTTTTTTATTATAATTATGTGACCATTTCTCACCATATATTACTTAGTCATGATTTCATTATCGTTTACAAGTGTATACATAACGATAACATCACAATTGAACACATAGTACATGCTTTACATATTTAACCACTTATTATCCATATTAGCCTTATAACGTGATCGCTAAATCTTAAGTAGTGTTCAACAAAATCATATTGGTTATACTTATTCTTAACCATTGTATATAAACATGCTTTCTAGGTGTCATAATATTTCAACCACGTCTACGAATATGTCCTTTTCAAATATTTTAAGGTCATATAGAGAGTACATATAGCATAAAATATATATGCACCAAGTATCATATAGACATATTACGTACATTTCATTGACATAAGAACCACACTTAAAGCAACAATTTCACAAATGGGCAACATATATAGGTGTATAAAAAGTACATTAAAGCATGTTTCACTTTCGACACGCAGAATCGTGAGTGCCCTAATTCATTTAGTTTGATGATTAATTGAGTCAATATTGCCTAGGATTCTTGGCAAGGTAGGTTAATTAGTGCAACAAACTATATATCTTCTAGGTCGCCATTAATTCCACTGTTGCTTGAAATGCATGCTGAAAATGGATTTTGAACAAGGCTTGAAAAAGATGGAGAAGGGTATGGCAAGAATTCTGATTGACAAAATGGTGTGAAAAATTGGCTTACTTCTTCTTCTTTCTTCTTTGTATTCGATCACCTTATGTGGGCCTGAAGGCGACTCCTTCATACATTGTTAATTTGTTTTTACCAATTCTTCTTATTTTTCTGTTTTATTTACTTTTTGCCCACACCATTGCCATAAATTTCTGGCCGGCGACGCTTACCTTTGTATTAAAACCAATTGATGTTAATAACGGTCCGGTGCTGCTTTATTTCCTTATCATTTTAAGAATGATAAGGAATTTCATACCGTAATTAATAGTGTCTGATATAATTAAATTTGGTTAGGAGGATGGGGTTGTTTGAATGAAGATGTTGTTAACAATTGTTGTTGTGATGTAGTACGTAGTAAGTACCTTGAATTCCTCTTTTAAAAAAAAAAAAAAAAAAAAAATTAAAAAAAGTAGTGTACTTGAATTTGTTTCTTTTGATACTTTCTGGTTTTCTTTCTTAATGTATTAACTAATAGTAACTGGTTTGTAATAATTAAATTATATTATGCTACAGCATATCCATGACCAAATAATGTCGACACTGCAATTTTCAAAAATTGAGATAACAAGCATATCGTTCCTTCATCCATCTTGTGAAGAAGGATCAGTAGTGGTAGAAGTTTGGGGTAATATGCAACCCAAAACCGGCACCGCAAGAGGAAGAAGGTTTAAGCACATCCTTTCACTTGCTACGGCGGATGCGGCTGCGGCTGCGGCTCAAGAGGGGAAATGTCTTTTTGTTCAATGTGATGTGTTCTTTTTTATGTGAGGAATTAGGTGGGTCCACCAAAGCATCATCGTTCCCGATTTGTTTTTTATTTTTACTTTTATTCGTGATAATAATAATCTTGGGGATTGATTCTTTCAATGATACATCTCATTTATTTTTGAATTACTTTCATTTGTAATAATAATAATCCCGTGGCACTGATAATATATAGCATGTACGTTCATAATCAGGCCGTTTAATTGTTTTATTCGACGCTTGATGATGTATTAGTTATCTTTTTAAATTTGTCACATAATATAAATCCATTTAAAATACTTACGGATCATTTATCACATTTTTCTTTTCTTTATCCATAATTTATTAAATATTCGCCTATTTTACAACCATTACATTAATGAGGTCAAAGAGTATTCTAGATTTTTTGCCATCAAAATAACGACACTTCAAAATTAATAACACTTAACCACCACTTTATTAATCTGTATAAAAAATTCTAAACGTATTTACATTTTGAAACGGGTAGGACTTTATTCTTTTCGTTTATGATATATCTATATAGCGCCGCCACACTATGGGCTGGAAGCGACCTATCTAGCCACCGGGTTGGACTAGGCTCGCTGCCATAGCGTCCCTTGGCGCCAATCTAGTTGAGGCCGCGCGCCTTCGAGGTCCCCGCCAAGAGCCTTCAAACCGTTAAAGGTCACTAGAAGCTCGGGGGTGACTCATGACCTTGAACCATGGGTCCGTAGGAGACCGCACGAGCCTTAGAGGGAACAAAAGAAGGGAAAGCAGAGACGGGACGAAGAGTAGGCAATCTTGTGAAGAGCAATCCTCGCGATCACATGTGCCGCGCCGCCAAAATATTTATTCTACTTGTCTCTAAAGATATTTTGCTTACTTCTCTTAGCTTAAACCCTAATTCCCCCTCCCTATAAAAGGAGGGCTTGTGTAACTTAAAATATATATATGCTAATAAGAAAAGAGAACAAAACTCTGCAAAAACTTCCACTCTCCGGCATGCATACACGCCGCCGCCGAGCACCACCGGCCATAGTCACTATAAACACACTCAACTAAGCCGGATATCCATCATACAAGTTGAAATATAAGTCTACAAAGCAGAGCTTGAAAATTTTACGTCATGACCCCCCTTGTTTTAGGTTAAGCTCGAGGAGTTTGATCCACGGGCTTGCGAAAGAAACGATTGGCCTCATTTTTATTGTAAACTCATAGTTGTCAAAACGAGCCCTTTCATTCGATGTGGCTTTCCAAAAATACCCTTGCATTTTTGCATGAAGTAAAATAGGTTAGTCATGTAATATTATCACGGTGGATTTGAGTGTGTTTATAGTGACAGATTGTGCAGGTGTTACGACAGATTGCCAACACTTGAAAGGGGTGTTGGACTATTGGGAGACATGTGGTAGCAGGGGCGCCCCTGTTGGGGGCCATGGCCCTGAGCTCCCCCAAAATCTATGAATTTAAGGACCCCGTAAAAATTTAACTCAATAGTATATATATACTAGCCTGAAACCCGTGCATTGCACGGGGACGTATGTGATTACATTCAATTAATATGCATAATATGTACTACAAAATAAAGACCCTTCAAACTTATTGTAATGCTAGCTAAAATTGTGTTATTTGAGATCGACGTCACATAAAGTAAAAAACAGACAACACAACATGTCCAAAAGTTATAATGATATCAATAATTATAGTTATATTTCTGCTTTTAGCATTGCACGGGAGAACGTATATTTTGTAAGAAGATTTTTTTTGAAGGATGAAAAGAAGATTTTATTGGCATGTTTGTTACGCAGTAATGAAATTGAATGGAATAAATAATAGGTGCGAATGGAATGTAATGTAATAAATTAATTATATTACTGCGTTTGGAATATGCAAGACTGGAATCAAAAAAATTATATAAAGCATGACGTATTGAGTGATGAGTAAAACATGGTAGTGAATTACGGTTGACTGGAGTAGGGTATGGTATGGTTCATAAGGTAAGATATGAGCGAAGGGGTGAGGTAGCTATATGCCATACCTCATTGCATCTTACCTCTCGTCCCACCATGCCTTACCCACCGTTACCATACCTTACCCACCACCCTATCCTACCCCACCCTATATCACCATATCATACCATCGACATCCTATCTATCTTATCCATTACCTACTCTACTCCCATTACCTACTCTACTCCACTATCACCCACCTCTACACTTCCCTACTCTACCCTACCTTACCCACCATACCACCCTACCTTACCCACCACCCCACCCATCTCTACCCTACCCTACCAACACCCCACCGTACCGTACACTACCCTACCCTACCCATAATTCCACTCTACCCTATCTTACCCAACAGACCACCCTACCATACCTTACACATTACCCCAACCTATCGTACCCTACTCTACCCTACCACACCCTACCAACCATACCTTTCCCACCACTTCACCCTACCCTTCCCACCCAAACCCTAACCTACCCACCGTTCCACTCTACCCTATCTTACCCACCACACCACCCCGCCTTACCTTACCCACTACCCCAACCTACCCTACCCTACTCTACCCTACCAACCCTACCGTACCCACCACTTCACCCTATCATACCTTACCCAGCACAACCCCTTTATATACCGTACATTACCCACCACCACCCCTTACCCAACCCTACCCACCACCACCCCTACATACCCTACCTACCACCCTACCTACCTTACCCTACTCACCACCCAAGCATACCCTACCTTACCCACCACCCCACCTTATTCAGTATGCTTCCTACCTACCTTAGCATTAAATGAGGGGGCTAGTTCGTAGAGGATGACCTAATTTAAGAATATCTCGTATTAATTGACATGTTTGAATTTAGTTATTTTTCAAAATGTAATTTAATTTCTGAATATTCTGTATCAATAGAGAACTTTAATTTGTACGGAATGATTTTTTCTTAACATATTTGAATTTTTTTATTTCTATATAATTAATTTAAAATTGTTTTAGAGGAGTATTTTCTTTTGGCATATTTGATTTTTTTTGGAAAATGTAATTTAATGTAAGAATATTTCACATTGAATGACATATTTATTTATTTTTTTCACATTACACCACAAACATTTGAATTAAGTTATTCTTGAAAATATATTTGATTGTATGAATATTTGACATTAAATGAAGTGGCTATTTTGCGGGGAAAGAATTTAATGTAAGAATATTTTGAACTAATTGGTAAAATTGAATTTCTTATTTTTTAAATATTTTAATTTAATGAAAAAAATACTTCCATTAAGTGTCATAAATTTCAGAATATTTGAAAATATTTACTAATTTATAAGGGGTGTACTTAATGTGAGAATATTTTTCATTAATTTATAAGGATGTATTTAATGTGTATATATTTGATTTTAAATATAAATTAAAATGCAATTTAATGTTAGAATATTTTGCATTAATTTGTAAAATAGAATTTATCGTTTTTTAAATATTACAATTAAATGCATAATTTTGCATTAAATGACATATTTAAGTTTAGATATTTTGAAAAATGTAATTTAGTTATATTTTGCATTAATTGGGAAATTGAATTTCTTATTTTTTTAAGCCAAAAATATTTCCATCAAACGCCATAATTTCAAAATATTGGACATTATTCTAGGATGGTTAATTTATAAGACATATATTTAATATGAGAATATTTTTTATTAATATATAGGGATATATGTAATGTATACATAGTTTAATTTAGATATTCTTGAAAATGTATTTAATGTTAGAATATTCTGTATTCATTTGAAAATTGTAATTTAAAAATGTTGGTATTAATTGAGATGACTGGTTTCTAGGAAATGGTTATTGCGGTTTATTAATAAATTAAATTTTATCATAATTGTGTATTAAGCAAGGAACCACAATGATAATAATAGAGTAGATAGAACAAAGAAACTATAAAAATGTATTATACTTTAATTAGTGTGAATTGTAATTAGTGTGATTGAAGAGAATTATTTATTAGAAATTCAAATTTTGCAATTAGTGCATGTTTGACTTTTTTTTTTATCCTTTTTAAATATTATAACTTAATGTGATATTTCGCATTAAGTGCCATAATTTAAAAATATTCAATATTATTCTGGGATGACTAATTTATAGGGGTGTATTTATTGTGAGAATATTTACAAATAAATAATCCAGGTATTTATATATATATATATATATATATATATATATATATATATATATATATATATATATATATATATATATATATATATATATCTACCTTGGTCTTACTAATAATTCTTCTATCCTCATGACGACGAACGACGAAGGACAACGCACAACCCACTGCCGCCTTTCTTCTCCCACGAGCGTCTTCCACGTTTATTTATTCTACCACTCAAATTTTTGCCACCGCCTACCCTTCATCTACTATAAGTATTCTTATTTCTGTCGGTCATGTACCAATTCGCATTTGTTCTTTCTGGGTCTTCATCATTTGCCTTGACAGACTTTGGTAAATCCCCTTTTTCTTTTGCAATTTTTTGGTTTCATACATTCTTTTATCCTATCCACTGAATTGAAATGTTGCCGTTATTCTTTGGTAAATCCCCTTCTTCTTTTGCAATTTTTTTTTGGTTTGATACATTCTTTTCTCCTCTCCACTGAATTGAAATGTTGTCGTTATTGTTTCATCATGCAGCCTTGTTGATTTTTTTCCCCCGTTTTGATTCTGCAGGTATCTTGTCTTCTGTTGATTGTGTTTTGTGTTTCACCCTTCTCAGCGTTTTTAAGGTACATTCTCTTCTTCGTTGTCTTTTTTGCATGTTGTGTTTCCTTCTCTTCAGTAAGATTGTATTTGTAGAAGACGTTTGTTCCGTGAATTTTTTCTGTTTTTTTTTAAAGCTTAGGGAAGTATGTTGTAGCAGGATTGTAGTTTTACATTATTTTTTGTCAATTTCAACGTTTTTTGGATTGCATGTCTTTGTGGTACCTTTTTTGGTTGTCTTTGTGTGTAATTCCAGCAAGATAATCGGTTTCGTTTTTCTTCAAAGACAATATTGTGTCTTTAGATGGTTCTTTCGAATTTCAGGGTGTTTGGGATTGGATAGGAAGTTTATTCTAACAATATTCTAGCTTTAGATTAATCTTTGTTAATTTAGTTTTTTTTTCTTTTGGATTGCATGTGTGTTGGTAGCTTTGTTTGTTATCTTTCTCTTGAAATCCACCAAGGTAGATATGTGGTTTGCCGTGTGTAGGTAGTTTGTTGGGAAGGTCTGTATTGGATTTTAGAGGTGTCCAAGCTCGATTTTCTTTGTTAGTAAGTGGGTGTGGATAGTTGTGGTTTGATGTTTTCATAGTTTGTTGTCTGTCTTAGGATGTTATGTTTGGTGCAGCTTAGTTGTTATGGTTTTGGAGCTTACTGTTTTTTGCCTATTTGGTTTTCCTCCTGGGTAGTGGCATGCTTGATAGTGATGTGTTTAGTTTTATGAGGCTTCTAGAGGCTTTGTTTGTATCACTTTGTCATTCATTTAGCTTAAGACTTAGGTTGCTTAGTGGAAGCTCATGTTTGTTATTTAGCCACAAATATAGTTCATACCGAGCCACAATTACTGTGTTATGTCTGTCTTAGGTCGTTGTATTTGTGTGATTAGTTGTTTTGTTTTTCGGACCTTATGTTTTTATTCAAAAGGTTGATGTGGTTGAGTTATTGGAAATGTATGCATTCCACCAACAAGGTAGATATGTGGTTTGCCGTGTGTAGGTAGTTGGTTGGGATGGTCCTATGTAGGATTTTAGAGGTGTCAAGCTCGCTTTTCTTGTTAGTAAATGGGTGTGGATAGTTGTGGTTTGCTGTTTTCATAGTTTGTTGTCTGTCTTAGGCTGCTATGTTTGGTGCAGCTTAGTTGTTATGTTTTTTTGAGCTTATAGGACCAAGGTTTGAGCTTACTGTTTTTGCCTATTTGGTTTTCCTCCTGGGTAGTGGCATGCCTGATAGTGATGTGTTTAGTTTTATGAGGCTTCTAGAGGCTTTGTTTGTATCACTTTGTCCTTCATTTAGCTTAAGACTTAGGTTGCTTTGTGGAAGCTCATGTTTGTTATTTAGCCACAAATATAGTTCAGAACTGAGCCACAATTACCTGTGTTGTCTGTCTTAGGCTGTTGTATTTGGTGCAGATTAGTTGTTTTGTTTTTTCAGACTTTATGTTTTTATTCAAAATATATAATGTTGTCAGCAATTTTTTTTATCAGAGGCAAGTGCATATTTACATTTAAGTGGTGAACTTGTATCTACGGGTTCTCAACGTTCACTGGTTTTATCTAAAATTTGCAGGTTCGTTTGTGTTGTTCCTCTCTTTTCCAGCTGCATCTGTGTTGCGTAAATTTGATCTTTAAATCTTCGGTAACATGTCATCTGATTCATGTTAATAAAATTAGACATTTGAAAAACTAAGTCACTATATGTTAGCTTGAATGAATACAATTCTTGTAGAAACAAGCAGAATACTTACAAGAATCAACAACTTGATGGCTGTTGTCTGAAGAAATCTTCTTTTTGTCATATCACAAACTCCACTTGGTGTTCCGGACACCACATGGACTCCATGTTCTACCTTGATAATGTCTTGATCAACACTTTTACCTCTCGTGTGCTGCAGATTTATGTATTCTCCTATAGCTTGTATGAGTTTCTAACATGCGTGTTGCCAATTACATTTGTGGTTGAGAAGAATAAAGGTTGCACCACTAATCAACGACAAGAAATGACAATATATGGGAGGAAAGGTGGAACACATGCGAAGAGATTCGATACCTTATAAATTGTTTGAAAAATAAAAGCTACAAAAGCGGAATATGTTATATATTATTCCATATGTTGAAACAAGGACACTGAAATGTCATAGAGTAAGGTGATTCTAGCTTCACGCTATGGTGGAATCTACGTAGTTCGTTGTCGGAGTTGTGAAACCATTTACATAATTATACATTACATATTGGGGATACAAAATCCAAAATGATAAAGTGTTTACTGAGTTGGACAAAGCGTTGCGGATACCGATAAGATAAGAAAGTAGAGTTTTTGTTTTTGCAGTGACAATGGGAGTAAACTGTCATCGGTTCCAAAATGGTCAAAAAATGGTAGATTGTAGCGAGTCTGTAGTATGGTGCTTTTGTCCGTCGCCTTACTTCCGATTTGGTTCGGATTCGATCTTTGCTTTCTTGTTGTGTGGAGTGGAGGAATCGAGTTGTGGTTGTGTTCATTGTCGAATCTTACATTGTTGAGTCTATGTGCTTTGGATACTTGCCTTTGTCGGAAACACTTGTGGTTCTGGGATATTATGTTGTTAGTTGTTAGTGTATTGTTGCATAATGGGAAGCAACGACAAATTACCATTTAGACTGCACCGGATTCCACTTTGTAGTTTGGTTTGACATTTGTCCTTCTTCGTTAATAGAGTCGAGGTTTGTTGTTTCTCAATCCAATCCAACAACGTGTAGCGAGTGATCTTGTCGTTGAAGTTCTTTTTGGTTGCCTTTACCTCCATTATGAGTTTCTTGCGGTGAAGCTTCTCATCTATGTCTATGAGTAATTTTGTTGTTGCTGCATGTGTATCACCAAAAACATTCATTATGAGAGTGTTTTTACCTCACGATGTTATGGGGTTAATTGTGTGATTGTTAGTACTGTTTGTCAAATTTGTGAAGGTCTTCAGGTGATTTGGATAAAAGCCTTGTTTGCGATTTGTCAAAGAAGGTGGCGTTGATTGTGGTTGTTGAGGGTCGGTGGAGTGGACAACGACTTTGCAACTGTTTAGTGAAGAGTGTATAGATTAGGAAGGGCTTTAACATAGTGATGTTATTACTACTTGGTGTCAAGATAAGCATACATGACCACCAAAAACAAAGAAGGCTTTTAATCGAGTGAAGGATAAAGTGTACTCTTACGCTTGGTGTCAAAAATCAAAGCAGCAACCGTATATCTGTTAATAGGAGAAAGCAATGAGATAATGAGTAGGTTAATAGCTAATTAGGCGAAAATTTGCCACCGGACGATAGCGACTAAGGTTGAACAACTTTACAAGTAAATATTGCATCATTAAGTAGGCCATAGGGAGACGAAGTAAAATGAAACAGAGCAAGCTGTGATAAGTTTATTATAGCAAGCAGTTTAAATGATGTTGTATTATACACTAATGCTTCTTGTCATTGTGAGAAAAGGGTTTTCTACCGTGGTAGTGCATTGAAGTCTTCTTTACAAGAATTGCATTTGAGCGTCTCGTTTGGCATTGCTTTTTGTGTGCCGTAGCATTTTGGACAAGCAAAGAGATAGCATAACCACGATCCACGTTGGCAATGGTTAGGGTGACTTCGTATGGACTACTGCGACAATTTATCAAGCGTGGATTATACAGCATGTATTTGTAGAAATAACTACTTTTTAAGTATGTGATGGAATTGTTGTTTGGTAGTGGTTACCTTGTTATCTGGCTGTATGTTTGACAGTGGTGTGATTCTGACTGTATCTATTTCATTCGAAACAGTCTCGAGGTAGTTTTGTACAGGTGCTCCAACAGCCTTTTGGATGAGTTCTTTGTTACCATTGACCCTTTTGTAATGTTTGAAAGAAAGTAAATGTGTTAGTTGAGATAAAGACGTGGCAACGTAGGATTGGATTGTCGAAATATGTCTATGTATTTAAAGATGGGACAATTTTTTGGTACAACAACGTGCCATGATCTAAGTGCCTTCACCTCCACAATGTTAGGTTCCAACGCAACAAGCGAAAAATGCAATGTTGATAAAGAGATACGAACGAGAAAATTGATTTAGGGTTGCGATTAAGTATTACATGCTTGGTTTAAGTGATGTAAGTTGTGTTCGTATGGTTACGTAAAAGCGGCGATGCTTTTAACCCTTTGAAAAGAACAATTGGTAGTTCTTTTCTTAACCTGAAAAGTTCGGCTCCTTGTTTGTGACTATAATCTCCCCACAAAGTGACTCTTACGGTTTCAACTTTGTAAGTTTATCAAAGTAACATTAGACATTTGGTTGTCACGATGTGGGCTCGATATTTGAGTATTTTGTTTATCGAGAATAAAGCGTGGGGCTATGTGGTTAGAAAGTAAGAAGGTTTCTTACTCATTACGTATAAGCTGTGCATTCACGAAGAGGACCAACTTTGATCGAATCGCAGTGCGTAGCGTGTTTCTTTCACATCAATAACAATGACTACAATGTCGTCAGTAAGCAGATTAGTTTGTTTAATATTTTTGCCTTAGTATTTATGTTATAAATTGGTTAAACTTTAGTCAAATATCACGAAATATAGTTCTCGCATACAATTTGATAGTCGGTTGCTAGGTGAAATAAGTGTTTTTTAATATAGTTGTTACGTACCTACAGAAGCTCCTGAGCTAACGTGTGACCGAAGAGCTGCAAATGGAGTGCATTGAATTGGTGGGCAGGCTATCATTTGATCATGCTCTTTCACTGGGCGTATGAAAGTTGTTCTTGAAAGTTGCCATTGGTATTCTTGACTGGAGAGTTATGTTTGTACTCTTCTTTTATTGGGTCAACATCGACTCCTCCAATAGCGTAAGTAGAGAATGGTGTTAGATTGCTCTCTAGTAGTTCGATGTTAGTATTCCAAATGACGCCTTCTATTTTCTTTCCCTGATACGAACATTAAAGAAATGAAATTGTATTTTTTTAAAGCAAATGCATTAAATAATTTAAGAGGTGAAATACAAGAAATTATTTATTCAATTACCTGTTCGTCTTGGAACAACAGTTTTTGTAGTCGCTTGCCAGTTTCATTGGTATACACATTGCTTTTCTGAAGGATGAATACTTTTACCCGCCAATTCTCCGTATTAGGAGTTACGTCATCAATATGCATTACTCTTGCCATAGGTATCCTAGTTGTGAAGTATTAAACACTTTAAAGATATACGACATGGTGTAAGTATAGGTGTCTGTACATTGTATCTTTATGTATTTACATTTTAAACATGTTTGTTAATTAAGTTCTTTCCTGAACTTTCCTGAGGATGTCATGGTATACTATATTTTTGGTTGTGTTCTTATGGCAATTTTCTGAAAAGGTTGGTGGTGCTATCAATACTTTGATAGCTGAGGATTTTCGTGCTCTAGAAAAAGCCACGTATAGTTGGCCGTGGGAAAAGGCGAAGTGTCGTAAATATATATACCTACACGGTCTAGTGTTTGACCTTGTGATTTATTAATGGTCATTGCGAAACACAATCGTATTGGAAATTGATACCGTTTAAAGGGAATGGTACATTTATCTATGTTGGAGTTTTGTAAAGGAATTTTGTGTGAGATGGTTTGTTGTCTGCAAAGGGCCGGTTGCTATTTATTTCACGATTGTATGCGTTTCGAGTTCTTACATAACAACCGTGTTCCGTTACACAACCCTTGGTGGACTTAGATTGCGTAGTAACATTACAGGCGTGTAGCTTTAACATTAGGTGATGGGAGGAATTTGCTGGGGTGGGTGAATTAAGGAAGTCTTCATAATCGCTTGGTGATAATGGTCGATAGCAACATCATTCTCGATGTAAGTGATGACCTCACCAGGCATTTGTTGTAACATTGCATCATTTATGTGTCGTCGACACACTCATTGGTTGGGGCTAGTAAAGCACTATTCATAAGCGTGTGATGTTGTGTTGCAAAAGCGTTGATTCTGGATATACAAATTTAATTAAGCTGTTTTAATGAACTTTCCTTGTCGTGAAAAGGAATGAGCATGTTGATTGGTAGCTCAATGCTTCCATTTTCATCCTCGACCCTCTGTACCATTTCTATTCGTAACAAATACTCGGTGAAGGTAGAAGTGCAATAGCCCTAATGTTTTGTGTTAAGTGTATTTTTTTGAAGCAAAGGCCATAATGTCGGTGATTAAGGAAGCGTTTAAATTTGTTCTTGTTTATTTGCATTTGTGACTCATCGGAAGCACACTGTCGAAAGTCACCTCCAAAAACTACAATTTTATTTCCAAATGGGTTATCTGTTTTGATTATATCTTTAAGCATTTGAGAAAAAGCCTCTATTGATTCTCATGAGCCATAGGAGCCTCGTCCCATATAATAATCTTGGCTTCTCGTAACAATAATGTCTTTGTTGTAGATTGTTTCTCGACGTTCGCTATTTTGTTGTCCTCTTCTTGTAACGGTAATTTGAATCGTGAATGTGCGATTCGACCTCCGAGGAAGTCCACATCTTTCAACACTGAGCTTCTTTGTGGCCAAAGCAATATGTCCTTTTGACCGAATCGTAGCTAAGATAGCTCTGTAAAGGAAGGTTTTCCAGTTCCACCAGGCCCATCAATGAAGAATGCGGTTGGTTCGTTGGGCGTTACCTTGGCCATTATTTGTTCGAAAGCATATTGTTGTTGTTCATTAAGATTGTGGACATTTAGAAGATCGTTTTCATCCCTTTGTTAGGCTTTTCTCAAATGCCATTTCTCAGTAGCAGATACCTCGTTGACCGATTGTTTTGACTTCAGGCCTAATCTATAGTCCTGTAGTTTCTTTCCCATGTCATCCAACATTCAAAGAATGTCGAATAATGCTTTCATTCGAGCATCAGCGATATTTGAGCAACATAGTAGTCCTTGTAGGTAGTCATCACATAGAGGCTCGCATACTTTTCCCATAGTTGGCGTGGATCGAAGGTGAGCGAGAAAATCAATATTGACACAAAAAGATGGCGTAGTTGTCTTGGCATTTGATACATGCAAGCTTCCTCAAGGCACTTATCGAGGTCATTATCTCGTGGTTAGTAGATTTCTCCGTAGAGTGTGACTCTCAAATGTGCAATGTAGATAACCATCTATGGTTAAGAGATCGTCATATGAAGTTGGACCCTTAACATGATTAAGCAACAAAGCGCAGTAGTACCGTTCACCTTCGGTTGGACTAACGAAACAATTCGACCAACTACTTTACCCCTTTTACGTTTTGCCCAACTACGTTTCCCTGAATCCCACACAAAGTACTTGGGATTAGGTTTCCCTGAATCCCACAAAGTACTTACGTTTTACCCCTTTTACGTTTTGCCCAACTACTTTACCCCTTTGTGTGGGATTCAGGGAAACGTAGTTGGGCAAAACGTAAAAGGGGTAAAGTAGTTGGTCGAATTGTTTCTGTTAGTCCAACTGAAGGTGAACGGTACTACCTGCGTTTGTTGCTTAATCATGTTAAGGGTCCAACTTCATATGACGATCTCTTAACCGTAGATGGTTATCTACATTGCACATTTAGAGAGCCAGCTCTACGGAGAAATCTACTAACCACAGATAATGACCTCGATAAGTGCCTTGAGGAAGCTTGCATGTATCAAATGCCAAGACAACTACGTCATCTTTTTGTGTCAATATTGATTTTCTGCTCACCTTCAGATCCACGTCAACTATGGGAAAAGTATGCAGAGCCTCTATGTGATGACTACCTACAAGGACTACTATGTTGCTCAAATATCAGTGATGCTCGAATGAAAGCATTATTCGACATTGCTGTAATGTTGGATGACATGGGAAAGAAACTACAGGACTATAGATTAGGGCCTGAAGCTGAAACAATCGGTCAACGAGGTACTGCTACTAGAGAAATGGCATTTGAGAAAAGCCTAACAGTGGATGAAAACGATCTTCTAAATGTCCACAATCTTAATGAACAACAACAATATGCTTTCGAACAAATAATGGCCAAGGTAACGTCCAACGAACCAACTGCATTCTTCATTGATGGGCCTGGTGGAACTGGAAAAACCTTCCTTTACAGAGCTATCTTAGCTACGATTCGGTCAAAAGGACATATTGCTTTGGCCACAGCAAGCTCAGGTGTTGCAGCATGTGGACTTCCTGGAGGTCGAACTGCACATTCACGATTCAAATTACCGTTACAAGAAGAGGACAACAAAATAGCGAACGTCAGTAAACAATCTACAACAGCAGCATTGTTACGAGAAGCCAAGATTATTATATGGGACGAGGCTCCTATGGCTCATAGAGAATCAATAGAGGCTTTTTCTGAAATGCTTAAAGATATAACTGAAACAGATAACCCATTTGGAAATAAAATTGTAGTTTTTGGAGGTGACTTTCGACAGGTGCTTCCAGTAGTCACAAATGCAAATAAACAAGAACAAATAAACGCTTCCTTAATCATTTCGACATTATGGCCTTTGCTTCAAAAAAATACACTTAACACAAAACATTAGGGCTATTGCGCACCACTACCTTCACCGAGTATTTGTTACGAATAGAAATGTACATGATAGGTCGAGGATGAAAATGGAAGCATTGAGCTACCAATCAACATGCTCATTCCTTTTCACGACAAGGAAAGTTCATTAAAACGATTAATTAAATTTGTATATCCGAAATCAACGCTTTTGCAACACAACATCACACGATTATGAATAGTGCTTTACTAGCCCCAACCAATGAGTGTGTCGACGACATAAATGATGCAATGTTACAACAAATGGCTGGTGAGGTCATCACTACATCGAGAATGATGTTGCTATCGACCATTATCACCAAGCAGATTATGAAGACTTCCTTAATTCACTCACCCCAGCACCTTCCCTCCCATCACCTAATGTTAAAGCTACACCGCCCGTAATGTTACTACGCAATCTAAGTCGATCCAAGGGTTGTGTAACGGAACACGGTTGTTATGTAAGGCTCAAAACGCATACAATCGTAAGTGAAATAGCAACGGCCCCTTGCAGACAACAAACCATCTTACACAAAATTCCTTTACAAAACTCCAACATAGATAAATGTACCATTCCCTTTAAACGGTATCAATTTCCAATACGATTGTGTTTATAATGACCATTAATAAATCACAAGGTCAAACACTAGACGTGTAGGTATATATTTACGACGGCCGATCTTTTCCCACGGCCAACTATACGTGCTTTTTTACAGAGCACGAAAATCCTCGACTATCAAAGTATTGATAGCACCACCAACCTTTTGGAAAATTGCCATAAGAACACAACCAAAAATATAGTATACCATGACATCCTCAAGAAAGTTCAGGAAAGAACTTAATTAACAAACATGTTTAAAATGTAAATACATAAAGATACAATGTACAGACACCTATACTTACACCATGTCGTATATCTTTAAAGTGTTTAATACTTCACAACTAGGATACCTATGGCAAGAGTAATGCATATTGATGACGTAACTCCTAATACGGAGAATTGGCGGGTAAAAGTATTCATCCTTCAGAAAAGCAATGTGTATACCAATGAAACTGGCAAGCGACTACAAAAACTGTTGTTCCAAGACGAACAGGTAATTGAATAAATAATTTCTTGTATTTCACCTCTTAAATTATTTAATGCATTTGCTTTAAAAAAATACAATTTCATTTCTTTAATGTTCGTATCAGGGAAAGAAAATAGAAGGCGTCATTTGGAATACTAACATCGAACTACTAGAGAGCAATCTAACACCATTCTCTACTTACGTCATTGGAGGAGCTGATGTTGACCCAATAAAAGAAGAGTACAAACATAACTCTCCAGGTCAAGAATACCAATGGCAACTTTCAAGAACAACTTTCATACGCCCAGTGAAAGAGCATGATCAAATGATAGCCTGCCCACCAATTCAATGCACTCCATTTGCAGCTCTTCGGTCACACGTTAGCTCAGGAGCTTCTGTAGGTACGTAACAACTATATTAAAAAACACTTATTTCACCTAGCAACTGACTATCAAATTGTATGCAGTAACTATATTTCAGGATATTTGACTAAAGTTTAACCAATTTATAACATAAATACTAAGGCAAAAATATTAAACAAACTAACTGCATTTTACGACATTGTAGTATTGTTATTGATGTGAAAGAAACACGCTACGCACTCGATTCGATCAAAGTTGGTCCTCTTCGTGAATGCATGCGATTATACGAATGAGTAAGAAACCTTCTTACTTTCTAACCACATAGCCCCATGCGTTTTATTACGATAAACAAAATACTCAAATATCGAGCCCACATCGTACAACCAAATGTCTAATGTTACTTTCGTATAAACTTACAAAGTTGAAACGGTAAGAGTCACTTTGTGGGGAGATTATAGTCACAAACAAGGAGCCGAACTTTTCAGGTTAAGAAAAGAACTACCAATTGTTCTTTTCAAAGGGTTAAAAGCATCGCCGTTTTCTGGTAACCATACGAACACAACTTACATCACTTAAACCAAGCATGTAATACTTAACTGCAACCCTAAATCAATTTTCTCGGTTCAGGTATCTCTTTATCAACATTGCATTTTTCGTTTGTTGCGTTGGAACCTAACATTGTGGAGGTGAAGGCACTTAGATCATGGTACGTTGTTGTACCAAAAAAATTGTCCCATCTTTAAATACATAGACATATTTCGACAATCCAATCCTACGTTGCCACGTCTTTATCTCAACTAACACATTTACTTTCTTTCAAACATTACAAAAGGGTCAATGGTAACAAAGAACTCATCCAAAAGGCTGTTGGAGCACCTGTACAAAACTACCTCGAGACTGTTTCGAATGAAATAGATACAGTCAGAATCACACCACTGTCAAACATACAGCCAGATAACAAGGTAACCACTACCAAACAACAATTCCATCACATACTTAAAAAGTAGTTATTTCTACAAATACATGCTGTATAATCCACGTTTGATAAATTGTCGCAGGTAGTCCATACAGAAGTCACCCTAACCATTGCCAACGTGGATCAGAAGCTATGCTACACTGTTTGTCCAAAATGCTACGGCACACAAAAAGCAATGCCAAACGAGACGTTCAAATGCAATTCTTGTAAAGAAGACTTCAATGCACTACCACGGTAGGAAACCCTTTTCTCACAATGACAAGAAGCATTAGTGTATAATACAACATCATTTAAACTGTTTGCTATAATAAGCTTACTGCAGTTGCCTGTTTCATTTTACTGTCTCCCTATGGCCTACTTAATGATGCAATATTTACTTGTAAAGTTGTTCAACCTTAGTCGCTATCGTCGGTGGCAAATTTTGATCTAATTAGCTATTAACCTACTCATTATCTCGCATTGCTTTCTCCCTATTAACAGATATACGGTTGCTGCTTTTGATTTTTGACACCAAGCGAGAGTACACTTTATCCTTCACTCGATTAAAGCTCGCTTTGTTTTTGGTGGTCATGTATGCTTATCTTGACACCAAGTAGTAATAACATCACTATGTTAAAGCCCTTCCTAATCTATACACTCTTCACTAAACAGTTGCAAAGTCGTTGTCCACTTCATCGACCCCTCAACCACAATCAACGCCACCTTCTTTGACAAATCTGCAACAAGGCTTTTATCCAAATCACCTGAAGACCTTCACAAATTTGACAAACAGGTACTAACAATCACACAATTAACCCCATAACATCAGGAGGTAAAAACACTCTCATAATGAATGTTTTTTGGTGATACACATGCAGGCAACAACAAAATTACTCCTAGACATAGATGAGAAGCTTCACTGCAAGAAACTCATAATGGAGGTAAAGGCAACCAAAAAGAACTTCAACGACAAGATCACTCGCTACACAGTGTTGGATTGGATTGAGAAACAACAAACCTCAGACTCTATTAACGAAGAAGGACAAATGTCCAGCCAAACTACAGTGGAATCCGGTAGGTCTAAAATGGTAATTTGTCGTTGCTTCCCATTATGCAACAATACACTAACAACTAACAACATAATATCCGGGAACCACAAGTGTTTCCGACAAAGGCAAGTATCCAAAGCACATAGACTCAACAAATGAAGATTCTCGACAATGAACACAACCACATTTCGATTCCTCCACTCCACACAACAAGAAAGCAAAGACCGAATCCGAACCAAATCGGAAGTAAGGCGAGACGGACAAAAGCACCATACTACTGGACTCGCTTACAATCTACCATTTTTGACCATTTTGGAACCGATGACGATTTACTCCCATTGTCACCGCAAAAACAAAAACTCTACTTTCTTATCTTATCGGTATCCGCAAGCGTTTTGTCCAACTGTAAACACTTTATCATTTTGGATTTTGTATCCCCAATATGTATTGTACAATTATGTAAATGGTTTCACAACTCCGACAACGAACTACGTAGATTCCACCATAGCGGTGAAGCTAGAATCACCTTACTCTATGACATTTCTGTATGTCTGTTTCAACATATGGAATAATATATAACATATTCGATTTTTTGTAGCTTTTATTTTTCAAACAATTTATAAGGTATCGAATCTCTTCAGCATGTGTTCCACCTTTCCTCCCATATATTGTCGTTTTTTCTTCTTTTTTGATTAGGGTGCAGCCTTTATTCTTCTCAACCACAAATGCAATTGGCAACACGGACAAAGAAACTCATACAAGCTATAGGGAGAATACATAAATCTGCGCAGCACATGAGGTAAAAGTGTTGATCAAGACATTATCAAGGTAGAACATGGAGTACATGTGGTGTCCGAACACCAAGTGGAGTTTGTGATATGACAAAAAGAAGATTTCTTCGGACAACGACCATCAAGTTGTTGATTCTTGTAAGTATTCTGCTTGTTTCTACAAGAATTGTATTCATTCAAGCTAACATATAGTGACTTAGTTTTTCAAATGTCTAATTTTATTAACATGAATCAGATGACATGTTACCGAAGATTTAAAGATCAAATTTACGATGTTTAAAGATATCTTCCTCCACAACTTCAGGTATTACCACTTTCATGTCAGTGAAGATCCTATGCATTTGACCTGTTTTTATTTCTATACTTACCTTTTTTAGGTAAAGGTAAGACAATATCTTTTTGTTTTATTATAATTTGCAGCTGGAATCCATATCCAAAATAAATATGTCAACTCTGAGGCCTTTCCCATTCAGCTCAACGAATCTGTGATTCATTAATGCTTGCTAGAACTTGAGTTTACTCTCTTTTCCTTAATAATCTTGTAGTCACATGAATTTATTTATTGATGTTCTCTCTCCCCTCGTTTTCCCTCTTTACTGATTCATATTGTGGAAAAAATTACATTGGACCTCGATTACCATACTCCAATCACTTAATCCTTCACGGAGGTAAATAACTAAATTTTCGGACATCTAACTTACTATCACTCAGTCGCCCTATGGATTTTACAATACTCAAATGTCACTACATTCACTTCTACAACAAGCAAAAAACATTAAAAAAAACCGTTGGCCATAACAGTCTTATTTCATAGATTCATAGAGAATCTACAACTACCACCATACAAACTATGTTCTAAAACTCGAAAAAGACTTCAGTAAACATCCCCATTCGGCAACTCAGCATGATCTTCTTCTCCAACCTCTTCTTTGCTATTGATGACATTACTTTCTGCTCGAGCAACCTCCATCATAGCACACTTTCCTTTCCACAAATATTGTAGCCTCATCTGCTCTTTTGTACTTAGCTTTTCGTTTCAGCTTCTTCCTCATTGCGCGTACATCCTCTTCCACATAGTTTCTTCATTCGGTTTCTTTGTTGTAGAGTTGCTGACCCTTTCTATCACGTTCCATCGCGCCAAACTTTTGTTAGGAAATCACTAGTTTAACGCAGCGGAATTTAAAATTTGATTTCCTTTTTCTAGATCGTTCTTCGTTTAATGCAATAAACACGTTAAGTAGTTTGACGGTTATACCTTAGATGATCTACAAGATCGTCGCTTTGACCGCCAACGGGAGTAGTTCAACGCGCAAGCCGTCCACGCGTCCGGCCTCTATCGCTAATCCACACGAACCCTCGCCGGAATCCTCCTTGGATTGCTATCGGAAAAACTCCGGCTGCTAGACCGGACCTTTTCTTCCCTCACAAACTCACTATGGAGAGCTCTCTATTTTACACAAGAATTATGAACTCTTGCAATTGTGTTGTACAAAAGAGCTTGACACCCACTTCCTTTTTATAGAGCAAGTGGCGCCCCATATGTAGTGTGGAGAAGAAAACCTTTTCCAATAAAATAAGGAAAATCAATTAGATTGATTTATCTCTTTAATTATAATTTATTTTGTCAATATCACATATTGATTATAATTATCCTATTACCATAAATCTATTTTTCCAAAATCAATTAATATCTTATATTAATATTATGGCAACATTTATTAATTAAAGTGCACAATCCAAGTGTATCTTATACACATAAAAGTGGCGCCCCATTAGTCAACAAATTGACTTCCGGAATATTCTTTAATTAATATAATTTATATATAATTAATATCTTGTATTTTATTTATTCATAATAAATAAATACCACCATATTAATTTACCACTATAACCTTTATAGTCTAGAGATAAACCTTCCTTATTTGGTTATCAACTATAACCGCATTTTAATCCGACTCGATGTTCATATGTGTGTGACCCGATAGGCTTCTGAATATGTTGGCCGTAGACACAAAGTGCAATTTACCAAAATGCCCTTTATACCTAACGATCACGGGATAGCGTCAGCAACACACCGTGACCCCAATTATCGGAAGAGTCAAAAGCAATGACTACTACCTTTCATGTGAAGCAGTTACCGTGTAACTTACAATCCTATCGCTATAATAATATCCATACGATCGTATCTCGAGTGTCAATACATTGACGATCGTATCTTATAATCTGGATATCATGCTCTCTCGGAATAACACATTTACTCCCACTTTGCAAAGATTCTCGAGAGCTAGACATTCCTTATAAGAAGGCCATTTCGGATATTCAATCCCAATCATAGGATACGCGATTCCCGGACGACCAATCATGTATACTCCGCGTGCTTCAATATCATACCCAATCACTACCGCATGATCGCCCGTGGTTAGGAGAAATCTCAATAGTGTCAAAGCATGACAATCCACACCGTGATGCCATGAAGACTCCGGTCAAAAGGATAATTACACAACCGCCACATAATGTGACACTTAATGCAAGTGGGTCAGTCTAACGTACGCATTCTCTAATACACGTCCACGTACAGTCCAAGTGTCCCTACACTTCGATAGACGAGATCTATCCCTACCTTCTAAAAGATAGAAGACATCCAATACGTGCTAGTCCGATTATACTATCAATGTCCCATTTGATAATATGTAAGACTAGAGACATTCAAGTACCAATCTTGTTATAGTGATTAGAGATCTCATCAACCATAATCACTATCATGGTTTCTCTATCACAGATTGATACTAGGGACGTTACTATATATATGCAACAAATAATATGAAGACAAACAATATATATAATAACATAAGTGCTTTTATTAATCATAATAAAGTTATTACATGAACTAAATAGACTGTAAATGACCCGACCCGGTCGGATCCGGTCCGACCCGATTGGGTTTAGGACACCTTTCCAACAATCTCCCACTTGGCCTAAAGCCAATCACCCATATGCCTAAGCCCGTGCAAGTGAACATGTTTCTCATGCTTAGCTTGAGACAATGCCTTAGTTAACGGATCGGCTATGTTATCATCCGTGTGGACTTTCTCTATCTTTACATCTCCTCTATCTACTATCTCTCTAATCAAGTGATAGCGCGTGAGCACATGTTTGGACTTCGATGAGACCTTGGTTCCTTTGATCGAGATATCGCTCCATTATTATCACAAAGATGAGGCTTTGGACCTTCAAATGGAGGAACCACACCAAGTTCGATGAATGAACTTCTTCATCCAAATCGCTTCTTTTGCCGCCTCCGAGGCTGCTATGTATTCGGCTTCCGTTGTAGAGTCCGCGAGAGTCTCTCGCTTGGAACTCTTCCACTCACCGCTCCGCCCGTTAAGCGTGAAAACAAATCCAGATTGCGACTTAAAATCGCCCTTGTCGGTTTGGAAGCCGCATCGTGTAACCTCGTAATACTAAATCATCGTTCGAAAACCAGGAACATATCCCTAGAAGTACGTCTCAAGTACTTAAGGATATTCTTGTGACAATCCGTGACCATCACCTGGATTGGACCCGTACCTACTAGTCATACTAAGAGGTGCGAGGCGCCTGGTCTTGTGCATAACATGGCATACATGATGGACCCGATTGCCGAAGCATAAGGGACTTTACTCATTTGTGCCCTTTCCTCTCTCTGTCTTAGGACTCATTCCCTTTGATGTAGTAGACCCATGTGACATGGGCAAGCAATCTTTTTGATCGCTCCATGCCGAATCTCTTCAAAGATCTTGTCTATGTAGGTGGATTGTGATGAGACCAAGCAACCTTTTAGATCTATCTCTATAGATCTTTATTCCCGAATATAAATTCGCCTCACCCAAGTCCTTCATTGAGAAGTTCTTGGATAACCAAGCTTTGACTGATTGTAACATAGGCACATCATTCCTATGAGCGATATGTCATCCACATAAAGCACTAAGAACACAATGGCACTCCCACTAACCTTCTTGTAAACATTGTGGCTCATCTTCGTTCTTGATGAAATCAAAACTGTTTGATTATCTCATCAAAGCGAAGATTCCAACTCCGAGAAGCTTGCTTTAATCCATAAATGGATCTTTGCAGTTTACACACCATCCTGGCGTCATTGGTTGTGAAACCCTCAGGCTATGTCATATACACTTCCTCGACGAGTTCCCGTTAAGGAAAGCATTTTCACATCCATCTGCGCGATTTCGTAATCATGGTATCTTTGCAATAGCAAGCAAAATTCTAATGGATTTTAACATGGCAACAAAGTAGAAGGTTTCATCATAGTCAACTCCTTGTCTTTGCTTATAACCTTTTGCCACCAACCTAGCCTTGTAGGTGGTCACGTTATCATCCATGTCGGTCTTTCTCTTAAAGACCCATTTACACCCTATGGGAACTATTCCTTCAGCGGATCAACTAAGTTCCAAACTTGGTTGTCTTTCATGGATTCCATTTCGTAATTCATGGCTTCTAGCCATTTCTCTTTGTCATGCCTTAATAGCACTTCCTCATAAGTTCTAGGGTCCTCATCTTCCATGAGATACACGCCCGCTGTACCTTTCGGGTTCACGGCGTTTCCTCGTGGATCTTCGAGGTGCTAGTGTGTCCACGGTAGAGGGTGGTGTCACACTGTGTGTGGCAAGTCCTCTACTTCCATCAACCGACTATTATCCGTAAGTGGTTCTCGAATTTCTTCAAGATCAATTTTACTCCCACCGACCCTATCCGAATAAACTCTTTCTCGAGAAAGTGGCGATCCGGCAACAAACACCTTTGTTCCTCAGGATGGTAAAATTGGTACCCTTTGGTTTTTCTAGGATATCCCACAAATAGACATTTGTCGGACACAGGCTCTAATTTGTCGGGCATCATCCGCTTCACGTAAGTCGGACAACCCCAAGGTTTTAGATGACCTAGGCTCGGTTTTCTCTTAGTCCATACCTCGTATGGCGTAGAGTCAACCGTCTTTGATGGAACTCGGTTCGAGTGTATAGGATGCGGTTTCTAGAGCATACCCCAAAATGTTTTTGGAAGAAGCTGCAGAGCTCATCATGGATCGCACCATGTCTAACAAGGTGCGGTTCCTCCTCTCGAACACGCCATTCATCTCGTGGCGTTCCGGGAGGAGTCCATTCGAGTAGAATCCCATTCTCCTTCAAATAATCTTGAAACTCTCCATCTAGGTATTCTCCGCCTCGATCGGATCGAAGTGTTTTGATTTCTTTACCTAGTTGTTTCTCCACCTCATTCGAATTCCTTGAACTTTTCAAGGCTTGATTTAAACTTCATTAAGTATATATAACCATAGCGAGAATGGTCATCAGTGAAGGTGATAAAATAAGAGTATCCTCCTTTGGCTTGAATTGACATTGGGCCACACACATCAGTATGTATGAGCTCAAGCAATTCATTGGATCTTATCCCTTTGCCACTGAAAGGTGACTTTGTCATCTTGCCAAGTAAACAAGCTTCACATACGTCAAACGATTCGTAATCGAATTGATCCAACATTCCATCTTTATGGAGCTTGGAAATGCGATTCTTATTTATATGGCCAAGTCTACAATGCCATAAGTAGGATTCATTCAAGTCATTTGTTTTGGCTTTCTTGTTATTTATATTAAGAACGTCAACATTCATATCTAATATATAGAGACCATTGCTAAGTATGCCAGTACCATAAAAGATTCCATCACGTGAAAAGAACAACATTTATTCTCAAACGTAAAAGAAAATCCATCAACATCTAATGCAGAAATAGAAATAATGCTCTTCGTAAGAGCGGGAACAAAATACTTGCTTATTAAGTTCTAGTACTAGCCCATCGGGCAATGAAAGAAAATAAACTCCTACGGCCGGTAAGCAAAGAACACTTGCTCCATTTCCAACGCCAGAGTCCACCTCTCCTTTCCTCAGATCTCTAGTTCTTCTTAGTGCCTCGCATATTCGTACAAATATGAGAACCACAACCGAGATCTAATACCCGGTGGTTAGACTTAGAAGAAGTAATGTTGATCTCAATCATAAATATACACGAAGTCGAAGCATCGTAATGCTTCTTCTTGGTACTCAAGAAGCCCTTGCAGTTTCTCCTCCAATGTCCGGTCTCACCGCAATGGAAGCAAGCATCCTTGATTTGTCTTTTGCTATCTTAGGCGTTGGCTTAGGTGCAGCCTTCGCCTTCTTGGACTTTTTTCTGGGCTTTTGCTTGGCCTTGCTTGAAGTGACCAAAGAACACTTGCTTTCCCTCCCTACTACATCCCTTCAAAGTAGATTTTCAACATGTTCAATAACTCCGCTAGGGAGCAATCTATCTTGTTCATGTGATAGTTCATCACAAACTGCGAGAATGAGTCAGGTAGAGATTGCAGAATCAAGTCAATACTCAACTCTCGTTCCAACTTGTGGCCCAGCTTCCCAAGCCTCTCTATGTACCCGATCATTTTAAGCACGTGTGACCCCACAGCAGTCCCAGATGCCATCTTACAACTAAACAGGGCCTTCGAGACCTCGTACCTCTCAGTGCGAGACTGAGAAGCATAAAGCTCCTTCAGGTGGACCATGATAGAGTAGGCGTCCATGGACTCATGCTGTTTCTGCAGTTCAGGTGTCATAGAAGCAAGCATGATACATGTAGCATCGATCTTGTCGAGCGATTGCTTGTTGTACTTCTCGACAACATCTGCGGCGGCCGAAACCTCGGCGGGCTTTTCCGGTAGGGCCTCGTCCAAGACATAGCCAATCTTCTCGTGCCTCAAAACGATTTTGAGGTTTCTTTCCCAATCGAGAAAATTAGTTTCGTCAAGCTTGTTATCGATGATAAAACGAAGGTTCAATTTGTTTGACATTTTCTACAACAATAAATAAAAGATAGAATAAGTAAAAGCTCATGTATAAAAAACCCTAAATTTGCACTTAATGAATCTATAAGGTTTTTACTCCCACTAGCCAACTATTCCCTATTGGCTTTCAAGAAAATAATTCCTTTAGTGGGCAAGATCCCATCGAACTACCCGACCCCAACTTTGGTGATGGGCGAAAATAATTAAGCAGTGGACAACGATTTGTCGATCGTATCTTATACGATTCTTGTTGTTTGACCAGTCAACTCTTTGACAATATTTCATCTTATGAAATTAGCCAAACCCTTGCCTCTAAAATCCAAACGACCCCGCTTTGGCTGGTGGCCGAGAGAATTCTTAGTCGAGTCTTAACCCCAATATTCATGAGATCTCTTTCGATCATATCTCAATAACGACGATATACCCGAGGTAGGTCAACCCCCGCTTTGGCTGGTGAGTTGGGTCCGAACAAGGGCTCTTCACCGTCGTTATAATATGGGGAGGCAATTCCGACTTGATTTTTGATGTGGGAATAATTTTAAATTAATTTGGTTTAATTATGGTCTCATCTACTATGTGCATATTACTACGATATCATATAAAGTAAAACATACACAACATTCCGCGCATAAAATAACCGGTATGATCATGGACTTTTTAGAGTGCGGTTTGAATACAAACCGATTTAAACCGCGGGTCACAAACTAAGGGTATCTCGCAACCGCCAATAGGATCTTTATTCTCAGACGCCAATGGGTTCTTTATCTCTCCTTGGTCTTGAACTTCTTGCTCCATTCTTGTTACATAATAAATAATTACACCCGCCGCACACGGGAGGGAGCTCGAGGAATGGGATAAATGCAAAAAGTAAACTAGGTCACGTTCTTCATAACGGCCAGGACAATTTTTCAAAACCAACATAAAGAAAACATTCCTATCTATCCTATTGGTCGAGTCCACGATCAATCGGGTCCATATAATCACATTATATCTACACATCTAATCCATACAATTTTATCTTATGAAAAGATTTTAATTTTAACTACTACTACTCATGCGTCTTTATTTTATCACGTCAAATAATTAAATAACTTTTAATTAATTATATGACTTAACGAAAATTAAAATTAACATTTAATTTTAAATCGATTTCAATTTTAATTAAATTTGAACTATTCAAAATAAAATTAAAATTATAAAGTCTCCTATTTGTTTCCTTTCCAAAACTAATTTTAGCTTAGGCCTGCCCACTTTCCAAAATCAAAATTTTGGAAGTGGCTCAAGCTGCAGCCTATACCAAATCAAATATTTGGAAAGGCTCAGCCTATTCCAAATCAAATATTTGGAAAGGCCAAATTATTTTAGTTCAGGTTCGCCACTTTCCAAAATCAAAATTTTGGAAGTGGCGCAAGCTAAGCCTATTCCAAATCAAATATTTGGAAGGGCTCAGCCTATTCCAAATCAAATATTTGGAAAGGCCAAATAGTTTTAGTTTAGGCACGCCACTTTCCAAAATCAAAATTTTGGAAGTGGCTGAAGCTAAGCCTATTCCAAATCAAATATTTGAAAAGGGCTTGGCCTCATTCCAAATCAAAATTTGGAAAGGCCAACATGCCATATGGTTTCCCAATGGTCCAAACTATTTGAACCATTGGTTGGCCATATGACATAACTAAACAAACGAGATATCTATGCACAATAAAATATCACAAAACGAAAAAGGTCGATCTCCCCATTGGAAAGAGAGAGCCGACGGACGGCAACCCTAGGGTTACCGCCGCGCCGCCGCCGCCCCTTGAGAGGGGGGCGCCAATGATCGGCCGACCCCAAGAACCCTAATTAATTTTATTTTTTTGTTTTAACGTTTCGTGATTTAAATCTTGCATCTATCGATTAAATACTACGCTTTTAAATTATGCTTATTGCTTAAGCTCAAGTCCGCTCGATACCACCGTTAGGAAATCACTAGTTTAACGCAAATGAATTTAAAATTTGATTTCCTTTTCTAGATCGTTCTTCGTTTAATGCAATAAACACGTTAAGTAGTTTGACGGTTATACCTTAGATGATCTACAAGATCGTCGCTTTGACCGCCAACGGAGAGTAGTTCAACGCGCAAGCCGCCCACGCGTCCGGCCTCTATCGCTAATCCACACGAACCCCTCGCCGAATCCTCCTGGATTGCTATCGGAAAAACTCCGGCCGCTAGATCGACCTTTTCTTCCTCACAAACTCACTATGGAGAGCTCTCTATTTTACACAAGAATTATGAACTCTTGCAATTGTGTTGTATAAAAGAGCTTGACACCCACTTCCTTTTATAGAGCAAGTGGCGCCCGTATGTAGTGTGGAGGAGAAAAAACTTTTCCAATAAAATAAGGAAAATCAATTAGATTGATTTATCTCTTTAATTATAATTTATTTTGTCAATATCACATATTGATTATAATTATCCTATTACCATAAATCTATTTTTCCAAAATCAATTAATATCTTATATTAATATTATGGCAACATTTATTAATTAAAGTGCACAATCCAAGTGTATCTTATACACATAAAAGTGGCGCCCATTAGTCAACAAATTGACTTCCGGAATATTCTTTAATTAATATAATTTATATATAATTAATATCTTGTATTTTATTTATTCATAATAAATAAATACCACCATATTAATTTACCACTATAACCTTTATAGTCTGAGATAAACCTTCCTTATTTGGTTATCAACTATAACCGCATTTTAATCCGACTCGATGTTCATATGTGTGTGACCCGATAGGCTTCGAATATGTTGGCCGTAGACACAAAGTGCAATTTACCAAAATGCCCTTTATACTAACGATCACGGGATAGCGTCTGCAGCAACACACCGTGACCCCAATTATCGGAAGAGTCAAAAGCAATGACTACTACCTTTCATGTGAAGCGATTTGTGTGTAACTTACAATCCTATCGCTATAATAATATCCATACGATCAGATCTCGAGTGTCAATACATTGACGATCGTATCTTATAATCTGGATATCATGCTCTCTCGGAATAACACATTTACTCCCACTTTGCAAAGATTCTCGAGAGCTAGACATTCCTTATAAGAAGGCCATTTCGGATATTCAATCCCAATCATAGGATACGCGATTCCCGGACGACCAATCATGTATACTCCGCGATGCTTCAATGTCATACCCAATCACTACCGCATGATCGCCCGTGGTTAGGAGAAATCTCAATAGTGTCAAAGCATGACAATCCACACCGTGATGCCATGAAGACTCCGGTCAAAAGGATAATTACACAACCGCCACATAATGTGACACTTAATGCAAGTGGGTCGGTCTAACGTCGCATTCTCTAATACACGCCCACGTCATACCCAAGTGTCCCTACACTTCGATAGGCGAGATCTATCCCTACCTTCTAAAAGATAGAAGACATCCAATACGTCTTTAGTCCGATTATACTATCAATGTCCCATTTGATAATATGTAAGACTAGAGACATTCAAGTACCAATCTTGTTATAGTGATTAGAGATCTCATCAACCATAATCACTATCATGGTTTTCTATATCATGATTGATACTAGGGACGTTACTATATATATGCAACAAATAATATGAAGACAAACAATATATATAATAACATAAGTGCTTTTATTAATCATAATAAAGTTATTACATGAACTAAATAGAGGCGTAAATGACCCGACCGGTCGGATCCGGTCCGACCGATTGGGTTTAGGACACCTTTCCAACAACTTTTTACAACCTTGTCAGGATAAGTGCCCACCTTCACTATGTCTTCTTCTGTGATTGGAACCCCATCTATTGTAGCTGGAATTGGTGGTGCATAAGCATCATACACCCCTTCTTCTGTCTCATAAATTATTGCTGGGAAGTTTCCTTCAAAGGCCATGTTACAACCTTTTAAAACCTAACCGTGTAAAAAAATTTGCTGTAAAAAATACAATAGACAAAAAGCCTTGAAGAATATACATACATAGACTACACAACACTATTTATAACACCCTTTCAAATAGGAAAAAAATAACTACAGTATTCAATTTAGGAGAGGCATAGTTTGTCATTTAGCTCACTCATTTCAAAGTCTTCAATACCCAAGGCTGGAGCACTTCCCAAAAAACAGACACATTTAATGAATGAAAGCTGTAACACTTTGGGGTGAACACCTATTCAAACAAGTAGAGTAAATAGTTTAGCATTTAGGCCATCACATTTAGCAAAATCTTTAACCCAAAACAGTGAATCATTTTGGTGGTTTCTTACTGAGCACAGATAAATATCCTTCATAATTTTCTAAAGAAAACAAATCTGCTGTGCTACAGTTTTAATATTATCTGCAATAAGTAACTTTTACAATAAGTAAAATTATCTTTAATATTATCCCACCTTAGGTTATTTACAATAAGTAAATTTTTTCATCTGTTGGTTTTCTTCTGTACAGTTGTCCAATAGGGAAACAGAGTCTGCATACGTCAGTCTACTCTTCACTTGGGCGGTAATTTGAGCAGGTTTTTTTTCCTCAACCTAATCGTACTTGTTCATTTCCGTTGGATTAAAATTCCTTCATAGTTCTAATAAACCAAGCATTTTCTGAGTTCTTGTTGAAAAGAATAGAGACTCACAGATTCCCGCTTGTGCTCCAGATCTCTGTTGGGGTAAGACGTAAAACAACGACGACCAAAACCACCCAAAACAACAACTAACTAGGGGCAACACCGTGCATAGCACGGTACCGACCCCTAGTATATATATATATATATGCAGCCATATAAAAGAATCTTACACAGTAACAAACCACCAACTTTAAAAATAAAAAATAAAAATAAACAACAGCACGAAAAAATAATCCGTCTATTTACAAAATAATAACAAAAATATGCCGCGATAGAACATTTTGATAGGTTAACAAAAAATAACAAAAATATCAATACTCATATGTCACAAAGTGTGTTGTGCATTTTATTCATTGAAAAAATCGCATATTTAACAAAAATATCAATATCTCTATTTGAACATGTAGATTTTTTAAGTCTTCATTTCTTTTCGTTCTAATGTTTCCTGCAACAAAAGTCGCAGCTTTTACATCTAAATATAGATTGTATGAATTTGGAACAAAATAAAACAAAATTTCCTACAAATAAATTTAAAATAGAAAACCAAAAATACTTACCTCGTAAATATAAAAAACCATTAACAGGGTAAAATAATCTGACTATTTACAAAAAAAATAACAAAAATAAGCAGTTAGAACATTCTGATAGGGTAACAAAAAATAACAATACCCGTATGTCACAAAGCATGTCAAGAATTTTATTCGTTTAAAAAAATCGCCTATTGAAAAAAATATCGATATCTCTACTTTAGCAGATAGACTTTTTAAGTGTTTATTTCTTTTTGTTCTGATGTTTCATACAACAAAGGTCTCATCTTTTATATCTAAAGATGGATTGTATGAATTTGAAACAAAATAAGACAAAAATTTCTACAAATAAAATTAAAATAGAAAGTCAAAAAATTCTTACCTCGAACCGAGCTAGATTTCTGCACAAATTAACTATAAATAAAGAATGGAAAAACAAAAGGGAATTAAAATAGAAAGCCAAAAATTCTTACCTCGCACCGAGCTATATTTCTGCATAATTCAACCACAAATAAAGAATGGCAAAACAAAAGGGATGAATATGAGATTCGGCATTATAAAAAAAAATAACATTACTCGTATGTCACAAAGCGTGTCATGCATTTTATTCATTTAAAAAAATCGCCTATTGAAAAAATATCGATATCTCTACTTTAACAGGTAGACTTTTTAAGTCTTTATTCCTTTTTGTTATGTTGTTTCATGCAACAAAGGTCTCATCTTTTATATCAAAAGATGGATTGTATGAATTTGGAACAAAATAAGACATTTCGTAAAATAAAATTAAAATAGAAAGCCAAAAATTCATACCTCGAACCGAGCTAGATTTCTGCATAAATCAACTATAAATAAAGAATGGAAAACAAAAGGGAATTAAAATAGAAAGCCAAAAATTATTACCTCGCACCGAGCTAGATTTCTGCACAATTCAACCACAAATAAAAAATAGCAAAACAAAAGGGTTGAATATGAGATTCGGCATTATAAAAAAAAATCGACAATATAATACCTTTGAATGCAAATGGATGATGCAAATGGATGAATCAAGTGAGATGAATATGTGAATGGGATGAGATGACTTTATAAAAGAAACGACAATATAAGACCCGTTGAATGCAAATGGATGAATCAAGTGAGATGAATATGTGAATGTGATGAGATGAATATGAGCATTATTAAAAAATTAGACAATATTACAGCCAAAAGGAAAATGAAAATCAAAATATACGATTCTGAGCACGTGGGAACCAAATTTTGCAAGAGAATTCGTGATTGGAAAGAGAGCGTATTTATTAGAAAATCAAATTTTGTAATTAGTATAAATTGTAATTAGTGTGATTGGAGAGAGATGTTATTTATTATAAATTTAAAATTTTTATGTAATGCAGGGTTGACGTTTTTGGTATTTTTCCGGGTTTGGGTCGGGTAATTGAAGGGAAACGGGTTAAATTGCTTTGTGTGTGTGTGTATATATATATATATATATATATATATATATATATATATATATATATATATTGTATTTTTGAAAACAAGTAATTTATTGCTCTAATGATAAGTAGTATAGTAAA